>JAJHZJ010000529.1:1438526-1805458 GCA_023548195.1 Bettongia penicillata ogilbyi | reverse complement strand
TCCTACCCTTGGAATAGCTTTTGGCAGTCATCAGTCATCAGCACTCTGACTGGCATCACCCTACGGTCCGCCTTACTTCATACTTGAACCTTTGCATAAACTAACAGGTCTACTATCTGCCTCCATCCTGGGCCCTCGACAATCCATCTTACATGATGATGCCAGACAAATCTTCCTAAAGCGTAGCTCTGGCTTTGTTATTATTCTTCTTAAGGCGTCAGTGGCTTTCTCTTGCCAGACTGTATAATACTGAGCATTCAAGACCTAAAATCTGGTTCTGATAATCTACCTTTTTAGATTTCTCTCACACTACCGTCCTTCACATTCTCCAATATCTCCTAAACATAGCCTGTACTTTCTCACCTCCTTAGGTTTGCTCACACCACTTCCTGTATCTGAAATGCCATCCCCTCTGTTTCCACCTGTTTAAATCCTACCCATACGTCAAGGTTCTAATGCATTGTGATCACCTTCTATTTATCAAATCATAGAATTGCAAATATGGAAAGTACCTCAACAGGGGAATAGTTCCACCTATGTTTCCACTCTAAGAATCACCACAATGGTCTCTCTCTCTTAGATGTTTATCCAGTCTCTGCTTGAACATTTTAAGTAACAATTTCTTGCTACTAGCTAGCAGAAATTCCCCCCTCAGCTGAATCTTCATAGTATTTTGTTCATACCTCTCGTGCACTTATTCTCACTTGTGATATAATTATTTTTATGCAAGCCTTATCTTGTCCTCCTGTATTGTAAGCTCTTTGAAAGCAAAAAACTAATTATTCATCTTTCTCACCTAGCACCTGAATAGTTCATTCATTGCACACAGTAGGTTAATTGTTTGTGAAATTTTTGATAGAAGGAGCGACCATTGAGATGGCAATCACCTTTGACTACACTTACAGGGTCACAACGTAAGGAAGAATCAGATAAAAGGAAAAAAATATTGAATGAAGGATGATAGGAGGAAGTAAAAATGAGATCTTGCTGTAAGAGTTGTTAAAATGGATTTCAGTCAAACTCAGCTAACATCACTAAAGGTTAGTGACAACCTGTAACTGCATCTGAAACTCCTGAGCCCAAAACCTAGTGGAAATGCCCTTAGGCACTCAGACAAAGTGATTTTTCAATTGCTTCTAAGTCTGTTACTTTTTAATTTTAGGGTTTTTTTGTTTGTTTTGTTTTGCATTTAGCCTAAAGATGCTTGCTCAATGAAGACTGGATATAAATAATATCTGGGGAAATAAAATCCATTTTTTTTCATTATTCATGAACCAGGAAGTGTATAGTTTACCTTCATAGTCTTCCCACAGTGGATTTCATGGTGGTGAGGATTAAAGGAAGAAATTTCAGGCCCAAAGGGCAACATTCATATTCATTCCCTCAGGTCTCCGAATTCTTCACCACAATCTTCTTAATTTCCTTAGATATTCTAATAGCAGCTGTTTATTAAATCATACAATCGCAAATATGGAAAGTACCTCAACAAGGGAATAGTTCCACCTATGTTTCCCCTCTAAGAATCACCACAATGGTCTCTCTCTCTTAGATGTTTATCCAGTCTCTGCTTGAACATTTTAACCTTTCCCATTGCTGGACAGCCTTTATTACTAGGAATATCATCCTCATATAAAACAGAAATTAATCTCCTTATATCTCCATTAATTATTATTAATATCCATTTTCTTAGTTCTGCCTTTGGAATAAGCAAATGAAAACAAATATATTATTTTATTCAACAATCTTTCAAATGTCTTCTCTGAATTTTGTGTTCTTCAGGATAAAACATCACCAGTTTCTTCAGTCTGTCATCATATGATGACATGATATCAAGAATCCTTACAATTCTGGTTAAATTCCTCAGATGTGATTTAGTTTGTAAAGTTTCCTTAGATGTGATACCTGGAACTAAACATAATGTCATAGACATGGTCTGACCAGGACATACAATAGGAAAATTGTCTCTTGTTCCAGATATTCTGCTTCTATACAATTTATTATTGCTTTAACATTACTTAGTGGCCTCAATACACATTTGACTCATTTTGAGTCAAATTTCAGATCTTTTTTGTTTCAAAGGACTTTCAAACCCTATCTCCCTTAGCCTACACTTGTGTCATTAAAGTCTTGAATAAAAGTTTATTATATTTGACTCATTTCTTTAGACTGTTTTGGCTTTCTGAATTCCTGATACTGAAATCCAATATACCATATTTCACTGCACAATTATCACCACCACATAATCGTTGCCCAGTGTTTTTTCAGTCCAAATTATTTTTTAACCTTTCATCACATAATTGTCGCATGGTATGACTCTGTTCCTCACACCACTCAAAACCAAAACAAAGAGGCAATGTATTTATATGAATATACATTTATCTCCCACTCATTGCAACCTGCAAGCCTAGAATTCTCAGTGCATAGGCACTTTCGGCATATTTCTGAAAACCAGCTTGAATGGTTTGTTTAGAGCATTACAATATTAATGGTGTTGTCACTCAACCCAATGAAGAGCCATAGTGGGCAGTATATTTCATGAAGCTGCCATTAGAAATCACATGATATAGTAAGACCAGCATCTTCCCAGTTTTAATGTATATTTCATGAATACTCCATGCATTCTAATCTTGTACCAAAAATGATTTTTAAGTAATACTGGCAAAATTTTTAAAGTTTCACATAATGGCTACATTCCACTTTTTTACAAAGAATTTAGCATAAAACCTGTGATGATTGCTTGGAAGACATTGTCCAGGCCTTTTTTCATCATGACTTTCTGGTACACCAGTAATTCTTAGATTTTCTCTCCTGAATCTATTTTCCAGGTCAGTTGTTTTTCCAATGAGATATTTTATATTTTCTTCTATGCTTTCATTCTTTAAATTTTGTTTCGCTGATCCTTGATGTCTCATAGAGTCATTAACTTCTACTTGTCTGTCCAATTCTAATTTTTAATGCATTGTTTTCTTCAGTTAACTTTTGCACTTCCTGTTCCATTTGTTCAATTGTTCCTTTTAAAGAGTTATTTTCTCCAGTTAGGTTTTGTGCTTCCTTTTCCATTTGCCCAATTTTCCTTTTTAAGGAAATGCTATCTTCAGTGAATTCTTTTTTCATATTTTTAAAATCATTGGCCAGTTTTTCTCCTACCTCTCTAATTTGACTTTCAAAATCCTTCTTGAACTCTTCCAAGAATGCTCTTTGGACATGAGTCAAGTTCATAGTCCCTTCTGAGGTTTCAGATGTTAGTACAGTCTTACTACTGACCTCTTCTCTATTTGTATTTTGGTCTTTGTCCCCATAGTAAGATTCTATGGTATTTGCTTTTCTGATTTGCTTCTTGCTTGTGGTGATTGCCATTTTCCTGGATTTTAAAGTGGATTTCTGTTTCTGGGGCACAGGGGGCTCTGTCCTACATTTCTTGTGCTGAGAAGTTGAGGTTTTGTGTGTTGTGGCCTCTGGTTCTTTCAGCTAGAAGCTAGAATGCTGCAGCTTACCTGAAACTGAGTTGGCCAGTGTGTTCCAGGGCCGAGGCCAGATGAAGTGTCTATGAGTTTCCCTGGGGTTACCCTGAAGCTCACTATGTGAATGTGTGAGGGAGGGGCGATCTGGCTGCTGGAGGTCTCCTCCTCCCATGAGCTAGAACACACAGAGTCTCAGTGGCTGGTGATCCACCATCTGTATTAGTGTCTGCCCGATTCTCCTGGCTGTGCTATGCCTGGGTTCCTGGTGTTAGCACTTACTGTTTCCACCTGCTGGGGCTCAGGATCCTCTCCTGATTTGCCAAGGTAGGGCTGTCTGAGATATCTCCAGTCCAGCACTGGTCCCCTTAAGCCATGGCAAAAGGGACTCTTCTTGATGATCTCCCTGGCCTCCCAAGATGAGAGACTGTTTAGCTGTTTGACTGATCCTACTATTCCAGGATTTTTCCTGGGGCAGTATTCTCTGGGTTTTCAAGGTCAACAAGGGGAGGGTGAGGGCACTTACTCTCTACTTCACCATCTTGGCTCCTGGAAGTTCAAGTAGGTGACTTTCAAACATTTAATGGGCTGAAATGTGGGCTGAAAGTCTCAGAAGCGACTGCTGCTGAAACCCAAGGTCCTGTGCTTCTTTCTCACTCAGTTCCACTGGACTCCCATCCTGTGCTGATATGTTTAAGAATCTGCACTGCTGCGGCTGATTCTGACCATGTGGTGGTTCCTTCTTGGCTTTGGTATGATAGCATCTCCTGTAATGATTATGTAGTGAAATATGATAAGTTCATTCTCTCAGCTTCATGTCAATCCCAAATTTCATAAATCATGCCACCAAGCCTTTATCCATCCAGCATCTATTATGTATCCATTACTGTACCAAACTTTGTCACTGGCATCTTACCAGGGCTAAGTCAAAGTGTTTGTGCTTCCTAAACACAGTTTTCCTTCTTTAAAGAACAGTTTATTTGAAACAGAGATATAGTAGTAGCAATGCAACTTCCCACAAAACAGATACCATTTCCTTATACTAATACATTGTGCATTTATTTAAAAAAATAATATTGAAAATGTATCCTTCATTGCACTCTTCCTTATTCCAGACCCTAGTTAACTTCTGATCTTGTTTACTATTAGTTGTTTCTCAGCTTTTCATGTATTCTGTCTGCATTCATGCATAGTACTACTGACCTCCAATAAAGATAGCAAGTCACTGTAAATCTTATGTTGTTGGAAAGATGGAATATGATAATGTAAGAGAAAATGCTATGTTAACTTTAAGGCACTATACAAATATAAGTTAGAATTTATGGAAAATCATAATGCCTTGAATTTGTATGCTTTTTTTGAAAGTTGATGAAGTAAAGACATAAATATTTGCTATGAAGGCAGGATTTCCCTTCTCTCAGTACAAGGGCTTGGGAGCTATTGAGAGTTATACCCTTTTGCATCTTTTATGGCTCTTTTGAAAAGCATCCTGTAGCAAACTATACAACCTCTATAGCTACCCTTAAGGAATTTTGAAGATGGAAAGACAAACAGAGCTTGGAAATACCCTTCTCTCCCTCCCAAGACTCAGAGGAAAGTCCTGACTCAAGCAGAGAATATATTACTCAGTCACTGGGGGAAACTAGGAGAGAGTCCTCCTGAGCAGATGAAATAAAGACTCATTTGAGCAGTCCACAAACAAGGTATTCTCACAATCCCTTAAAGATACCCTTTGTTTGAAAAATGAAGATGTGAGAGGCAAATCTATTATTTGGTTGTTTTGTTTTGTTTTGTGGTTTTGTTTTAGAGGAACATTTCAAAAATCTAGAAACAATCTGGCCTGGAAAATAAGAGTTATTACAGCATGACCCTCTCTCCATAGGCCAACTGCTCAAGAGCTGGTACCCTGGAGAGGAGATAATGAACACCATCTTGCAAGAAGAGAGCTAAATTGTGAGGAGTACTGGAGCTGAGTGACAGCAGCAGCAAGGGGACCAGCAACACCAGCTGGGTATAGAGGACAGCAAAGGTGGAAAGATGGAGCACCAACAGAAAACAGTGACTGGAGAACTGCTAGTAAAAAAAACAAACTAAAAACTAATTCAAACAATGAGGACTCAGAAGCACATACTAATTCAGAAAAGAATACACACAAGTGGGGTGTGGTAGTCAGGTTTTGGGATTTCAAGGGGGCTTCAGAGTCTGACAGAAATTAGGTTTAAAACTAATATACTATTGCCATCATAAGCTCAAAATGGATATATAATCTAAATATAAAGTATCATAGTATATTTTTAATAAGAAAAAGAAATAAGGTACCTTTCAGATTTATGTCTAGGGACAGAATTTTTAATCAAACAAAGAAAGGATGTAAACACAAAAGACAAAATAGGGTAATTTTAATTACATAAAATCAAAAGAGTTATGCATGAACAAAATAAATTCAATTAGGATAATGCAGGAAATTCTTAAATGGGGGGAAATACTTTGCATCAAATATCTTTGATAAGGGTCTGATAACCCAAATATATAATATCAAGAAATAGTTCCCAAAGCAGACAAAGGATGAGAAGGAACAGTTTTCAAAGGGAATTTTACAAAATTATAAACTACTAATAACTACATTTAAAAATTGCTTCAAATCAATACTAAGAGAAATGCAAAAGAAAAATACTAAGAGCTGGCTTCATACTTAGAAAACTGACAGTGATAAAAGATGGAAATTGTCTATTGTGATTTGACTATAGAAAGACTGCCACACTAATTCACTTTAGATAGATTTATCAATTGGTCCAATTACCAAGCAAGTAATTTGGACTTATGCTAAAAAAATGACTAAATTGTCCATACTGTTTGACTCAGTTATCATACTTCTAGGTCTTAATTACCAAGAAGTTCAAAGACAGAAAACTTTTATGCACACCCAAATCCTCATAGCAGCACTTTTGTCATTAATAAAAAACACTAAAAATTAAGTAGATATTCCCAGAAAACAAAGATGCACGTAAACAAATTGTGGTATATGGATATAATGAGATATTATTATGTCATAAGAAATGATGAACATGAAAAATTAAGAGAAGCATAGGAAGACTTACATGAACTGATACAGAAGGAAGTAAGCAGAACCAAAGGAACAATATACATAATTACTACAACAATGTAAGTGTAAAGAATAATGCAACAAAATTGAATGCTGTGTAATTTTAATGAAGACGCATGGCTCCAGGTAAGAGATGAGTAAATGGGCCTTTGGAGAAACAGAAAAAAAAGGAGTATAAAAACTGGTCCAATGAAGAGGCTGCCATGCAGCCTTAATCCTTTCATCTTCAGCTGTCCAATCATTCCTTCTAATAAGCGTTAAGAGATGACTAGGATCTTTTCTCCCCAGTCATATTAGAATAGCCTACCTAAAGGGGCAATCTAAGGAATCTCATTTCGGGGCAAACATAAGAGAGGGGCCAGGATTTTTATAAGGAGGAAAATGATCTCACTCAATCTATCTTACCTCTTACTGGTTTCCCACCTCTTATAACACAGTTAAAGGGTCATCAATATGTAAGTTTGCACAGGAGATTGCAGTTCCTAACATAGATTGTTCCTAGATATTTATAGAAAAGGGAAGACACTCTAGGCAGTTGAAAGGGATATGGATAGAGCAAAGACAAACTTCACAGGAAAGAATAAGGCAGAAAAATAAGAGGTCCTCTAACCCCACCATTAGGCCACCACACCTATCTTGTTGGCCCATGGAAGTATTGTTAAGTGACTGAGACAGTCTATGAGGAATATAGTAGGTGTTTCAACTCTATTTGGGCTTGGATGCAAAAAGTTTATAGGTCTTTTAATTTAATTTAATATAGGTAAATGTAAAAAAAAAATTTTAAAGTTTTACATCTTTATAAGGAGACCTGGTGGATAACTCTGTGTGATTGCCAGATACTTAAGTTTCTATCCTCAGAAAACTGAAACATAGGAATGAGAGACCCCTTAAGTGGTGCAGGGTCCTTTGTGTCAAGATGTGACCTCTGACATACAGGTTGCATTTATAAAGCACTTTCCTATCCACCCTCTATTTTAATTCTTTCAAAAGTGCTATCTGTTATGTTTCTAGAAATAAAGAAACTGAGGCACAGAGAAGTGAAGAATGAAAAATCCAAACATGGGAAAGGAAATAAAAGAGAGTAGTAAAATGGATTGGAGAGGAAAGAAGAAGAGAGGACAGGAGAGGAGAAGGAAAGGAAGGGAAGGAATTAATTTCAGGTAGGGAAAGAGTCTGTGCAAAGGTTTGAAGTGGGGATAAATTCATCATGCCCCAAGAGCAATAAAAAGACTGACCCAACCAGAACAAAACTTAACAGTCACAAAACTGTGATAGATAAATCCTTAAAGTTTAAGCCAGATTAAGGAGTTCCTAGAATATCAGATTATGGATCACGGGCAGCGGTTATGGGTATTCATGTATGGTGGGGGTGAGGGGGAATTAAATGTGTGTATTGAGAAGATTAACATGGAGGAAGTATGTAGGATTATTGAAAAGATGAATGAAAGGAGAGATTGGCTATATGGAAGTCAGATGTTTCGTCAATAAAGACCAAAAGGAACAAGAGTCTGGAAACTGGGAGAAGTAGAACTGAGAAAATATTGAATGGGAAAAGCATTTCAAAAGAAGGATTGAAAGTCTTTGTGACAAATCCAACAAGTGTTAAAGAAAAGGGGGTTTTATAAGATCATAAATTTATAAGCTTATCAGCGATAGTAGAGGCCATCCAACCGGATCCTCTCATTCTGCAGAAAGATTAAGGGATTTACCAAGGATCACATGACTAGTAAGTATGTGAGGTGGGATTTGAATCCATGTTTTCTTGACTTCAAGTCCTAGTGCTTTATCTCTTATTACATGCTGTCTGAGATTTCATGCCTTAGGAACTAAGAAAATAGTGATGTCATTGATAAGTAGTGGAATTCAAGAGGTGAATATGACTTGTAGGAGATATCATGAACTGAGATCTCTTAAATCTGAAGTGATATCCAATCAGAAATGTCCAAAAGGAATAGAAATGTATGCCAAGGGCCAGGGAGAGAGCTCAGGACTGAAGAGATACATCTGGGAGTGTAAAGAATAAAGTTGTCTTTTGAACAGTTTGGGGTAAGCAATGTTGGATTGAATATCTTGATTGTAAGATGTTACTAATAGTTCCATTTGTATGGCTGTATTCCCTTATTAATCCTTTTGGCACCAACTATAATAATTAGTGACTGAGTAATGCTTTGGGGAGAATATCACAAGTTCATCAAACTCCCTGACTGACAGAAGGAACTTGAAATCAGAAGAATGGACCGATCCATTTTATCCAGAGAGGTACAGGAGACACAGATTCCAAATTCAGCTTAAATGGGTTCTGAAGATGGGGGGAGCCATTATTTGGAGTAAAAAGTACAGTACATGGAGTGGTGAGTCACTTATCAAATGTAAGGTCTTTAGAGAGTAGGAATGACTTCATTTTTTTATCTGTGTTTCCATGGTGCCTAGCATGGTGCTAGTGCAAAGTAAGTGCATAACAAATGCTAATTGATTGATTAATTCCAGCCAAGGGAGAATCCGGATGGTCAGGCCATCACCAAGGAAATGTTAATATAGAGTCACTAGGTAGAGTAATTTTATGTGCATTTCTGATTTTTCTCACACAGATGTATTATTTTTGAATGTGTATATTCTCTTCTGATATAAATAACCTTCGAAAAGGCATTCTTGTTATGAAGGATGAGAGAACCTGGAAATGGGAAGTGGTTTCTAGGAAGAGTCACCAAGTGGTGGTGGCAACAGAAGGAGGGAAGGAAGAAATGAGGAAGGAAGAAGAGGAAATTAAGTTTTGGTGAAGCAGGTCTCTGAACTCTGAACTCAGGAAACCAATTGAGTCCAATAGATTCAGGGAGCCCAGTAAGTACCTCAAGTGGGAGTTAAGGGATCAAGGAAATTTTAGGAAGGAGTACAAGACAAAAGGTTACTGGAATTAAAGGCAACATCTCTTATCTTGACTTTTGGAAGAAATATTGGTGACCTAGGAAGTTGATAACATACAGGTATGTGAAGCTTAAGGCTTAAGTCTAAATTCTTTATAAGCAGTCATGTGAATATAGCTGAGAGTTAAAGCCATGGGAAATGATAATAATTCTGAGTCAGGAAGTGTAAAGAAAAGGTCTCAATCTGACAGAACACCCAGAATTGCAGGGTGGCAGGAGAAAATTAAGCTATGGGGAGAAACAGATATATACAACATTTCCATGTTTTACACTTGAAATACAACTCAGTCATTACTTTAAAAGTTAGCCTAATGTAAGAAAAAAAACATTGGAAAATGATTTGTTCATTGGAAAAGTAAAAAAAAATAGAAAACTAAGATGGAGTCTTGTGATAGGAGTGAGTATGGTAAATAATGGCAAATGTTAAAGGATCAAAGAAAACGATAAATGAGGAAGGGTTACTAAATTTGGTCTTTAACAAGTCATTAGAGATCTTCAAGGGGCAGCTAGGTAGTGCAGTGGATAGAGCACCAGTGACTGGAGTCAGGAGGACCTGAGTTCAAATCTCACCTCAGACACTTGACACTCACTAGCTGTGGGACCTTAGGCAAGTCACTTAACCCCCATTGCCTCATCCTGGACTCAATTCATCCTGATGAGTATCTGTTCATTGGATTCAGATGGCTCTGGAGAAGTGAGGCTGGTGACCTGCACAGCCCTCCCTCACTCAAAACAAAGTGCAAGTCATGTCATCGTTTCTCTGACGCCATGGTCTTCTTTGGCAACAAAGGACGAACACACACAGAGATCTTCAAAAAATACAGCTGGCTGAAGTGGTGGATGGAGGGTTAAACCACAAGTCAAGGTCTGAGTTCAAATTTGACCTCAGACACTTACTGGTTGTGTGATCTGGTGCAATTTCTGTCTGGCTCAGTTTCCTTATCTGTAAAATGAGATAATAATAGCACCTTAAAGAGCTACAAATGCTAGCTACAAAAATACTAGGTAATTCCATTTCAGCAGAATGACAAAACTGCAATCATGGATTTAAAGGTAGAAGAAACTACACATAGGTCACAGAAGAAACTACAAGGAAGAGAATACAGATGGGGAAACTGAGGCCCTGTGTAGAATGCATGAAGTGTAATGAATTGATTTCTCCAAGGCCGCACAGGTAATATCTAGCTAAGAAAGGATTAAACCCAGGTCTTCTGATGCCAAGTTTATTGCTCATTTCATTAAACCGAGCCACCTCTCTAATAATTTCTGACTCCAGGGAATTTTTTTTTAATAGTGTGGGTAAAGAAGTGTATTCAGGGAAAGCTAACTGGCCCATGCAGCGATTAAAGTTTTGACCTTGGACTCCTCAGGGCCATGCCATAGGCATTCACTGCATCAGTCAGAGGCTACATATCCATATATACCTACATATTTGTGTGCAAGATAAATCAGAGAGATGTATGCGCACACCAGCTGCGGGCTCTGATTGGCAGGAAACCAAAGGCCTTCGTGAATGTATAAAAGTAAAACAAACACTTTATTTAAGGAAAATGCAACTTGAAAAAAACAAAGAAGCCTAATAAATAACTCAGTATGGCTGGCTTAAGCACTTTAAAGCCAGTGTCTGCGATAAGCAATGGAAGCACTAATATAAAATGCTTCACCATAAATGAGAACAATTCAGGCTGATGTATCGCAGCCGAGCTGACTGTTGGATGACATCCTTTTAAAGTGATGTTTACTATCAGGGTGGTGGGGTTCTTTGGTAAGGAGAATGAGGAGAGAATGGCAGAGAGCCCTGGTGCTGCCCCAACAATCAAGCTTGCATTAGCTTAGTGGCTCAGGATCTAAGGAGTAAGTGGTAACAATGACATGTAGAGCTCAAGCTAAGCAGAGGTAAATTCTCTTCCAGTATATATTGAAACACTTAAGAAATCATTAAGTAAGATAATACAAGAACAGTGTTATCTAATGGTGTTAACTATACATTATACTATACTATATATGTATACTATACAATATATCTGTATTTTATGTCTACCTATTTACTGATATATTGTCCCCCTCATTAGAATGCAAACTTCTCGAGAGCAGGGACTATTTTTGCCTTTTTTTCTATCCCCTAGTTTTTAGCACATCGGAAACATTTAATAACATGCTCGTCAGTTGATTGAGAGTCATGAGACTTCATCTCTAGGTCCAATTCTGTCAGTAGTTAACTGTCTGACATTGGGTTCTCTGTGGCTCAATTTCCTTTTATAAAGTAGAATAAACGCTACCTGAACTATAACCCACTGTAACTAACCAGTTAATCAACCAATCAGCATTTATTCAGCACATAGTATGTACTAAGCACTGAGAATATAAAAAGGAGGCAATAGACAGTGCTTGCCCTCAAGGACCTTATAGTCTAATGGGGAGACAACATGCAAATAAATACATATAAATAAACTATATACAACATAAGCAGTTTACAAAGGGAAGGCATTAGCATTAGGAGGGGTTGGAAAAGGCTCTCCGTAAATCATTGTTATTATGTAGATTAAATTAACAGACATGAATGTGCTTTGTACTAAGTACAAGTGTGGATTCCCATACAAAACGCAAACCCAGGTACCGAGTTGTGTCATTCGGACTGAGTACACTCTGACTGTACCATCGTCCAATTATTATCCCTCAATCTTTTGTACAAAAGTAATATGAATAACTTTGTCGAATAGAATCATAGTTTGTCTAGCAGTCCCCTGATCTACCTGTTTAAGAAAAGAAAGGAGGTCAATTTGGTATTAATTGTTATATGATGGCAAAAAAAATAATTTTCTCATTTACCATTTCCGTCATGTTGATCTCCTGTTAAAGAACCTCTACTGGGTCCCTATCTCCATTGAGGGAAAACAGAAAGGAAGAGAATAAGTATTAATTAAGCACCTACTACGTGCAAGGCACCATACTAAGAATTTTGTAGATATTACCTCATTTAGTTCCCACAAAAACCCTGTGAATATAACATAGCTTAGTGAAAAGAGCACAAGTATTAGATTAAGAAAGTCTAAATCCACCTCTTAACTCTGACCTTTACTAGCTGCCTGAGCCTAGGCAAGTCATTTAATTTCTCTGAAGCTCAGTTCAATTACCATATCTGGAAATCTGGGTTTACATGGTCTCTGGGGAGGTAGAATAGATATATAGATAGAGATAGATGATAGATAGATGGATGGATGGATGGATGGATGGATGGATAGATAAATAGATATGTGTATAAGTAAACATATATATATATATACATATATATATACACACAAAATTCAGTCAAATGGATCTGAAGTATCATAAATCTGAAAAATTCCTCCAATAATGCAGATCACAGCCTATCCATTCCTTCCCATCCTATTCTTGTCCCCAAAGTTTGCCACAGTGAACTTTGCCAACATGCTGGAGGTCATCCTCACATTATCCTTACATTCAATAGAGGGGCATGTAGGTTGACCACCTGTCATCCTTTGCTCTTGCAACATGACCAACCTTTCTTGTCTCACTAGAATATGATTCCTCCATAATGCTCTTTATTCCTGTGCTTGGAAGTTTCTCAGTGGTTCTGTGTTGCAGCCTTTGCACATATCTACCACATTCTCTTTGTGATACTTATTCTTTTAGCTCCTTAGCAATTCATGCAAAATAAACAGATGATTATTTGGTGAGGGAAGGCACCAGCTGTTAGGGGAAAGGAGTCATGAATGTCTTCATGTAGACAGTGCAACTTCTACTTCAGCTTAGCCTTGAACAAGACTAAATATGCTAAGAGAGAAATGCAGGTAAGGAAGGAGAGTAGTGCTGGTAGGGGATAGATACGTAATGACAAGACATGAAGACTGGAGATAAAGGATAAAGTCTTCTTCGTGAAGAACAGCAAGAAGCTCTTACGTATGGAGGAGAATAACATATTATATGACCGGAAATGTAGATTAGATCTTTGTTGGAACAATACATCCACACATCTCCATTCTGCTCACTCTTGTCAATGTCCTACCATAAACTGCCCATAGAAGAGCCACATAACGTACACTAAGGACCCTCCTCAATTTCTCTTGACATCACAATGATAACAAGAGAACCCATGGTGCTGTCCATCAGGTATCTCTGACTTCATGTTATTTTCTTCATACTTTTCACTGATGACATCTTTCACTCCACTTAGTCTTAATTCCTCCTTTATAATGTGCCTTCTTGCAACTACCATAGGCTTTTCCTTTGCCCTACCGGTGATACTCACTTTCAGTTCTTCAGAGAGTGTTGTGTTCCATGCGTCACTGTCATACAACGGGAGAAGAATTCTAGCATTAAAAAATATGGGCCTTTGTTTCAGGGGAAAGCTCTGGTTTATTAAAAGCACTTTGCAATTACTCAAAGGCAATCCAGGAGCTTTCCTCCTCCCGTTCTCTTCTGGACCTAGCTGATTGTCCATTTACCAACAATAATTTCTGTATCTAAATCAACCAAAACTAAACCCCAAACCAAACCACACAAACAAATGAGCAAATCCCCAATGCAGCCAAACCCTGAGTCCTCACAGCCTGGAGTGCATTGTGTTTGACAGGCACTAAGTTTCCTCCCAGGCCACAGTTGTAAATCTACCCTGAACAGATGTACTATATGGAAATGCTTAAAAAATTATTAGGAACAGCTTTTGAATTAGTAGTAATAAAGCCATACCTTCAGTCCCTGCTTATTTTGCCAAAATGTTTAATAACTTAAAAAAATTAAAATCTGTTCCAGTTAAAAAATGTAAATATGTTATGCCCCCTCCTCCAACCAAACACACGCGCACCCACACTCCTGTACATGTGTGTGCTCACACACACTCCCACAATCTTACAACTGTAAATGGCGGAGTAGGGTCTTTTAATTTTTGCCAAGAATTTGCTGTATGAAGTTTCAAGAATTCATTTAATTTCCCTATTCCTTAACTATCCTCTCTGTAAAACCAGTCAATCCATCAGCATTTATTAAGCTCCTACTTTGTGGTGGTAGGCACTAGAAATACAAATACACAAATACAGCAATCCCAGCCCTCAAGGATCTTACATTCTTATGGGACAAACACGTGTACAAATAAATAAATATCAAAACAAAATACAAGGTAGGTTTTTTTTTTTTTTTCTGAGAGAGGGCACTAAGAGCTGGAAGGAGCTATCAGGAAAGGTTTCATGTAGCAGATGGACACAAGCAAAATTTTGAAGGCAACAAGGGATTCTAAGCAGCAGAACTAGGAGTTAATGCATTTCAGCCAAAGCAAAGAGAACCTCTTTGAGGCAAATGGGGAAAAAAATGGGATGTTATTCTATTACTGCTCAAATGATGCCCCAGTAAAAAATAAGAGGGTTTATGAAAGAGGTAAAAACTGTTTTAGAAGTCTAGGGTATACATCAATGGCTGAAGTGGGGTAGATTTAGAAAAAGTTTATGTTTTGGAATGCATTCTCAGAGCTCTTTTGGAAACTTTTTTTAATTAAGGTATCTTGAAATACTAATCACAAATGTTCATTCAAGGTCCTTCACAATCTCTTCCCTATTTTCTTTCTTCACAATATGTGGCCTCAGATCTAGACAAGGCCAGCTTTCTACTGTACCTTTCTTGATATAGTTTCCCCACTTAGAGTGTTTTGCTTCTTGCCTCCACCTAATCACATTTTATTCATTCTTTATGGTCCTTACCCATCCTCAATGCCCTACTCCTCCCTGAAGTCTTCCCACACCATTCCAACTCACAGTGTCTTTGTTTTTTTCTATCTTAATTCCCATAGCATTTAAAAGTCTGAACTACACAGACAATGATCACACTGTCTTGTTTACTTCCTACTTTTCCATGTCATTCTCCCCATATTTCCTGAAAGACCTCTGAAGGTGAAAACTTTGTCTTCTCTTTTTTCTTTCCTGATCTAGCATTGTTCTGGACTCAACAAGTGGCTTTGTAAATACTTTGTGATGTTGGTCCTTCATTTTCGAAGAAGACTATGACACCAGAGAAATGATGACTTGACTTGCATTTGATTTTGTTTTGAGTGAGGAAGGGCTGTGCAGGTTACCAGCCTCACTTTCTCCTCCTGAGCCATCTGGATCCAGTGAACGGATATTCATCAGAGTGACTGAAAATAAAATGGCCACTATGGTTGTACTCTTTTTTAGACTTAGGTAGAGCTACAGAACCATAAGTACTTAGAACATGAAGTGGCCTGAAAGAACACCTCACCTAAACCCTTTATTTTGCATGTGAGGAAACTGAGGCCTAGGAAGAGGAAGTGACCTGTCCAAGATCACACAGATAGTAGCAGAGTTAAAATGAAGGCCCAGGTCTCTTGACTTCCAATTAAGAGAGCTTTCACCTGTGTCATATGGACTCGATGTAGCAACCAATAATTAATCAATAAATATTTATTAAGTGCCTATGTTGTGCCAGGCACTGTGCTAAGCACTAGAAATGCAAAAATATGCAAAATACTGTCCCTGCCCTCAAGAAGCTTACAATCTAATGGGTAAGACAGCATGCAAACAAATATATACAAAGCAACCTATATACAGAATAAATTGTTGCTGTTGTTCATATTAAAAGACGAAAGGCACTGTAATTTAGGGGGTGAAGGAAAGCCTCCTGTAGAAGCTGGGATCTTAGCTGAGACTTAAAGGAAGCCAGGGAGATCAGTAATAAGAGCAGGGAAGCAAGAGTGTTCCAGGCATGAGGGACAGCTGGAGGAATGCCCAGAGTCAAGAGGTGAAATGTCTTGTTCATTTAACTAGTCTACCAGATCAATTTTTTCCACAGGAATATGAAGCCAGAACTTGTTTATATAATCAGGGACCTCAGGGCACAGTAGAGCTTCTTCAAGAAGAGCAAAGGTGCAGAGAAGGGATATGAGGATAAAGTCTGCTGATTGCAACATTCATCTCTCTCCTCTTCTCCTAAGCTTTCAGAGAAGAGCCTGAACATCTTGCTATAGATCTCAGGTGCTGGCAGGCCATTAAAGGAAGCAGGCAATAACTGGGTTAGCAGTCAAGCTACCTAATAGGGGCTATAAAAGAGCCAGAGTATGGATTCCCTCCAACAGTTTTACTTGTAGCAGTGGGTAGTCATGGGGACTGGGCCAAACTTCTTCCCTCTGAGCAGGAAGTGAATTGCAAGGATAATCAATACCACATATCCTAATAGGCAATCTTCCCTCCAGAGGGTCTTCAAATATGAAAGCAACTAGAGAGCAAAAGAGAGATATCATTCCTTCCCACTTACGCCACGCTTCTTCCCAGTATAGTAGTATTTCTTGGAGTGGGGCATCTTGGTCATGAGATTGAGGCCAGAGTGCAAAGGAATCCCCACAAGCTCAGAGATAGTTGCAGGTTGAATTCAGCAAAGACTAGAGTAGTTTTTGAATAACATTTTAGCCCTTTCCAAGAGCATGTCCCCAAATGAAACTTAAGATGAATTTCTTAATTATTCACTTGAACAAACTAGCATGGATAGAATAGCTGGTTATATTTGTGAAATACTTTCAGTGGCACTGGGAAGTCCCCCCACCCCACCTCCTTTATTTTCTTCCCTTGACCCTATATGAAGTCTATACTTTGTTATCCTCACTGAAATTCTATCAACTAAATTTTCATCTTACATTAAAAAATTCATCTTGGGTTTTGAAACAGAGGACCTGAGTTCATCTGCCACTTACCACATTAAATCAGTCATTTAAACCCTCTTTGCCACCATTTCCCCATTTCTAAAATGAGGAATTTGGACTCAATGACCTCTCAGATCATAAGTGCAATCCAATCTAATCTCTTCTTCCAACTAACTTCTGGGCTTAGTTTCTTGTTCATTTGTGGTCCAAAATTTTTGTGCTGATTAACCTAACTCTTTAGCTTTCTTCCCAGTAAATGTCACAATATGGGAAATAATGAATTTTCTCTTTTGAGTGGCCATGAGTGTCACTACTGAGGTGTTGTAGTTATGAGAATTGCTGCCATGAGTACAAGATTTTCTGCAAATAGGAATATCTGCAAATTCTTCCTCATTTGTATGCTATACAACATATATTCCATGACAATGTCAAACATATTTGGTAAGCATATGGTTACTTACTTTATGCCTCACTATATAAATACTTAAAGTGTCATAGAATAATGGCATAACCATTGTATCAAGGGATACCCTTTTGAAGGAAAGTCTTATTATCAACAAACAGCAAACACAATGAGATCTCATGTTCTTTATGTCTATTGGTCGATGGAGTGACGTAACACTGACTTGCTGAAAAGCTCGTCTCTACCCTTCTCACATTTTTGTCATTTACCATCAATATACACATAGTTTAGTCTCATAAAGATTTTATAAAGATGAAAAAGTAGGCACAGGGAAAAAGTGGTCACCTTAAAAAAAAAACACCATCTGTAATGATTTCCATTCTTTTGATATTTAAATTACAATTCTGTAACACAAATTTCATAGGAGTAAGAGTTGGGGGAAGCACCTTGGAGGGCATCCATTTTTCATTTTATAAGTGAAGAGACAGAGGACTAGAGAAATAAAACTTAATTCCATAAGATAACAGCTAATAAGCACCAAAGCTTAGATTTGAACCCGGGTCTTCTAACTCCAGACTCAATACTCCTTACCCTATACCATTCTTTGTATCTTCTGTGTGTGGTCAGATCCAGCCTCCTTTCACAACTTCATCTTCTTAAGTGACATTTCCATTTCCTCATATAGCACATGAGGTGCTGAGGTGTGAAGAGTCCAAATGTGGTGTTTCCACAGTCATTGATGATGAGAATAGATCACCATAGAAACGCTGGCAAATTTGTTCCATCTTGTGTCTATTTGTTGTCCCCCTTCCAGTTTCATCTATAAATGCTCTTGGGATGATCTGGGTTAGTTGGGTCCCCTGCCAAGCATTCTGCAGGCTGGTTTTCTTCTTCACTGCTTTTTTTTCTATTTGGTAAAGCATGCTGCTCATAACTATCTATCATTCTCATCCATAATGTTGTGGGAATTAGTTTCCACTTTAAACGGATGCCATCTTTTGCTGCCATGTCACTATGATGAAGGGAGATAAATTTACTAAGACAGTTTCTGGCCTCTTTTGGCCTCCTGATTGTGGTGACTACTTTACATAAGTTGAAATTCTCTAAGAAAATAGTGATACTTAGTGTCAACATCTTTACCTTTATCCATTTCCCAATTATCAGATTCAATAGCTTTTTTTAAAGTTAATTTGGAACTGTTTAAATTACACACAATAGTCTTCTCATTTTTAATCATTCTTCTAATTCTGTGTTGATTTTGATCCTTTTTTTAATTAGTCACTGATATGATTAGGCATTAACAATTCATTTTAAGATGTCTCCCACTTCAGTAATCAGTCACTTCCATCTGTTTAAGTATCAGTTTTTATGTGTTCTTTTATCTTCAACATGCATAACACTCTCCATTCTTGTTGAAGATCCTAGAATTAAAGTTGTTATAGAGTTTATAAGTCATTGAGTCTAACCCCATTGTTTTATTACTTTTTATTTACATAAATGAGAAATATCATAATGCAAATATTCTTTTTTTCTTAGTCTGTGCCTTTCACTACTCTTCCTTATTGAGCAACTAAAATGAAATAAAAGCAGCTCTGCAAAATAAAGTCCTTAAAACTATAGACATTAGCAAAATCAGTTTCCACATTGGTGATGTCCAAAAATGTATGTCACTTTCTACATTTCTGTTTCATCACCCATGAGAAGGTGAGTGGTATGTTTCATCTTTAACCTCTTGAATGAGTAGATTATCATTGCCTTCCCCTCCAAGATGACCTTCTCTTTACTCTGTAGACACTGTAAGCATTAGGTAAACCAAAAAAGGCACAAATAGTTCCTATCCTTGAGAAATTTACATTATGAGGGAGGAGATAACATGTAAATAACTAGGTATATAAAAAGATAGATAGATAATGTATGTCTACACATATATGACTAATAGATATTCCCCTAGAGACAAATTATGAAAGATATCAACAAATAGTTTCTAAAAGAACTACAAAATATTTCTAAAAACATGAAAAAATGCTCCAAATCACTAATACTAAGAGAAACACATATTGAGACAACCCTGATATTTCACCTCACATTCTGCAAATTGGAAAAAAATGATAAAAAACATCAATGAACAATATTGGGAGGTTGTAGAAAGATACACTAATACATTTTAGGTGGAACTGTGAAATGGCACAAGTATTTACGAAAACAATTTGAAATTATGTAAATAAAGTGACTAAAATATCCAAACCCTTTGAACTAGAGAGTCCATTACTGAGATAAAGCCCTAAGACCAAAATATTTATAGCAGCCTTTTATTTGTGATAGACAAAAATTGTAAACAAAGTAGATGCTATCATTTGGGGAATGGCTAAGCAAATTGTGATACATGAAAGGAGTGAATACTATTGTGCTATAAAAAATGATGCCATGATGGATACATAAAAGCATGAAAAATCCTATATGAATTAATAGTCAAGAAAGTAATATACATAATAACCATAACAAAGGAAAAGAAAAGAATAATGACACATCAAAAACCAGAAGTAATAGTAACAAAATTATGTGTGTGGGTGTGTGTGTGATTCAAATGAAAAAGATGGGAAGAGACCTGTGACCTTCCCTTTTGTAGATGTGGGAAATCCATAGGTGTTACACACTGCACATATTTTCAGACTTTTTCAATATATCAATGTCTTATGCTTACTTATTTTTTCTCTTTTTCCACTTCAAAAAATTATATTTTTCCTCTCAAAAGGTCTTCTGGGAAAGGAAATAAAAGGGATACATGGGATACTACTGTGATATAGCAAACAAAAAATATCAACAAAAAAACTTATTTAAAAAAAATAAAAGGAACAAAAAGTACATATCCTTTTTGAATTAGTCCCCAGGATCTGAACCAGGCTCTGTGAGCCTAGAACTTCTTGGCATGTGAGTTACACAGCTTGTCAGGAATAAGCAGATACTATTGCCCACCAGTCCAGTCTTCAAATTCAGTCATGTTAACTGCAGAGTCTGTAATATCTGATGCCTTTGTGGAATGGCCAGTCTACTTCACTGACCATTATATTCAGTAGCCACACTGTTCTTTGTTGCCAAGTAGCAAGATGAAGGAAGATGGAGGTGCAAGTTTGCCACTGTGGAAAGAGTGGCACGAACAAGTACTTGGATATCAGATTTTATTTGGGGACTCTGGAACTGGATTTTTATCATGTTGGGGTGGGGGGACAATTGCTTAAATGAGAGGAATTATCATTTTTACAGTAGTCTCAGGATAATAAATTGCTAGGCCCTAAATATCCGTAGATTATTCTATCTGAGTTTATCTTGTTGCGACAGAGCCCCATACTGTAATCCATCATTCTGTGTCTCCATAAAACAGCTTGATAGTGCACATGTATTCTCCTCAAAATAAAGTTGTAACATTTATACATAATAACTTATTGGGTTGCAGGCTTTGCATTGATATACACTCGATATTATCTGAAGCTTTACTGGACCCCACGCAAACTTTTGCCTAATATGGCAATTCTTACTAAGGAGAGTTAATTGAAAACTTTACTGTAATAAAGCAAATTAAAAAGAAAATGAAGAAGGGGCTGAAGCAACATACACTGAGGATCAAAGAATGTCTAAGAAGGGAAGAAGACCAGGCAGAGATAATGAGAATATGGTGGCTGGTGCCTGAACTGGAATACACTGTTAGAGGCAGAATACAACTCCCAAAGAAACCACCTTCAATGGGTTAAATCCAGGGCCTACAGGAAGTGCCCCAATCGCTAAAAGCTATTCATATAATGCACTCATATGGGCCTGCCCTCCTTAGGCAATGAATACTTCCCTACCCACCAGTCCAAACTTAATCTGTCTTATTGCCTCAGGGTTGTTGCTTTCCACTAAGCCAATCGATGATAAATGAATCCTTGCCAAATGAGAAATAACAAATACTGATGGGCATTATTGCTTCCAAGGAACATGAATATCACCACTGTACTCTTTGTTGTCTTATTATCTCAAAGGTTATGGTCAGTTCTGTGTAACATACAGAAAGAGGAAAACAGGCACTCAGAGAAGAGTGATCAACATAAGGAGGGAATTCAAAAACATGTCATATGTAAGCTTCAGGACTTCAAAAGATCCATTACATGTTCAAACTTTGGTTTAAAATCCAGATTACACAGTGTATGTGTTTCAGTGTCTTTGTAAAATTATGGTAATAATAACTGGACTAACTATGCATTCTCTGGCTGATTTACTGTACAACAGTAATGGGGTCATTGGAAACACAGTACTTTGTACATTTTAAGGCATTTCAGGAATTTTAAGTTTAATTATGTAATCCTTGTGTCAGGAAGGACCTAGGTGTACTTAGGACACTTCTTACTCCTCCAGGTTATGGTCCCTAACCAACTGAACTTGCAATTTCAGTATTTCATAGTTTCCCCTTGAGTTAGGCACCAACCCCTTAAAAGTGGAATCATGGTCATTGGTCAGTCAATAAGCATTGTAAATGCCTACCTGCTATGTGTCAGGCATTGCGCCAACTGCGGTAGATACAAAGAAAGGCAAAAGACAGGCCCTGCCCTTGAGGAGCTCACATTCTAATGGGTCATTAAATTTCAAACATGATTCATTATTCACAAGTTAATGAAAACAGAAAGAAACCAAGCCTCTAAAAAAATAACAAATACCCCAAAAGTAACAATATGTGAAACCTACCCCCACAGACCTATATAAAATCAGTGACTTAAGTCTCTCTTAGTGGGGCTGCTGTGGCAGCCTCCCCTCATCCGGGAGTCCTACTAAGATACGGGATTACTTGTTCCTCCACATCAGTGATATCCACTGATTGTGCAGTGATCCTTGTTTATGGCGGCCGCTCCTGCTCACCTCCATGTTCACCAAATTTCATGGCTCACTATCACTGTTGCCTTTCGCTGTCTTCCATGGCTCCACAGCAGCTTTCCTGAGATCACAGAAGTGGTAACTGTTTTGGTGTTGTCCTTCTGCAGATCAGTTTGATCAATTGGATACAATTCAATTCAAAAACAAAACAAAAATTAGGTACCTACTATGTGTAAGGCACTGTGGTATGTACTTGGGACACAGAGACACAAATGACAAACAGCCCCTGACATCAATAAGTTTCCATTGTTTTAGGGGAACAATATGTAAACAAACAAGTAAATACAAAATATTTTGAGGATGAGGAGAACACTGACCACCATGGATGTCCAAAAAAAAGTTTTGCATAAGAAATAGCATTAGAGATGAGCCTTGAAGGAATCTAGGAATTCTGAAAGGTGAGGAACAGGTGCTTTTACCTATGGGATATAACCTATGCAAAGGTTTGGAAGAAGGAGATGAAGTAAGGCTAACAGGAAGCACAACAGTTTGGTTAGAATTCAAATGACAAGAGGGAAAGTAATGTGAAATAAATCCTCAGCCTACCACAGATGGTGCTCTTTACCTTTTCCAGAGGACCAGTTCTTAAACAGCTGGTCCCTATAAGCAAAACCTCCTGGTATACCTAGTGCTTCAAAATACACTTCTGTTATTCTTAAGCTTTATTTTGCCTCATATCTCCACAGCCTCAGGCCTCACAACAAAATCATTCATGGAATACAGAATCATGTTCTTATGGACTTCACAAGTGGAGCCTTGCTTTCCAGCTCAATGCAGAATCACAGCGATTCATTATATTTTGCCTCTGCTTTCAACACCCAGGTAGTATGCCTAAGGAATATAAGCATATTTCCTGCTGTGACTAGGAACTTAAAGGCATCACCAGGAAAGTCATTCCAATTAGCAAGGGCTATTTCCCCAAACATCTAGGAAGCAGAAGGATAACAGAGATAGATCTATTACACTAGCAATCCAGGAAGAGAAAAAAATTATATTCTCTGCTACAAAAATTATAATCAAATTGCATTAACAGTAATAGCAACTCCTCCATATTTTAAGTAGATTGGACTTCATGAGATGCTACAGCTAAAATGTTCATTACCTGGTAGACAACCTATTTGTTTTTCTAAACTTAACTGGACTATTCTTATACAGCATTAATAGAAAAGATTGCATTCAGAGTTAAGAAAGTGATAATTCCATTTTTTGTCAGACTATATCCAAAGAACTATATATACTCTGTACACTATATTTTGAGACCTAAAATTCATACCAAAGAAGTACCAGAACAATGATAAGCCCAAAAGGAGAACATAAAGAGTGCTGAATGAAGTAACTGGGTAAGTTTAATCTGAAGGAGAAAAAAACTGGAGGTGCAGTTGAAAGCTGCTGAAGTATTTGAAGGATTCTCATTTGAAAGTTTTATACTGCATGGTTGTAGAAAAATTGAACTAGATACAATGGGTGGAAGATACAAGGAGACATTTTGACTCAACATAAGGAAAATATCTTAAAAATTAGCTGCATGAGAAATTGAATGAGTTATGTCAGCAATCAGGGAACTATATCCTATCACTGGAGGTCTTCATGAAGAGGCTGGATGAGTACTTAAAAGGGCTGATATGGAGAGGTTTTCTGCTTCAAGTAGGGGTCACTTAATCACAAAATCTGAGAGTTAGAAGGAATCACAGTAGCCATCCAGCCCAAGTCACACATGGACAATACACATTACAGTACACCCAATAAGTGGTATCAGTTCTGTTTGAAGACAACAAAGTAGAGGGAATTCACCGTGAATTAAAGCAACCCATTCAACTTTTAGATGGCTCCAATTGTTGAGAAGTTTTATTTTTTCCTAAAACGAAACTCGAATTGATCTCTTAGAAAATTCCACCCATTGAAAATTGGAACAGTAATGCATTGTTGGTGGAGTTGTGAACCAACCATTTTGGAGAGCAATTTGGAATTATGGCCAAAGAGCTATAAAACTGTGCATACCCTTTGACCCAGCAATACCACTTCTAGGGCTGTATCCCAACAAGATCACAAAAATGGGAAAAGGATCCACATGTACAAAAATATTTATACAGCTCTTTTTGTGGTGGCAAAGAATTGGAAAATGAGGGAAAATTCATCAACTAGGGAATGGCTGAACAAGTTGTAATATATGAATGCAATGGGATACTATTGAGCTACAAAAAATGATGACCACTGATGCTGAGTGAAATGAGCAGAACCAGGAGAACATTATACACAGAAACAGTAACATTGTGCAATGCCTGACTTTGATAGACTGAGCTCTTTTAAACAATCTGAGGACCTAAGACAACTCTGAAAGACTCACAGTGGAAAGTGCCATCCATATCCAGAGGAAGAATTTTGGAGTCTGAATGCAGATGGAAGCACACTATTTGCTCTCTTTTTCTTTTGTTGTTTTATTTCTTCTTTCTCATGGTTCTATCCATCATCATCATCATGGTGGCCCTCCTCTGGACAACCTCTCTAGCCACATTTCCAGTACTGGATGAATCTTCACTCATTCTCCTCAGTTCAATGAACAGAAATTGGGATATTCTTTGCTCTCCACTGTTATTTCCAGGTTCTCTCCCTATATCACAGTGGTGAATCCACCATTATTCACCTAAACTGCTGTAAAGATAATTTAAAGGGGGAGATCTTTCCCATTCATTAATAGGTCCATGTGACCTGCCTGGATCACATGGAAGCCTGAGTCACATGAGTCTGAGTCACAAGGTAACTGTGGTGGCAGGAATTTGCTGAATGGGTGGAACAGGAAGGGTGGAACAGGAAGAGGCAGAGCTAGAGCAGAGCTGAAAGAAAATTAGCAAGAGAGAGCAGTCGGAACTGAAGGACACAGGCAAGACATAACAGGCTGTGAGTGTGAAGGGCATTTTGTTTAAGGGAAGCCTGCTTGTGATTTATTTAAGGGAAGCCTGTTTGTGATTTATTTAAGGGAAGCCTGTTTGTGATTTGTTTAACGGAGCTGATTTGTGGGAAGTCTAGCAGGGGGAAGTCTTGAGGATGGTGTTGGTTTCTGCATTGTAACTGTGTATAGATTTTTGTTGCTATGAGGGATTTGGCTTTCTCGTGTCTAAATAAATGTTTTGGTTCTCTCTCCTGTATTTTATGATTCAGAATTGCGCCAAGTTATTCATGGTTGCTGTAGGTGCTGTAAATATCTCATTAGTGCTACAAATGGTAACAGGGATGTGATCACAAAATGTCAGACCTCTATTTGGGCAGAGAAAGGCAGAGGAGAAAGCAGAAGAAATGGATGTCCCAGGGTGGGATGATTTGCCTTATTCCTCCCTAGCAAGAGAATGGGTTAAAGGCACAGGGCTCTGTGAAAACTGGGAACCAAGGCTACAGAAGGGAGAACCCAGAGACTAGAAAGATGTTTGCAGGTAATACCAGTAGAACCAGGAAAAGAAATGGCAAGGGTGTCTAGGAGAAGCTGAGCCTTGCTAAGCCTTGCTAACAAGCTATTGAATTATATGTAAAAACAGACAAGCTGCTGGAGGAGAAGGCTCAGATGAAAACGGAGTTGGCTGGTTTGCATGAGAGGCTTTTTATGCTGCATTATTCAAAACTCTCCTTTAGCAGAACCAGCTGGAGGGTCTCAGGTGGTAGGAAAAGCTGTTGGTAGTTCAGTTCACAAAAAGAAGCAAAAATGTAATAAGAGAAAGGATGTGTAGGCGGTTTCTCAGGCAGAAGCACAACAGGAGAATCAAGAGGGCCCCCAGCAGTGTTTGGGGATGTAAATGAGGATTTTGCTCAGCAGGAGGTGACAGATATTTTGAGTCAATTCACCCAAAGGATGGGAGAATCACTGGTATCTTGGATGATGAGAATCAGTGAGAAGGATAGATTTCCTCAAGAGAAAGAGTAGATAGCCAAAGGATTCAAAGTCGGAATGAATTAACAGGAAAAGAATTGTTTACTCCTCCATTGAGAGCAGGGGTAGATTTGGGAAGAATATAAAGCTAATGAACTATATAAACTATATAAAATGTATCAAGGAAAGAGGCTTAATTTTAGCCTGAGCAGTGAGATGAGAATTACCTCTGCAGAGCCTCCTGAAACATTGTATCCAAATTTGTCACACCTGCAGGGAGGATGGGAGATTGGCCAGGCTCAGCTCAGATTAAAGAAAGTATACCTCTAACCAAAATGATGACTCCAAAACCGCAAATTAGAAAACAGTAAACAGCAGTCATTCAGGCTACCATAGTGAGTTCATGGATTCCAGAAGCATGACTGACCCTATATGACCTTGTTTGTCAGATTTGTTTTCTGCAGGCTTAGTACCCTCCACCTGCAGATGCCTGATTGCTTAAGTCAGATGTCACTCTCTGTCCATGACTGTGATGTGTCACCCCTGCCCTGGTGTTGAACAAGGTCTGGATGCCAGCTGACGAACTGACCCCTTGAATGGGACCTGTTCAAGTGGGGACAGCTCTACATCAATCCCAGCAGGAAGTAGCTGTAAAAGAAGAGACCTTTGCCTCTTACCCCAAGATTTTGGTCCCCATTCATTTGAGAGGGGAACAATAGGGTGCTTGTGTTCAAGCCCCACCTTAAGATGTTTTTTATGTGCCCATTTTGTGTGATCCCTTTTATATTGCTGTAAAGTTCTATTGACATCAGTTGCCTAAGATATTTTATGTGCTTATTTTCTGTTATCCTTGTTACAATTCTGTTCCTACCAGTTGCCCCATCAACCTATGTAATGAATATGAAAGATCTTGGGGCTGCATGTAATGGTAATTTAAATGGGGAGATCTTTCCCATTTAATAATAGGCTCATGTGACCTGCCTGGGTCGCATGGAAGCCTGAGGCACATGGAGCCTGTGGTGGGAGGAGTTTACTGAATGGGTAGAACAACAAGAGTTAGAACTAGAGCAGAAGAACTAAGAGGAAATTAGTCATGAAAGCAGTGAAAACTGAAGGATGCAGGCAGCCCATAGCCGGTGGTGAGTGTCAGAAAGGTATTTTGTTTAAGGGTAGCTTATTTGTGATTTGTTTAATGGACCTGGTTTGTGGGACCCCAGCAGGGGGAAGGCTTGGGGATAGTCTTGTTCTCTACATTGCTATTGTGTATAGATTTTTGTTACTATGATGAATTTGGCTTTCTGAATAAATGTTTTGGTGCTGTCTTCCATGTGGAGAGTCTGTGATATTTTGCAATTCAGAATTGCGCTAGGACATTCATCACCTCTGAAAACACTGTGAATATCACATTGGCACTACAACTGTACTCTCCAAAGTTACTAATGATCTCTTAGTTGCCAAATCTAATAGCCTTTTCTCCATTCTCATTCTTCTTGATCCTTCTACAACCTTTAACGTTGTTGATTACTCTCCTCCTTGATATTGTGTTCTCTCTAAGTTTTTGGGATACCACTCTTTCCTGGTTCTCCTAACTACCTGACCACTCCTTTTTTGTCTCCTTTTCTGGATCCTCTTCCAGATAATTCCCTCTAACCATAGGTGTCACTCAGGGTTCTGTCCTGAGCCCTCTTCTCTTTTCCCTCTATACTATTTCACTTGGTGATTTCATCAGCTCCCATAGATTTAATTATTATTGCTGTATTGATGACTACCTAATTCAAATCTACCCTAATTTCTTTCCTGATCTCCAATTTCACATCTTGAATTGCCTTTCCAACATCTCAAACTGTATGTCCAACACACATCTTAAATTCAGCATATCAAAAACAGAACTTACTCTCTTTTCCTCAAACCCTCCTCTCCCCTCCTTCCTTCCCACTTACTATAAAGGGTAATATTAGTCCCTCAGACTCACGAACTAGGAGTCATCCTGGATACTTTACCATCTCTCATCATCCACATACCCAAGCTGTTGCCAAAGCCTACCTATTTCACCTTTGCAGCATTTCTCGAATGCAGTTCCTTTTCTCCTGACACTGCCACTACTCTAGTGCATGGTCTCATCACATCAGATCTGGAGCCTGCTGGTGGTCTACCAAACTCAAATGTCTCCCCTCTCTAATCCATTTTCCATTTAGCCACAAAGTGATTTTCCTAAAACATGTCTGATCATGTCACACACACACACACACACACACACACACACACACACACACACTAAACTCCAATGGCTTCCTATAGCCTCCAGGAACAAATACAAAATGTTCTATTTGGCATTCAAAGCCCCTCGGGATCCCTCCTACCTTTCCAGTGCTCGTAACACCTTATTCCCTGAAACATGTTCTCTGATCCAATGATACTGACCTCCTGGTTGTTTCATGAACAAGACACTCCATCCCTCAGCTAAAGGCATTTTCTCTGGCTGTCCCTCATGCATAGAATGCTTTCACTACTCTGCTCTGACTACTTATCTCCCTGGATTCCTTTAAGTTCCAACTAAAATCCCACCTTCTAGAGGAAGACTTCCAAACTCCTCCGTTCTTCCCTCTGTTTATGGCTTTCTATTTATTCTGCTTTGCATGTATCTGTTTACATGTTTAATGGGACATAATTGTTTTCAAATATGCAGTGGTAACATTGTAAAGAAAGAGTTCCTTGGAGTTGTGTAGCTATTGTGCACTGATTTAACTCTTTATGTATGTTCATTTCCAATCGGAGTAGGTGAGGATGTGTATATCTACCCTACCCTTTAAGGTATAAAGAGACTTTTTGGCAGAGGAATGGAGATCTCTAGACTTTAAACACTGATTTCCAACAAAATGACCAAAGAAAGATGGAAAAAGAGCAGGACAGGAATGTGGTATATATAGTGGATAGAGTTTACCTCAGTTCTGGTACCACTTCTGAGATTCACTGGGCGAGTGATCCAGAACATGCCACAACTTCTCTAAGTTCTAGGCAATTGCATTCCATATGGAATTTGATATTTGCTCTAAGAGTCTGGTGGTCTGTTTACAGACAGAAATTTCATAAATGACTCCCAAAATGGTAACCAAAAGTTTTACTTTTGAAAAATGAATGAATGACTTTTTTAAAAAGCATTTCTACATGCCAAGAATTGTATTGCTCTTGTATGTAGTCTCTGTCCTCAAGGAGCTACTATGAGAAGACAACGCATATTGTGGAATGGCAAGCAGGGAGTGGTTAAAAGATGGAGAGTAGAGCACTTTGAAAAGGCTCGACATAACATTTTCAATAGCGATGGCAATATTGATCTGACTGTGGTTTCAGAACTGCAATTATATTGTTAGGGGCAGTGCATGTATGGCAATAAGACAACTGGCAAGACATGGCAGGGAGTAAAGTGAAGAGTAGCTACAGCCAACCTAGGCATAGTAGGCCAAATGAGGCATTTACCAATTAGGGAAGAGGAACCTCACAGCAGAAGTCCCAGAGCTGAAAGTTTTAAGTCCTCCACAAAACATTTGTTTAAAAAAATTCAGTTTAATTTTTTTGTAATATTTTGTGTTATTCATCATATTCAGTGCCTACTGACTCTCTCTACAGTCTATAGGAGTGAGGCTTCCATAAAGTCCTCAATACTTTGTCCTCTCTTTTTTCAGGTTTTTGCACTGAAGTCATTGAAGAATAAGTATTTTTAATTTCAAATTTCTCACAAAGTTCACAGAATGTCTCTATATCTTCATCCTCTACAACAGATATTGGTGTGCACACTAGAATTATTTTCACAGTGATTTTTTGCTAATGATCATCACCGTCAATATCAAAGCATTTATTAAACAATTTAAACGAAGCATTGGGTTAGGTTATAAAATACAAGTATAAACAAAGAGGTAATCCTCATTCTCAAGGAACTCATTGGAGCTTTAGAATATGAGATGACCAAGTATTCCATGAAATTATATTTGCTGTTGCCTTTGAATGAATATTAAAGATCAATTCTATCATTCTTATATTTGAATCTTCCAAGAAAACCTGTAAGCTACCCTATTTAGCTGTAGCTTTCTTGCCTTCTGGTTTATGATGAAAATGACAAGATTGATAGAATTGCTCTAATAATATGCCTACTTGTTAGTCATTGGACAAGGATTTCACATTTTAAGTGCCAGTGACTATGTATATAGACTATCTAAAAACTGTTCCTTAGCATTCACTACTCTCTTTTCCACACCACACCCATCTCTTCAGAAGGAGAAGGGAGCCACACAGGACTGAGTGATGCATTTCTGTGTTTCATGAGTTGCTAGTAGCTAGTGATGAGCCACACTTAACTAGACTGCCCTTCAGAAAGCTGTCATTGTCTATTGCTGGAACAATGCAACCATGCTGAAAGAGTTTCTAGAATGGTGGATCCAACCAGAGTTTGCACATTGGCATAACTTTCCAAAACCCAGGGTCACCTTCATATCACAATATGAAATTCTTTGTGAATATGAGAGAAGAGAGATTCCAACACTAACAATAAGGGCTGGTGGTCCGCATCTGAAGTCAGAAGGTTAGAGAAAGCCTCATGAGAAATGGAACAAGGACAGAACCACTTACACTCTTCAGCACAATTCAGTCAACAAAGTAGAAATGGTTTCTGTTACACAGATGGAATAATCAGTATATTGATGTATTCAATTTACTTTAGAAGAGAATCAAGAGTTAGTATATCAAAAGCTGAATGAAACCAGTTTGGCTTCAAGAAATTAGGATGAGCCACACCAGGTTCCAAAGACCCAAAGCCTGATCTGTCACCAACCATTACTGAGTCCTTTCCACTTGGACACGTAGGACCTAAGTAGTACAGATGAAAATTAATAGAATTGCCTTTTCCGCTGGACTGGAGAGAGGATCACAATGATCATGGTATTCTACTTTTTCTATAACAGATCTTTGCAAAACATAACTTGTCACATATGATCAGATACATGTGACCCCTATATGTATATTTCTTCATGCATGTTCCTTGGTTTCCTGGGTATGTCTACTCTTCCCTGTTAAGGAATGTGTATTTGTGGGAGATCATGGTCAGGTTTATGACAGAAATGTTCTACCTTAACCTTTTCTTATTGTACCATTTCATTTAACTATTTGTATCCTCTCTTACATAAAACTAAACACATCACTTGGGTTTCCTAACTTTTGGTTTTGAACATAAGGAGACCCACAGGGTATCTTGAACCTCTTCAGGGGGCTTCACAGGTAAGAGAGCCCCAGTATCTCAGGGGCCATAGCATTAAAGTGGCTTCACAACAGTTCATGTGAAAATCTACAAGCTCAGTCTGAATTAACTCTGTGTCGTGACAGCCAAAACCCATACACAACAACAATAATTTTCAGCTATATTATCAGAATCAAAGTATTAAAAAAAAGCAATAAGATTAATGTACTATGTACCATCCAGAACACATTTAGAGAGTTGTGTTTGGTTCTGTATATGACCAACCAGAATCAGAGGAAATAGATCAAGTTGGTGGAGAATACAGAAATTCTTTCATATGAGAAATGGTTGAAGAAACTAGGGAGATTTCACCCATAATAGAGAAGCCTCAGTGTCCCCATATATAAAATGGGTGTTATAATGTATCTGCTAAGTGCTTTACAGGGTTGCTATGAAGAAAGTACTTTACATACCTTAAAGTTCTATACAAATGGGAGTTATGATTTTAAGTTCTACATGAATGTGGAGGGTAATTATTAGTAATTTTACAACAGTTAAGGGAGTAACTACTGTACACAAAATCCTGGCACTCAAGGAAGGAAAATGATAAGAATATTATACAAATAAAGGTGGAAGACAGACTCTAAACTTAAAAGTAGGTGTCCTCTTATGCTGAGTCATCATTCCAGTCAATTGCATGGAATTTTGGTCCTGTTTCCGTATGTTAGAGAAAGGGCCCCAAGGGAAACTACACAATATTGTACTTTTAACCTCAGTAATGTAGTCACTACAAATTCCTGCTCTAATGCCTTCCTCTGTCTTGGAGGTAACCCTGAGTTCTCAACGTTTATGCTAGTGGGATACCAGATTTTTTAGGTTCTCAGAGACTAGAAAAGTTTCCAACATGATCCTATCAGCAGATATTTATTTAACCAAAGACCAGGTTAGCAAAGTATTAGAAGTCTCATTGCCAATTAGACACCTGATCACGAATTCTTTGAACATGACAAGCCATGAAATAAAAGAAAAATACAAAACAGTTCTCTTTCCTGTCTGACCCTGCTCCACTTTTGCAGAGATGATGGCAGAATGTTGGAAAGTGGAGCAGAAGGAACTAACAACCATACTTCTTAAAATTTTAAAACAGCATTTCCATAACACCGTAAAACAGGAAAAAAAGATAAGCTGATTGTCCATGACCCTGCAAATCTATTGTGCACTATTTGCTATTTCTTTTAAATATATAATAAAGTTATCATGTAACTATTTTCCTTTCTTCCTTCTCTCCTCCCCACTTTAGAGATGGTTATAATTAGAAACAAATTATATATGTATGTATACATGTATATGTAAAATCATTCTATACATGCTTCTATTTTATCAGTTCTTTCTCTAAATAGCATCTGCCTTCATAGGTCCTTTATATTTATTTTGGGTATTTATAATAATTAAACTGACTTAGTCACTCCAAATTATTCTTAAAACAATATTGCTGTTACTGCACACAACACTCTTTTGCTTCTGCTTATTTCATTCTTCGTTATTTCATGCAAGATCATCTCTCCAAGACTGGGGGTGCCTGACAAATGGGGAATGGCTGAACAAATTGTGGTTTGTGGTTGTTTGTCCCTTGTTCTCAATGAAGACTGATGACATCAAGAGGGTGATGTTTTGACTTGCAAATGAATTGGATTTAAGTGGGGCAAAACTGTGCAAAGTCATCAGCCTCATTCTCTGCTCCAGAGTCATGGGAGTTCAGGAGCTAAACATAGGTCAGGATGATTAGCAATGGCCCCGGATGTAGTGGGAAACCCTGGCTCTTATAAGCTAAGGTCTTTCCCAGGTTCCAGTTTGTCTGAGTCAACATACATTTAGTAGTTAAAGGCTAGGTAAGAACTGAGGCAAAAAAAGACCTAGTTTGCCTTCACAGAAGAATTTGTCTGGGAGGGGAAGACAGTCAGAGTTTCTGGCCAGAACAGAAACAATTACTATTTACATTCACTCTGGGATATGATCATAATAGAATCATATTTTTTAAACAATTTATAAACTAAATTTAGCTGTTGCACACTCTTTGTCCAATGACCAGACTTAAAGTCATGAAGCCCAAAGTTTAAATCCTGGCTCACATACTTAGTAACGATGGAAACCTGGTCAAACTGTTTAACCTCTGTCTGCCTCTATTTTCTCATCTGTAAAATGGGGAGGGGATGCAGAATAATAGTGCTTACTTTACAGAGTTGTGATGCTCAAATGAAATAATATTTGCAAAGTACTTTACACACCTTAAAGAATTATTTAAAGGCTAGTTATTGCTATTATGAAATGGCTGGGTAGTATCAATCTTGACATTATGGCTACTAAAGAAACCAGAAGACAAATGAAGGTTTCAAATGAATTGCAAAGCACTTAGCACAGTAGCTGGCACATAGTAAGTGCTATATGCATGTTATCATCATCATCATCATCATCATCATCTTGGCAAAAACCTTTGGAAGTCGGTACTCCTATTATCCACATTTTAAAGAGGAGATAACTAAGGCAAAAAAAAGAGTTAAGTGGCTTTTCCAGGGTCATACAACTAGTAAATGGCTGAGGCTAGATTTTAAATTCAGATCTTCTTGACTCAAGGCCCAACACTCCAACCACTTCACCAAGTAAGTAGTAAGCATCACAGTAGGAATTTGAACCCAGGTCTTCTGACTTCCTAGCCAGGATTCTTTCCAAAGTACCAGGCTTACATCTACAAACTATAAGAATACTATGGATGCTATGTATTCACAAACAAATTTGGTCACCTCTTATTATGGTATTCATAACATTGACCTCTAAGAAAACTATCATGAAAATAATTGCAGGTCATGCACCAACATCTGATGAAGGGGTAAATCAATATTCTATGAAGAACTCGATAAGATCCTCCAAATTAAATAAACATTTTAATATTCAGTAAATATACTGAAAAAAGAGATTTGGGTGAAGATGGGAAATGAATTAACATCAGAAAATGTGGTTTAGGAATCAGAGGCCAAATACTTGTAAGTTACACAGAAGTCTTATACTTAAATGTCACCAGTATGCTCTTCAATAAAAGAATCTAAAGATGATAGACTTGGCAAGCACTGAATAAAATCACAAAAGTAAAAATGATTATGTTGAATGCCCAATAGAGGAGAGAAAGGAAATAACTTCTTCCTAATGTGAGTCATTCCTTCATCACCTGTCTAGAGAGGAGGACATTGTGAATGTGACTTGCAGAGGCCTGAATATGTGAAGAAGGCTTAAAAACTGAATTTGGGGAGGAAAAAAGTTGCAAAATTTGTTTTCTATTGAGGGAAATTGAATGTGAATGATGTCTGTGTCCAAATTCTATGTCTGACTTCTCTGAAAGAACGTTCCAGGAGAAGGAGCAGAATATGGAATAAGATCTCAAAAGAGACAGGAAGGAGAAGGAGGATCAGAGAGAAGAAAAGGACAAGGCAGTTGACAAAGCAAAGTACAAAATAAAAGGTAAATAAAAGATTGGAAAAATAAACTGAAAAATAAAACAAATTGGCCAAAGAAAAAAACCAAAAAAGAAATTAGAAAGAAAAAGAGAAAGGTAGCAGACTGTCACCCTAAAGTTATGATGAGCCTAAGAAAAGGAGTCATTAAAAGGTGAAAGATTTTAAGATGTAAATGAGGGCCTTCATGGGTGTAGTATAAACACTCAAAAGAAGTCCACAAAATCAAGGCTGAAAAATTCAAACAGTATGGAGAACAGGGTAAATTTTGAAGTGACTTGTATTGAGTGGTAATTATGTTTTGACCCAGCCTTGACTATTATCCTTGTTCAAAGTAGTCTCCCTCCTAGGAAAGAAAGTGAAGGGAATCAAGGAACAACTCACCACACTCCATCTTATCCAGATAATGAAGTATCCTTATCTAGCACACAAGTTAGCCAGGAACAACCACCAATTCCTGCCTTTACCTATCCTAGCAGTTTGTAGAGGGATTATTGCTCTGAGCTTGTCTGACTTCTCCATGGGGGAAGGATTCCCAATTTTCACATTAATTACTTTATTGCCCTTACCTCAGTTGCTCTGGGAACAATTATATTTTTCATCTTCATCTTGGGTTCACCACCACCACCAGAAAAAAAGAGAACTCAACACAATGTATACATACAGAATAAGTATATTCCCTCCCAGAAAAGGAAATCATATCTTGTATTATGAAATGGGGAAGTTATGTCTACTGATACAATCAGCTGAGATGCTAATACTGAAGCATCAACATTATTTCTTTTTTTTAATTTTGTTTTATTTTTGGCAAAGCTGTTATTTATTCTACTGAGCACCGTCTGATCAACCTCCTCCCCTTCTGCCTTGGAAGTATTTTTCTTTCTGATAGTCTCTATTCGATGCCAGATCTTCCCCTGGTATATAAACATTCCTGATGCTACAGGATTTCCAGGACTTTTCCATGCTTACAGTGTCAATGACCATGGAAGTAATTAAAAGTTAATAGAAAACCAGAAACCCAATATAAGTCTAACTGACTGAGTCTACATTCTATGCTGGTGATATCCATTGTCATAATGTTGTAGTAGAGAAAAACTGTCCTCCCTCCTCAGTGAACTCACATCTTACCATGTAGGAAGCTGTAGTCAAAGAGAGTCTGACCCAAAAGCTTCTTCTTTTATCAAATTCAGCAATCCAGCCTCTTTTCCTGGGTCAGGGACGTAATAGAACCATTCAGTGAATTCATTGTCTCACATCATTCTAAATAAATAAATAAATCCTATCTTTTCAACACTGGACCATCACATGGCCAGGAGTAACCAGAAAGTTCAAAAACAATTAGTCACCTTGACCTTAGAGTTCCCAGAAGTTTCTAGCACAGCTCTGGGAATTTATTTGCTCCCTGTGACAGCCTTCTTGAGGGAAAACAAACTGAAATAAGTCGTCAGTGGTGGAGGAAGAATGATCAGAATATGAAACAACAGAGAGAAAATTTGGACCGTGTTAAGAGGGTGAAGAGTAGAAGAATGTTTCAAAGAGCATTAAATAACAGAAAAAATACATTTGGAGATCCTGTGAGATTATAGGTTAGGTATCAAGAAGGAACACAAATTCACAAAAGATCCCACGTCAAGGAGTTTATCACTCACAGATGTGTTCAGTTCTCCAGTCCTACAGTACCATGGGCAAGCACAGGCTTGGTGTTGTAGGTATACAGTGGGACCTTACTCTCTCCCCTTCTATCTGATTGTTGTCAAAGGGCAAATTCAGAGTGATCAAATAGGAGGACGACTTAAGTTCATTTACCTTGCACACATGGATTAGATGAAGTTTACTAAACTGATTATGATCTAGAAAGGGATATATGGGGTATTCAGGGAGGACTAACATCTCTTCTGTGAAGGCTTTCCAAGCCCTTTTCAGGACTTTTAATCTACTTTTGGTGCCTACCTCCCATCCAATTCTCCCTCGTGGCTTCAAGAAACTATACCATATGCATTAATCGTATCCCAGTAAAACCATCTTGCCAGACAGGTTAAATAAGGTTGAGAGTAACCAACAGGCCTCAAATCCATCAGTGAGTTAGTAGATATGTCTACCCCAAGCATGTGAAGATTTCCCCTGGTGGAATGGGCTGATGAGAACAATTGTTCCCACAGCCATGAAGGCAGGTGAAGCACCTGAAGCTTAGTCAGACATCGAAGACACCAAGGTCATCAACTGCATCCTGGGCCATCACCAGTCATTCTGACTTTTGCCTTGCCACTGGACTTCTCTGCCTCACTTAAATACAAATCATATACAAATCAAGTCATCATCCTGTGATGTCATTGGCCCTCTTTGAAAACAAAGGCTGAACAATATGATCCAGAAATCTTTACATCCATTACCTCAATGAAACTGACTAAAGCAGTTACTGGGTACTAGGAACTTCTCAGTATGTAGGAGGGTCAAACACTGGGGATGTAGGGAGTCACTTCTGTCAAATAGGTTTAGCAATAGATCAAACATCACAGATACAAAACAAATTTGAGACTATTCCTTGATAGGGTATAGCTTCCTCTGAAGAAGAAGCAGGTGCTAGTCCTCTAAGGAAAGATGAAGTAAAACCACAGAAGCTATCAAGTACTAAGGGTCATAAAAAGAAGAGCTAAATAGTAGTGGGGACTTCATTTCAGGGAGACTGAGATAATTATCTATCAATCTGCTAATGATAACTGAGAGACCTTTTGTGTTTTCTCAAGGCAAGTGTCCAAGATATAACTGATAACTTCTCAAAATTATGAAAAAAATATTACTATTACCCACTTCTGGTGATACGCATAGGCATAATTGATACTGCCAGAGAAAAATTGGAAAGAATTACAAAAGGTTATGAAGTCTTGGGCAAAAAACTGAAGACAACAGGACTAAAGATTGTGTTTTCTTCATTGTCACCCATTGAAGGTAAGAAATACAGAAGAGAAAATTGATTTCGGAAATGAACAGCTGGCTAAGAAGATGGTATCTAAATCCAGTAACTGGGCATATGCCCAAACGAAGTCAAAGACAGGAACAAAGTTCTAATATATACCAAAATATTCATAGTAACACTCTGTAGCCAAAAAACAAAATAAGAAACAAAGTAGACATCCATTAATTGGGAAATAGTGTGGGAAAAAACTACGTGATAAGAATATAATGTAATACATTGTGAAGTAATAAATGATGACTGTGAGGAATTCCAAGAAATATGGGGAGATTTGTATGAACTTACGAAGAGTGAAGTAAGCAGAATGAAGAGAAGATGTGCATGGCCATAATAATATAAATGAAAAGATCACTAAAAGGAAGTTAAAGCTGTAAAAAATGAAAAACTTAAACAATGAATAATTAACAATGCATTTCCTTTCATAGCAGAGAAGTAGAGACCTACTAGAATAGAACAGGATATACAATGTCAGAGGCATTCATTGTATCACATGCTTTGAGCTAATTTATGTCCTTTCATATGAGATGTTGATGTTTGATGTTGAAATGACCATGATATAAAACAAAAGGCACCTGGAAAAAGATTTTTACACAAAGACAAAAGAAAATTTTGATGAAGAGAATGGGGTTTGAAGTTCTGGGTCATGATTTAAAATATTAGGAAAAGCATATCCCTTGTCAGAAATGGAGTGTAATTAATGAGGGCTGGTTAAGAATGTATTTGACAAATCAGCTAGTCAACAAACATTTACTAAGTGCCTACTATGTACTAGGCACTATGCTAAGCACTAGGGATACAAGGAAAGGCAACAGAATAGTCTCTGCTCTCGAGGAGTTCATAGTTTAATGGGGAACACCAAATATAAAAATTGTGTTCAAACAAGATATATCAGAATGCTTAATCTTAGAGAAAGGTACTAAGTTTGAGAAAGTGTAGAAAAGGCTTCTTGCAGAAATTTGAACTTCAGTTGCGATTTGAAGAAAACTGGAAGGGAGAGTTGAGGACAGGAGAATTATAGGTATGTGGGACAGATAGTGGAAATGCAGTCAGTAGACAGAGTATCTTGTGTGAGGAGCAGGAGGCCAGTGTCACTAGATTACAGAGTATGTGGGAGTAATATAGAAAAAGACTGGAAAGGTAGGAACAGGCCAGGTTGTAAAGGGCTTTGAATGCTGAACAGAGAATTTTACATTTTATCCTGAAAGTAAGAGGGAGGCATTGGAGTTTATTAAATGAAAAAGTGATGCATGGTTAGATCTAAACCTTAGGAAAATTGACAGCTGAGTGGAAGATGGACTGGAATAAAGAGAACTGAGTCAGGGAAACCAATCATCAGGCTACTGTAATATTCCAGGCATTGAGTGATGAGGGTTATACTGGGCTGGTGGCAGAGTATGAAGACAGAAGGGGACCATATACAAGGATGTTATGAGATTAATCCAATGGAGGAAGAATGAGAAGCAATTTAGCTATTGGTATACTACAGATCACTTGGGCATACAGCAGACATAGATAAAGAATTTGCAAACAGATCTCAAGTGTGGGACAGGTGGCATAATAATGGCATGAGATTAACTATCCAGTTGTCAATTGGAGCTCCCTCTTGACAAAGCTAAGTAGTTAATACCTTCTTGACTTGGCTTAATGATAAATTCATCTGCCAAAAAGTGGGAAAATCCAAAAGGAGAAATTCTATTCTGGATCTGACTTTGGCAAACAGGGTAAAACTCTTGTTTAGAGGTGAGAATTATGAGAACTTTAGGGGAAGTTACTCCCAAATTCCCTCTTTGAATTTGTGATAGAGAAGTAAAGGAAAGCTAGGCATGGTCCAATGTGTACCCTAGATTTTGAGCAAGTCTATTTCAAGACTTTCAGAGAAAGGAGAATTAGGATCTCATGGGTTAAAATTCTACAGGAATGTCATATCAGGATGAATGAGAAATTCTCAAGTATGAAGTTCTAAACACACAACAGAAAAACAATGACAATAAGGAGGAAAAATGGTTGTTGTCAGAAGAAACTGGTGTGGATGCACAGGCAACTGCCCAATAAACTTGATTTTAGAAAGATCTATCGACAAGTACAAGTAACAAAGAATGAATATGAAAGCATGACATAGTTCTTTTTTCTGTTAGATGCTGAAACCCAGAGTGAGCTTGATTGATGAAGAAAATAAAGATCACACACACACACACGCACGCATGCACGCACGCTGAGACAGAGGGAGACAGAGATAGGGAGAGATGATTTTTAAATTCTAATAAGTGAAAAAAGAGGATCAAAGAAGGGGTGGAATCATTACTTGGAATTAAAGGAATGATGATAATTGACACCGGAAAGAATATAGAGCTACTCAATTTTTACTTTGTATTAGTTCTCTACTAAGGGTTTTTGCATGTGAAATGACAGAACAAAATTTTCTAACAAGGAATTCACTTAAGTAAAGAGATGATAAGGTAGAACCACCTTGGTGGTTGAACTACCTTTGAGGAATTCAAGTCACTTAGCCAAGATAAATTACATCCCAGTCTACTAAATGATTGGGTCACTGTCAGTGATATGTGATAGATTGTAGAAAATGTGAAGGGTACTATACAGGATGGGAAGTGAGCAAATCTTGTCCCAATTTTCCAGAAAGGGAAATGAAATGGCTGTAACAGACTGTAGAGCAGTCTGTAAATTGTAGTGAGCTTAACTTAAATTCCTACTAGGATATTCAGAACAGATGATGAAAGATATGATTAGTTGAATGCTTAGAAAGAAAACTATCGATTACAAATACCCATCATGACTTTCTCAAGATGTGGCTGTAGTAGACTAACCCCATTTCTTTTCTGGACAGGGCTACTAAACAGGAATATCATGGGAAAATTGTAGACAATCTGTTCAATTTTTACAATGCACATGATAAAACAGCTCTTATCAATCTTGTGGAAAAGATGGAAAGATATGAACTTGGTATTAGACGAAATTACAACTGGTTGGATGGTCAAATTCAAAGAATAGTCAATGGTTCAATGTCAAATTGACAGGAAGTCTCCAATCATGTACCCCAGAGAGACTTCCTGGTCCATGGTTGTTTAATATCATTATCAAAGACTTGGATAAAAGCATAGATGCCATGCTTATTGAATTTGCAAATGACACAAAGCTGGTAGGAATAACTAAAACACTGATGAAAGAGTCTGAATTGAAAAAAAATTGGCAGGCTGAATGAAGATGATGAAATTATATTGGGAAAAAATCCAAGTTGTATTCTTAGAGTCTAAAAATCAGTTTCATAAATAAAAGATAGAGACAAATGTTTATGTGAAAAAGGTTTGGTGGGAGACAAGTTCAGTATGTCAGCAGTGTGGTGTGACAATGTTTTAAAAAGCTAATACAATCTTAGGCAGAATTAAGAGCAATAAAGAGATTCTAGTCCCTTTGTATTATGCCCCTAGTCGGAATACATCTGGAATACTTTATCATTTCTGGGAACCATAGTTTAGGAAAGACTGGTGTTTGAAGTTTCTTGATAAAGTCACATGCAGTGTAGTGGAAGGAGCACTGGTTAATGGACCTCAGTTCAAATCCTGCCTTTGACAATGCCCATAAGAGCTTGGGCAAATCACTTAAATTTTCCGGGTCTGGATTTCTTCATCTATTAAATGAAAGGATTGGAATAAGTAGATGTTGACATCCCTTATAACTCCAAGTCTATGTGCCTATGATGACTTTATCTTTGATCCCTGATCAAAGTAGATCTCTTTTAGAATAGATTGTATATAAAACTATTATCAGGCATTTGCACCTTGATGCAGATGAATGATTTGAAAGTAAGAGTTAAGAATGGGATGGGGAAAAGAACACAAGGCTCAGGGAGTTTTTAGAGCATAGATTAAGAAGCCTAGAGAGTTCAAATTCAGACTTCATCCACTTAAAATTTTACATAATTCTGTCCTAATACAAATTGCAAGTGTTAAGGGCTATGAGGAAAGGGGAAAATTCTATATTCTCTATTCCTGAACATGAATTCTCAGTGTGCAATGGAATTTGGTTGGAATTGTGATTTCCTGACCCGAGGACATGTCTTTGAAAGTTGCTTTTTATAATTGTATCTCTATTTCCTAAAGATTGACACTTTTTGATCAGGCAAATTAAGTTGGAGGAAAAAAATGTGTTGGATTAAGATTTCAAGTAACTGAGTTTCCTTAGTTGCCCAAAGTCAAAAGATTTGTCGTTTTTTTTCTCTTTCTTTTCACTATCAGAGTTCACTGGATGACAAAATCATAGATTTAGAAGTGGAGGAGAGCTTAGAGATTGTCTCATCCAGTCATCTTATTTGACAGATGATTAAACTAGTGGGTCAGTAGTGTTTCTTCCTAAAGTCCAACTTGACCCGTTTGGGATATTTCCACAAGTCATTTCTTGACACCTCTCTTGTGAGAATGATTGTCAAGTTTGTACTTCCCTGAGAAGAGCAAATCCCACAAATTACTTCAGACTGAAGGGAAACACTCTGAGTCCAGTCCTTGGAAAGGACTAAGGGAGACACATAGGAATAAAAGGACAAAACGGAGCCATGATTTTGCAATGAAGAAGCAATGGCAACTCCTTTCTAGGTGGGACAAACTTGGCATGGCAATGCACAGAGGCAGGAGACTACACAAGTGATTTTCAGAGTTCCCTGCCAAGCCAGAAGTCTCAAGAAACTTCAACCTCATTTCTCTTAGAAATGTTAGAATAGCAAATGTACTAGTCGTAAAGTCCATGAATGCTTTCTTCCCCCCTCAGTTACATTTCACATTTCAGCATTCAGACTTTAGACTCGTGTCTCTGTTTGTATGAAGTACCTCAGGGTTGCCAGGTCCATAAATCCTTGTTGATCTATACCACTTATTTCACAGCATTTATTGTCTGCATCTCTTGTTTGGCAATTATTCATGGGTGGCCTTGTGACATATCTAGTATGGGAGACTTCTATTGTGATTTCTGTTGTTATTTCACTTTTTATGTGTTTCCATCTTGTCTTCCCAATGCCATTGTAAACAGGAGCCATGTTTATTCATGTTCAAGCCTCCACAGTGCATAGCACAAAGGAGGCATTCACTAAATATTCCAGTATACTGGAAAAAGCATGATACTTGGAATCAGAGAACCTGGGTTCAAGTTCTTACACTGCTATTTACTATCTGTGACTTTAAGCAAGTAACACTTAAATCTTTAATCCTTGCTCTTCCTATCTATAAATAATATCTATTGTCCTAACCTCCCAGAGTTATCAGAAGGGTCAAAATAATCTGTACAAAGTATTTTGTAATCTGAATGGGCTAATATCATTCTGTTTAGTTGATCCAGATTTGTTCCAGTTTTTTTCTTTTCCCTTCCCTAGATAGAATGCATATCTCACCATGTCAAGTTCACATTCAATAAACCCCATGAGAGTAGATAGGACATGCTGATCTTGTTGGGGCCATAACTCCAGACTAGTCCAACTGGCTCACTTCTCTCAAGGGAACAGCTATCCCGAAAAACCAACTTAGCATCCTCTGACCTGATTATTTGGCAATATTTACTCACTGGCCCTTTTATAAAGAGACACAGCCCTGGGCCCATCCCTCCTCACCACGTGTCTGTTCCAATCACATCCAGTTGACCAAACTAATTCAAACATGGCAATAATTTATTTCAGTTCAAGGAAATGCAAATTGGGTTAATATCCCTTTCTCTGAACCATCACATATTCAATGTAAACTAATTCATTTCCAGAGCAGTGAATTTTACTAGAAACAAATGATATTCTATTTGGCATGATTCAAACCAGCACAATGTTTTTTTCATGCACAAATATTTATAAATCACCCACCCTCTCAATTGCTTCTACCCATCTTAAAAATACCCAATATGGACAGCAGCAATATTGTGCCTGCATCCCATCTATGTGCATTGCTGCACTGTATTTATATAATGAGTCTGTTTAGACCCCAGCCTCCCAATAATGACATGTACTATTATCCCCATTTTACAGATGAAGAAAGTAGGACACAGAGGTTGTCTGACCTGCTCAGAGCTCTACAGCACAGCTGTGACAGAGTCAGGAAAAGAAGGCATATTTCATATATGTCTGAAAGGAAACTCAGAGTTCATCTAGTCCAGAGGTTCTCAAACTAATTTGGCCTACTATTCCATTTAAAAAAAATTACTCAGCATCCCCCCTGCAAATCTACTTTCCTTAGCCCTTTAAATTTTTTTGAAATTTGCATCATTTCAAAAAATATATAAAATATTTTCAAATGATGCATTTTAAATTTAATAATTTATTACAGATTTGTGGAGTTTTTTCCTTCATTGGATTTTTAATGATGCAATATTGCATCATGCAACCGGATAGTATTATATTGCAAACAAGTCATTATATGCACATACCCGTGTTTATTAATACTGGACTTCCCAACAATATGTGACATGCTCACCTGCCAATACTTGCTTGTTAAGACCTGTAGACAGACTTGAAAACTGATCAGTTACAATTTACATTTTGTGTGTCTATTTGAAAAATAATGTAATCACTATGACTTTAACTCTGTTTACACAACAGATGAAACATATACAAATGGTTTTTCCAAATTTCCTTCTCTTTTTTCCTCATACTTCTGCCACACCCTTATATATATTTAATGTAGTATCTGAGGCTATTACTCCCCACCCTGGATCATTCCAGTATGCCCCCAGGGCGCAGTATCATCCATTTTGGGGACCTATGATCAATTCTCTTGTTTTACAAATAAACCAACTGAGTTCCCAGGAGTTTAAGTAACTTGACCAATATCACATGGATAGTAAGCATCATGGGTAGGACCCCTGCCTTCAGAATCAGTGTTCTTCCAAAAAACATGGTCACTTTCTGAAACCTAAATCTGAGACAGAACAAGCAGGAAGCCTGGCTTGGTTTGAACATTGCTTTGATGACCTCTTCTGAATAATAAGGAATAGATCATAAAAATCTAAAGTCCAGAAAGTCCTTGAAAGGTCATTTCAGCCATCTTACCTACATTTACACCAAATGGAATAGATTTATTGGATAGATGTAAGATTTCAAAGAAGAAAGAGATTGGCTTTGGTCAGAGTAGGAGGGGAAAATTCATGAAAGAATCAGGACTGTCTTGGAGAGACATGTTCTCTATTCCATTACCTCCAGGAAGGAAATTCATTAAAACCCATTTTTCATTTGGCATAGCACCTAACATCCATAGCACATAAGAAGCAATATGGCACAGTGGAATGCTCAATGAGAATTGAGTCAAAAGATGAAGGTTTCCATCCTGACTTTGCATACATTAGATGTGTATCTTACACAATTTTCTTTCAAACTTGAGAGCCTCAGTTTCCTAATTTTTACAGTGTAGGTAAGACCTGTCTTACCAACTTCATGGGGTTTTGTGAAGGTCAAGTGAATTGATGTATGCACAATAAATGCCAGCTGCTCTTATCATTGTAGCTATTGCTATTAACCCCTCTGTGAGAATGTTCACCAGATTCTTAAGCTGAGGCTCTTCATTCAGTATTATTTCCTAAATGACCTTTGTTCTTTCATGGACAAGATGAAAAAGAACAAACCTTGAGAAACTTTATGGTGATAGCTTCATATGGGAATAGGAAGAGTTTCCATTTAATAAAAAAATTTTATAAGCTTTATTTCATTTAATTCTCCCAACAACCCTGTCTATACGGGTTGGAACAACCAGTGAAGTAGCTGGAGAAACTTGTATGGGTTGAAGTGGTCAGGAAAACCTGCATAGAAGAAATGGGTTTTGAGATGGAAAGGTGAGAACAAACTGAATGAATGGAGAGAAGAAAGCAAGGGAGGCCCCACTGGAGAAATGGTGTGAGCAAAGGTGCTAAAGCTGAAATGAGCATAGTATGTACAGGTGAGGGTGAGGAGAATGATCCACTGAGAACAAAAGATTCATAATGGGGAGGAAAGGGAAATGAGTCTGGAGAGGTGGGTTTGAGTCACATTTTGTAAGGTAGCTTAGCTGTTTTGACACTAGCATCACTCAAATCATGGAATTTGTGATGTGAAAATAATTTTTGAAGTAATTAAGATAAATTCAGTTAATTAGGAGTGACATAGGGTCATAGTGCTCTTACCCAGTCCTGTCCCTTCTTTTCTTTCCAAGCTCCTCACTAGGTGAAATCCTGCTCAGCTTGAACCTAAGGTGCCTATTAGATATCTTGAGATTTTTGCCTCCCCACCAGAGGATGTTTTCCCAGGGTGTCCCACACACATTCTCAACTAATTTTAATCAATTTTAATATTAATTTTAATTTAATTTTAATGTTTTCACATCATGAATTAGAAAGTTGATTTGAAAGCACTTGCTTACTGTGTGTTAAGCTCAGGTGTTTCTATTGCTAAAGGAATAAAAATGCCATCAAAATGTAAATGTAACACAATTTTAAATTGCAAAACATTTTAAATGGTTATTTAATATTTTTTACCCTTTAACTTTCTGTACCCTGAGGTAAATGTCAGAGGGCCTTGAAAGCCAAGCAGCAAGGAGCTACTGAAGATTTCAGTGCACAGCGACAGTACGATTAAAAAATTCTTTTTATCTCTTGACTCTTCTCACTTCTTCTTTTGGAGTCCTTCATGCCATTCTGGCATCATCGCTAGATAATATTCCCCAGGACTGTGAATGCCTGAAGTCCCACGTTCCAATATCTTACTAGGTCTGCCCACGTCTCAGAGCATTCATTCTCCTTTCCCTTCAGAACCTAGATGCACCAAATTGCATGGGCCATTTAATTAGAGACCAGAAAAGTATCAGCTTTTCTGATGTATGAGCACATGCCAAAATGGAAGTTGGGGCTATAACATACTCTACTTACACTTTACTGAGGCCTTTTGGATATACCATGTCTTCATAAAAACAAATAAGTGTCTAATAGTGATAGACCAGTGAGGAAACTATTTCAGGGCAGAGGCTTAGAGCCACTAAGTCAGACAAGTCTTTGGACTACCTTGCCACTAATGTCTGCTTCAGATGGTGATAATAATAGCTGAAATTTATAGCACTTTTAAGATTTGCAAAGTGCCTTACAGATGTTTTCTCCTTCAGTCCTCACAATCACATATTGAGTTAGACAGTACAAGTATTATTACCTCCTATTACAAATTAGCAAATTGTGGTTCAGAAAGGTTCAGGGATTTGTTCAAGGTCACACAGCCAGGAAGTGCTTGAGTCAGGACCCAACTGAAGGTCTTCTGACTCTAAGGCTAGCATTCCTATATTCTACCACAAAGGCTAATGGCCTGTGCTGTGTGTCCACAGAGGCCTCCATCATCACCCACAACTCTACTCTACTGCACTATCTGTGTATGTCCCCCAGACTCGTGGGCGAGGTCCTCTCAGACTGAGGCTGGGGTGGGTGTTGTGCTGGCAGAGTCCAAACCTTGGCATCAGCACTATCTGACTGCAGACCTCGTTATTAATAAATACGTCTCTCTGAGCATTTGCTCACGATTGTTTGATATTTCAGTTTTCAGTAATTTTCTCAGTTAATAATTTATTAAATGGATTATTTGTCATTTCAATTTATTAAAAATTGATAAAGGGCTCATTCCTTCTTCTCTAAGCTAGGACACAGGGAAAGATACACAGCCCAGAGTACAAATTAGAGGCTCCCTATTCTCTGCCCACCCTCCCCACCTCAACCACACACAGCTCATGAATATCCTCTCAGGGACATCCTTCCTTAATGTTTCTGGACACAAAGCTTTCTTGACTCTTCCTCTCCAGGAAGAGGTGCCTGGCCCTTGGGCTGGCCCTTAATCAAATTATGAATTTCTTTCCCTCCCACCCATCTCCAACCTGGAATGAGGAACCTCATCTTACCGCCTCCCCACTGTAAGTCAAAGAAAAAAATGATAAATATGATAAAGGAATTCAGATTGCTGTTAAGGATTGAATATGAAGGGGGAAGGGTACAACGATAAGTTTGGAGAGGACTTTTTACCCCCAAAATGAATTTCTAATAGTGGAATTTCTGGTCTCGTGACAGACTAGAGGAAGGGATTACTTTTGGTTGGGGAAGGGCAGTCTTTCTGGTGTCCTCCTTTACTGACAACTAAAGGTTTTTGAGTAATCTGGAGAGCTATTGACTTTCTGTGCAGGCTTAGATTTGGAGGCAATATCTAAGAGAAAGCGGATTGCCTCTCCTTTAAATTCCTAGAGCATTTAGAGATCTTTTCTCTCCTACTTTCTCAAAACTTATCTCTGTCTCTCTGTCTCTGTCTCTCTCTGTCTCTCTGTCTCTCTGTCTCTCTGTCTCTCTCTCTGTCTCTCTCTCTCTCTCTCTTTCTCTCATCTCTGTTTCTGCTCTTTCTTCTCTTTGTCAGCTCTCCCCTTCTTAAATAGGCTTATTCAATGAATGGGAGCTACCTCACCCTAAGTGAATTCCTGCAAAAACTTTGGCCTAAGGGGCCCAAGGTCTCCCAGGGCATCCTGGGTCATCTCCAGTCATCCTGATGAATATCAGGTCACTGGATTCAGATGACTCTGGAGGAGAAGTGAGGCTGGTGACCTGAACAGCCCTCCCTCACTCAAAACAAAGTCAAGTGCAAGTCATATCATCATTTCACTGATGATATGGTCTTTTTCGGCAATGAAGAAAGAACATAATCTCTACCACTCAAGTCTCATGTCCTTTCCCACAAGTATTGTTCAAAATAGCCACATTGTCCTAGCCAACACATTCTATTGTCTCTTTCTGATACATACACATCTCTGTCAGAGTATCTATCCAAGACTACAAGCCCCTCAAGGGCAGGGTTCCTATCTGTGTACACTTCAATTCTCCCAGTGCCACATAAACCGTCCCTCTATTCAGAGTCTAATTCCAGGTTGACTGCTGAGTCCCAGCGAGTTCTGTGTGCCAGCTCACGAAGTTTGAGTCTAATGAACACAGGATTCTGGCTCAGTAGGAGAAATCAGCGGTTATCTAGTCTAATTCACAAGAATCCCCCCTCTCCTACATACCCAACAAGCCATCATTCACCCTCTGCTTGAAGATCTCCAACTGAGGCAGAGGCCACCACTCCAGAAGCAGCTCTCCCCATATTTAGAGAGCTTTAATTGTTAGGAAGGGTAAGCTGACATGTAACCTAAACCGACTCTTTGCAGCTTGTATGCCAGGCTATGATTTTGCCTTCTGGGGTCAAGTATCCCAACTTTGCAAGCAAACAGAGGGAGAAGATGAGAGCCTCTACTTCCCCAGATCAGTGGGTCAACAAAAGACCGAAAGGATCTCTTGCCCATCTAATGGCTAGATCTAGGTAAGAAGGGAAGTAAAGCAGCTGCTAGTGGAGGCAAAGCCTGTCCATCTCAAAGTCACTTTAGTCGTGAGGGCTAGGTTGTAATTCTGTAATTTCTTTTTTCCTTCGAAGCCTCCTTGAGATCCCATGTATCATTGTTTTCCGGAGTGCTTTTCTTGAGATGAGTTTAATAGCCTTATAAAAGTCACATTGTGCACAAATTGGAGACTTTCTGAAGCTCCGCAGCAGCTCTCATGCATATACACTCCCAAAGTTCCCAAAGCTGAACGTGGCAGGCAATTCAAGGCACAAAAACATCCTTGGGTAAATTACTTCCTATTAGTGTGTCACATATTTCTTAGCTACGACTATGGTTCCAGGAGGTGACAGCAGCCGTTGACAATAAAACTTTGCACTCTTTTTTATTTATATTTTTTCCTGCCTTTCTGTGTTTGTTTTTTCTTCCTTCTTCCCAATGTTACATAATGTGAACCCAATTCATTTGTCTTTGTGTTCCCAGAGGAACCTGGGCCTGGGGGATGGTCCTACCTCATCTTAGCAAGGTTGAGGCAAAACTCTGAATCCTTATCCTTCATGAAGTAGCAAAGGTACTTATGGAAGGTAGAACCTGACACAGAGGCAGGGGGGTTGGCAGCCTCTGCTTTAACCCCAAACTCTAGGCATTCAGATCAACAAGTCAGTGTGATTCTTATTTTGTGACCAGCCCTGTGCTGGGTCATGACAGCTAACAGTTACCTAGTTTTTTTATAGATATATTGAGTTATATACGAACTCATCTGATCCTCACAACATTATTGCAATGTGGGTGCAATTATTATCTCTATGTTACAGGTGTAAAACTGAGATCTCGAGATTGGTTAAGTGATTTTTCCAGCTCACACAGCCAATATTTGTTTAAGGCAGAATTCAAGCTCATATATTCCTGTCCCCCAGTCAAAATTCTATTCACTATACCACCTAGGGACCTTACTAAGGAGACTTGGATCCTGCCACTGAGGACTTAATTAACACTGTATTAGAAGAAACAATATTCATGCATTCAAGCCAATTCAACAATATTTAGGGTTGTCAGATCCCATATTCAGAACTTGAAGAACAATCATTTGTCATATAGTCCTGACCCCTCATTTTACAAATGAGGAAACCTTCAATCAGAGACATGAAGTGAGTAGCCTATGATCACACAGAAAGCAAAGACTGGACCTCTACCTCCAGATCCAAAAATACTGATGCACCAACTTCTAGCCTGTGTGCAAAGCATTACTCCAGGTAATGGGAATGTCAGGTTAAAAGCATGGCACAAGCTCTGCCTTCAAATAATTTATATTCTCTCATAGACAGATAGTATAATACAAAGCAGACCGGAATTGTGACAAAACGTCAATGAAGCAAAACTAAATGCTGAGAGGGGAAGAATATTGTCAGCTGGGGAAAACAGGAGAGTCTTCACTGAGGTTGTAATAACTGAGCAAAAGTGTAATAATTATTATAATGCTGCAAAAAAAGTTCATGATTTTATCAGTGTAGGCCCTTCCCTCAATGATGCAGATCACAGTACCCCTCAGTACTCTACTTGGTCTTCATGAGGTTCTGTTGCCAAAAATTAAAAAAAAAAGTCATCAAAGTTGCATACTTTTAATGATGAGATAATTTGTGGAAAATGTAGAAATGAGGAGTTCAGACTGAAGTGTTAATGGTGACTACACCATGCGGATGAGGGTAGTCAGAAAAGGCTTCACAAAAGGTAAGGAGATAAGTTGGGTCTAGAATTCAAAAAAAATAAAGAACACTGAGGAAAAGGGCATTGTCAGTGAGTGGTAGAAATCCATGCATCTTCACAAAAGTCCTCTTCCCTGACTCCATTTGCAAATTAGAATGTCATCATTACTTTAAATTTTATTCTCAAAGAGTAAAGTCAGATGTAGAATGTTTGATAGCAAGGACCTAGGACTTTGGCAGGACTTTATCTATGACACTAAGTGCCTTTAAACAGATCCCACATTTAAGGTAGGCACCACATACCCATCAGATGGATGGAAAAACCTTAGAAGTCATCTACTATTGTTAGAAACTAAAAACTCATCACTAAAACTCCTCACTTGATCGGGCCAGCCCCACAACCTACATTGTCTCATATCTCTTCTTGATTTTGTAGCTGAATTCCTTGAGAAGGCCATCTACAATGGATGTCAATGTTTTCTCTCCTTTTACTCTCTCAGACTGGCTTCTCGCTTCATTATTCACCTGACACTGATCTTTCCAATGTTACCAGTGATGTCTTAATTGTCAAATCTAATAGCCTTTTCTCAGCCCTCATCCTTCTCAACTTGTCTGCAGCCTTTGACACGATTGATCACCCTCCCTTCTTGTCACATATAATCTCTTTCCTCTAGATTGTTGGGAAACTATTCTATCCTGTTTTTCTTTCTCAGTCTCCTTTGTTTGATCTTTGTCCAGGTCACATCTGGACCCTCAGAGTTCTGACTCAAGGCCACTTCTTTTCTCCCTCTACCAGGCTTGGGGAACCTGTGGCCTCGAGGCTGCAAATTCCCCACCCCTACATACTATTTTACTTGGTGATGTCATCAACTCCCATGGATTAAATTATCATTTCTATGATGGTGATTCTTAAATCTACTTATCCAATCAAAACCTCTTTCCTGACCTCTAGTGACTCATCTCCTGCTACCTATTGCACACAGGAAAATGGGTGTCTTATAGACATCTTAACTTAAAATGTCTAACCCAGACCTTAGTGTTAGAAGTGACCCCTTCCCAACCCTCTCCTCTTCCTGACCTCCCTATTACTCTCAATGTCCCCATCATCCTCCCAGTCACTCACGCTTCCAACCTAGATATTTTTTATCAATTTTTCCCTCTCTCACCTCCCATAGTCAATCTTGTTGACGCTACCTTCATACTATCTCTTGTGTACATTCCCTTCTCTCAGCTGACACTGACATGGTCCCAATGCAGACCTTTATCACCTCAAATCTGCACTATCACAGTAGTTTGCTGGCTGGTCTCTCTGCCTCAAGTTTGTTCACACTGTAGTCCAAACTACAATCAATTGTCAAGTTGTGCTTCCTAGAAGTCATTTTGATGATTATAAATACCCAAATTAAGTACAAAGGACTACAAATAGAACTACAACATAAGTATGTAGAAAATGATTTCACATATAAATATATATACAAATTTTCATATAATGGTAGCCATGGGTAGGGGAAGGAAAAAAGGGAAAAAAGAAATTTACATGATAACTTTATTATATGTTTGAAAGGAATAGCAAATTGTATATAATAGATTTGCAGTTTCATATGCAACCATCTTTTTTCCTTATCCTATGTTATGGAAACACTTTATTCCATAAACTAGAAAGAAACTAAATAAAATATTAAAAAAGGATAATTAAAAAAAAGCACAGATCTGGCTGTGTCACACACACACACACACACACACACACACACACACATTCAATAAATTTGAGTAGCTCGCTGTCCCCTCCAGGATCAAATGTGTAATCATATGTTTGGCATCCAAAGTTCCTCATGACCTTACCTCTTTCTACATTTACAGTTTTCTTATACTTTACTTCCCCACTATATAAGTAACAATGGCCTCCTTGCTTCACTCTATATCCTGACTTGTGGATATTTTTTTCTGTCTATCCCCTTGAATTCTCTCTCTCTCCTGGCTCCACTGACTTCTTTCAAGTTCAAGGTAAAAGTGTACCTCTCCACAAGAAACCTTTCCCATAGTCTTTAATGGTGGTGCCTTCCTTCTGTCAATTCTGTCTCGTGTTCTGTATTTTTCTTTTTTGTACATGGTAGTTTTCATGTTGCCTACCCCATTCAGCAGTGAATTCCTTAAGAACAGAGAGTGGTTTTTGTCTTTTTTTAATATCCCCAAAGATTAGCTCAGTGCCTGGCACATAGATTCTTTTTTTTAAAATTTATTGAACAAAACAAGCATTTACATGATTTAGTACAATAAAAAGATGATTGTACAGAAAACTGCAAGTCTACCATGCACAATTTGCTACTCCTTTCAAATATACAACAAAACTATCATGTAAATTTCTTTTTATCCTTCTCTCCCCTTCCCACGTTAGAGATAGCTACCATCAGACACAAATAGGTGTACATGTATAAAATTATTCTATACGTACTTCTATCTATCAGTTCTTTCTCTGGATGTAGATAGCATCTTTCTCCATATGTCCTTTTTCTAGTTAATTTGGGCATTGATAATAAACAAAATAATTTATTCACTTGAAATTGTTCTTAAAACAATATTGTTGTTACTATATACAGTGTTCTCTTGGTTCAACTCATTTCACTCTTCATTATTTCATGCAAATCTTTCCATGTGTTTTTTCTAAAATCATGGAGTTCATCATTTCTTATAATACATAGATTCTTACTAAATAGAATATTAAATAAATTCTTAATGAAGTCTTATTGATTAATTTACTAACTTGACTAATAGACGAGTTCTTGAGGAATTCATTGTAAAGCAAGGCAGACTTTGAATTCTTGATAGGATTTCATAGGCAAAAAGTTATTTGTTTGTGTGTGTATGGGGAGTTGGGGGGTTGTGTTCGGAGTCTGTGAAGACAAAGTTAAGGATGTAGAAATGCCTGAGATGAGTAAGAAGTTCAGTGAAGAGACAGGCCTGGTTGGGAAGGAGGACTCCTACACCCATCTCCTTTCAACTCCGTGTAGGAGCCCCAAAGGAAGTAGATTTTGGCAAGAGGAAGATAGTTACTTCCCAGATTCTACCTACACAGGGAATGCCTTATGCCTCCATATTTCCTTAGTGGTTTTTAGGAATCTACTCTTTGGATGTCTTCAAACCTTTCCTGTTTCTATTTCTAGTCCCACAGCGTACTTCCCCCTTGAAAGAAATTAGTATACGGGAAGGGAGTGGGGAAGGAGAGGGAGGGAAGGAAAAAAATCTAAGTCATATGGTAGTGATTGTAGAACACTGAAAAGAAATTAATTAATTTAAAAAATGAAATTAGTATAGTATGAGTGTTCATGAGATAAGGAAGGAAAATACCCTGAAACTCCACCTCCCTCCTGTCTAGAGGACTCTGAAATTCACTTGACTGTGTCAGAAGTTTGGAAAATAAAATTGTGACTCATACTTTCCTTAACCCCTTTTATTGTGCTCATAGAATCCAATGGGTCTCCCCTCTATTTCTGTCTTTCCATACTACAAAGGCTCAATCCTTTCATTCCTTAGACTAGTTGAAATCAAAACTATCTTTAGACTCCAGGATTCCAGAGTTGCAAAGAAACTGAGCAGTTATCTAGTTCATCAAGACATGAGTCAACTCTATGACATCTCTGACACTCAAGGAGGTGGCGATGGGAGGAGGGTTAGAGTAGATAGGGGAGCATGAAAGCCCTCTAATCACTTGCTGTGCAACTAGGCAGTACGGTGGATAAAGTACTGGGCCTGAAGACAAGAAGACTCAGTTTTCTTAGTTCAAATCCAGCCTCTGACACTTCCTAATTGTGTGACCTTGGGTAAATCACTTACCCCTGTTTATCTTAGTTTCCTCAACTGTAAAATGAGCTGGAGAAGGAAATGGCAAATCACTCCAGTATCTTTGCCAGGAAATCCGTAAATGGGGTCATGAAGAGTCAAACATGACTGAAAGACAACTGAACAACAACCCCTTGCTACCTAGGGCATTCAGCTATAGTCCCTCTCCTCAGAATTGAAAAAAGAAATTGAAAGGCAACTGTAAAGTTGGTCCATGAATCTAAAGTGTCCTGTCATCATAAGCTTATTAATAAATTCACAAGAAAGGCCTGGAGACTTTCAAGTTCCCCTCTAGAAACTTAGAATTTGGCAGAGGAAATGGAATGCATACACACCTACAGAAGCAATAGAAGTGAGAGCTATAAAATGAAAGGGTGCATTGCAGGGAACACGGATCAGAAGTTATGGTGGCAGGTTAAAAAACAATAATAATATCTCACGTTTATATGGAATTTTACCACCTACAGAAAACTCTCCTAACAAAACCTTGTGAAGGAGGTGCTACAAGTACTAACTTCATTTTATAGAAGAGGGCCCCCAAAACTTGGAGAGGTGGTGTAACAAGGTCATGCAGATGGCCATAACTCAAACCTCAGGCTTTCAACTCCAGGCCTTGCGCTTTCTTTCTCTGCCACCCCATGTAGTGGTAGGAGAGAATGGCAGTTAGATGGTCTTCAGTGGTGAAAGAGAGTGAGGAATTATATGGTGGGCAGGAGGAAGGAATTTAGAGGCTGAAGAATAAAGACCAAGAGTTAAGGATTCAGGAGAAGAGGGTTAAGGGACTTTATCTTCATCACACAAAATAGTCGGTTGGATTGAATCAACTTTCATCTGTTAATTCATGATTCAGGACCAACCTCGCCCTTGACCCAGCTGTCTTTAGGATGCTAAAATAGCTGTTCAGTTCAGTCAGAGTAAAAAACATTAGTCAGATAATTTCTTTGGCATCCCATAGACCAATCAAATGATTAAGTGACCAATCTGTTGACTTTCTCAGGCCAGGGTTTAGGTCAGTATACCCATACTGTAGAGCTTCAGGTTTTATTGACCCTGCCTTGATTACCTAACACCTATCATTCAACATTACATCTTTCTTTCCTCTTCTACCAGAGACTTAATTTCTCTTTTCTCTGCACCATTATTTATTTAAGCTCCCTAACTGTATTATTTATTTTAACACCATATCTGTATTATTTATTTTATTGTAGCTCCATAACTGTATTATTTAAGTCTATAAAAAAGGCTTTTTTCCCCTTGAACTCTCTGAGCAAAATAAAATTGTATTGTACTGAAACACTCTTTGAAATGCCCTTCTTTTCTACTTCTTGATAATAATAACAATACTTTGCATTTATATAGCACCTTTCATCCTGGGATTATTTAAGTCTGCAAAGCAGTCTGTCTGAATTTTCTATGCAAAATAAAGTTGTATGGCAATATTCTTTGAAATGCCCTTTATTTGCCACCAATTGATAGTACAGAAATGCTTTGCTTTCATGGGCTGCCTCACACCTAGAAATTCCCAAGTGAGTTTTCTCATTAACTCTCACCATACTCTGCAGAGAATGTCTGGCAAAGTTTATTCCATTTGCAAAGTGGTGAAACTAAGACACTAAAAAGACTATATTAGATGTAAAATGCTAGAAAACTTCCTGATGGGTTCCTCTGTGTCCATAGAAAGAGCTTCTAAAACCATCTCTCTTTCCATAAGTTTCCTAGGATTAATTAGAGAACTGATGCCCTAGCCCAATACACATGCCTCTCAAATTAAGGGCCTGCGTGTATCCAACCTGAACTACAGCTGGTGGAGTCAAAATCTACTCCTCTGCCTTAACATATCTTGAACCTACCTAGACTCTTCTCCATTTCTGTCTTAGCAAAATGTGTCCTGCCATAAGTATTGCCAGTCTGTGAATGTTCATCTCAGTTAGAGGGCATGGATGGAGTCAGCAAGTGTCTCTCTATAAATCCCTTATCATAGCACCATGTAAAATGAGAGAAGTCTCTTCCTTCACAACCAGACCTGTTTTTTCATATTGTCTTTCACCCATCTGGGGGCGTTCCCCATCCCCATCTTTGTCTTTGTTCCCATAGACCTTATCTCTGCACACAACTCTCACTTCCCTAAACATACACACACACACACACACACACACACACACACACACACCTTGTCCTATAAGTCTTAAGACATCTTTTACAGTGTAGTTCAGGTACTATTTGCCACTGGAAACCCACTCCAATAACTCCAGCCCACAATTTCTAGAATCCTTATGGTACAAACCAATAATGCTATTCCACTGGGCACAGGGTTATATGTGGTCTTGTATTGTATTGGTTTTTGTATGTTCATCTTGTGTTATCAGGAGACTACAAACAAGTTTAATGATTCTTACAGGGGTGAGAGAGAAGTCAATCTGTACCAATTTCATTAATATACTTTTTTTTGAGAGAGAGGCTAAGAGGCACCATTATCATGGAGATAATGCTGAATTTAGTGTCAAAAGATCTGGATAGAAATCCTGACTCCCCATCAGAAACTGGACAAATCATATAATTGCTCTTGAAATGTATTTTTATCAACTGCTAAAAGAATGTTTTGGGCAAGAATATTTTTAAAATACCTTCCAGCTTTATGCTCAACGATCTTATGTTCAAAAGGGCACAGAAAGGTAGAGTTAAAGGTTCTTTCTTCTCTTCTAAGCCCCAGATCACCAAGCACAGTGTTGTCTATACAGGATGCTCAGTAAATATTATGGAGGAGGAAGAACAGATTGATGCCCATGATTCCACAACTTACTCCACAAAATGAAATCTTTTTAAGAGGATGAATACAATAAAACACCAGACTATTAAATTTCCAGACATTTTTCTAATTCTGTCTTCTGTTAATGTAGCACTAAGGGCAGTGAAGAAGGAGTGATTCATTTCCCTTGCTCTAGATCATAGAACAAACATAGGATCACACTGGTCAACTCCTGACACCCCTAGTCTTACTCTTCACCCCAAAATAGTCAGTAAGTTATATAAACTGCCACACCCTTTCCTGACCTCACCTTTTCCTCTTAACAAAACAATTCGGGGACAGATAATATTTTTTTACAGAAGCTACTGAAACAAGAAAGAGTATGTGAAGTCTCACCAGCCTTGAGAGCAGAGAAAGGAAAGAAGAGGCAAAAAAATAGTGAAAGGTGAACTTCTACAAAAACTTTCTCATAGAAAATAGCTGAAAGCATCTGTTATTTACAGAAGAGAGAAGGGCATTGACAGGAGGTATTTGAGTAAAGCAGCTTCAGATATTAAGAGAAAAACTGGAAAAGCATAACTGAGAAAAGCAGAAAACTGATAGAAATGAGGCCTTCCTTGGGAGCACCCCCAGTTAGAGAGTCCCCAAAACAGGGAATAGGCACAGCAAGCAAAAGCTATGTCCTCTTTGTTGGCCCAAGAGCTAGCAGAAAAGTCAGCAGAAAACCAAAGAGTTCAATTTTAGCAACCATGGACAGAGACAGGACTAGTGTAAGGACTTAGAAAGATTGTGCTGTTTGTGTTTCTGCAAATTTTAGCTAACAGCTACAAATGGATAGAGGGCAAAGCAGTCTTCCCTAGAAAAGGAAGGGTAAAGGGGGTAAAGGAAATACAGCTTGCCTCCCCCTATTATCAGGGGAAATACTCTCCTAGATAAAATTGAGAGTGCTCCAGAATTAAAGAAAAAAAATAATCTGAAGAGGCAGAGAGGAATTCTTATCTCAGGCTGTTGGAAGGTGGGAAAAACTGTGATACAGAGCATGAGAAGCCCCACAGGATTTTTGGAGCTAAGCAATAGCTACACAATTTCCAAAGAGAGAGAGCTGGATAATCAGAATGGGATATCAAAATTCTATTGACCAGCTAAAATAATAGACTGGATCAAATATAATAGAATTTAATAGAGATAAAGGTAAAGTCCTACATTGGGGTTCAAAAATTAACTTTACAAATGCTGGAAGGGGGACATATGACTAGACATTAGTTCTGGGTGGGGGAAGAAATCAGGGGGTTTAGTGTATTACAGGTTCAATAAAAATGAACATTGTGATATTCAGTCAAAAAGCTAATGAAATCTTAGGTTGTATTAATAATAACTGACACTTATATAATGCTTTAAAGTTTAAAAAGTTGCAGGCTATTTTGCCTAATCGTCAGCATAGAAAAGATACACATTTATTACACAACTTATCTCTCTATCATTTGTGTCTGTCTATATAATCTATCTTCCTATATGAATATAATCCATCTATCTTCTATCTATATCCATGCATACATGCATATATCAAAAATGTTATCTATATATAATATATGCATGTATATTCAGATGGTAAGTATATAATAAGCTTGTATACATATTTTTCACTGTATATCCTCTTTTTTCCTTTCAAAAAGACAGACAGACAGATAGATAGATAGATAGATAGATAGATAGATAGATAGATAGATAGATAGATAGATAGATAGATAGATAGATGATAGATAAATTGTATTCAGAAATAATCTATACTTGGCTCAATATATTGACCAACTAAGCTCATTAGCTCTTCCAAGGTATAGGCAAACTACTGTAAGGGTCAGAAACTATACGTGTATATATATTGCATCTCAGAAAAAAACCAACTTTTTTTTCCAGCATATTCAAGACTTGACATAGTTCTAGTTACCCAATAGATTTAATTATTTTGGATTAATTTGATCATTGATTTTAATATCTGAAATGTAACATAGCCTAATTGTGCAGATTGGTTTTATTTTGTTTTGTTTTGCACATTGAGGAAGTGTAAGGGACTTGGTAGAACTGAGAGATGAAGTTCTTATCTCCCTTATCTCTATTATATCATTCAAGCAAAAATTCAATCTCCACCTTAGAAGTTAAATTAAATTCCTTATAAGGAAAATTGTCTTTTACCGCTCAGCTCTCTACATATGAAATCAGACAATAAAGGAAGGTTCAGAACCTTATAATCAGTAGCACTGAACTACCTTGTTACTGTAGGTAAGTTCTGTGGTATACACCATGAACTACAATGGCTTGTGGATCTTGAACCAAGACAATTAACAAAACGAATAGAGATTATAGACACAAAACTCACTACACATCACATATCTATCTGAACAGCCTTGCTCAGAATCAATTTGTAATGGAGATATTTGTTGAAAACCTTAGATTTTACAAGAAGAAAAACAATAATGTATCACCAACATGAAACCCTATAGATAACCTCAATAGATTTGCATGCCAACTAATGGGAACAAGGTAAATTTTGAGCTCAATTTACTCTGATGGATAATAAAACTTTCAATTATTGCTGCATTATTTGTTGCTATATGGTTGAAAGATTAGATGACAATATGCAAAAAATAGTTTCTTCATTTTATAATATTTAGTAATGTCATTTTATTTTTTATATGTTTCATTAAATTGTTTTGTGGCTTTATTATCTACCCAGATGCACAGCCCAGAAATACAATTATTCAGATTTAGAAGCAATAAAATTTGGCATGCATTTTCTCGTATTCAGAATTCCTGCATGTTAAAAAGAAATTACAGCATTCTCCCTATGTTGTACTGCTCTGAGGCCCTCACAGACTCATTCATTAGCCAAAGACATTATAGAAAGCACACCATTTAGGTTAAAGGGCCCTTTGGATAACAAATAGGATTGGAGGAAGCACATATTTCAAGGTAGCTCCACTTTTTGATTGTAACTGTAACAGAGGCAAATTGATGTGCATTTTCTATAACATGCAGCTATATGATGGAGTCAGTAAGTAGAGAAAACAGCAACTGTCAACTATTATATAGGAAAAGTGTCCTAACAATGGAATTTTCAGGGAGCGTTGGCTGTGCTACTCAGAGAAGAAGCCAAGTGTGTGTGTGTGTGTGTGTGTGTGTGTGTGTGTGTATGTGAGAGAGAGAGAGAAAGAGAGAGAGAGAGAGAGAGAGAGCAACAGAAAAGAAAGAGACAGAGAGAAGAGAGAGAGAAAGAGACAGAGAGAAGAGAGAGAGCATGCACATGTGTGCATGCATGCAATGCACTGGGGGGGAATCACAGATGTCTGCTAGATACAGTACGCAAAAATTGATTTATATTCTTCCTTTTATTCTGTTTTCTTCATTTCTCTTTGATTCTATCTTCTCTTTTCTGCCCTGCTCTAGTTAACTCCTATATTTTTCTTTCCCATCCCTTTCTGATGTTCTACACAGAAAGGTTATGGATGCTGAACTTCTCTTATGGCCATAAAAGAGCAAGTTTTGCTAAAAGTAAGTAACATATAGAGCTTAAAATGTTTCTGACCATAGGAAAGATTCAAGATGAATTAAAGGTAGTTACTGCTTAACCCGGGAAACCAGAGATAGATTACAGTATAAAGAGATGAGATATGTTGAATTTAATGAGGAGTTGTGCCTAAAAATTATAATTATTTAAATCTTGCTTCAAATGATATTTTCTCTTAGCAGTAATATGTGAATAGAAATAAATATATACAATTCAGCAATGAAAACTTTCTAGAAATATATAACTATTATTATTAACAGCTTAAAATGATTTTAAAAACTAACCCTCTTGGTCATCCACAACTAGAGATAGAAAATTTGATAGATCACACCTGCTAGCACATGACACCATTGTATACCTCCTGGCCACTACTAGAATTGCGATGTATATTGACTAGGAGGAATTGAAATATATTTCAGAAACAGAAATCATAGTACTAGATAAACTAATAGTTTCACAACAAAAAAGATTATTTTTATCTTTAATAAGATCATTTATAAGAAAATTTACTATGGTGATCTTAAAGTTATTCTAAGAAATTTAAAGGAATAAAATTATTTAAAAGATTTTAATGTAAAGCAACTAGGTTAGAACTAGGATCTGGAGGGGACCGAAAAATTTAAACCTAAAGTAGTAGAGGCCACTGGCAACTGAAAAGCTATCAAGAAGTAATGCAAAAAGTTGTACTAATAGCTAGCCATTTATTTATAAGATAAAGTTTAATGAGAAGGGGGGAAACTTGTCTTTTGTAAATTAAAGTAAACTTGACAAATGGACCTAATCAGCAGTCTGTGTGCTGCCTATCAGATTATGAAAACCTATAGCTTCTCTCTCTGTATGTGTGTGTATCTCTCTCCATCTCTTTATCTCTGTGTCTCTCTGACTCTCTGTATCTGTCTTTCTGTCTGTGTGTTTGTGTCTCTGTCTCTTTCTGTGTGTCTCTGTCTATCTGTCTGTCTCTCTCTCACACATACACACACACACGCGTGCGCGCACACGGACACACCCTCCTACATGTTTCATCAGTATCTCAAACAGCTGCTTCAGATTCACACCAAGTAGTTAAAGCAGGCAATATATAGAATACAGTCATCATAATAACGCTCATTATTATTATTACCTTATATTTGCCAGGGCTTTATACTTTTCCAAGTGCTTTCCTATTCATTATCTCATTTGAGCCTTTCAATAACCCTATTAGATAATTAAAGCAGGCCTTATGCTCCTTTTCGCACAAGGAAACTTAAAGACAAGAATATAAAGTGGCTTGTTCAAAGTTGCAGAGTTTTGTTACCCTGATCCGAACCTCAACCTAACACTGGACAAAATGATGATACAAACAAACTTCTCCTTGGATACTCTTCCTTCTTCTTCTCAGTGGGTCTTTCTTTCACTTTTCCTTCCCCTTTAAGGTACTTTTCTTATACCCCATTTCTGCAATTCTCACTAAAATGTTAACTGAAACCTTGGGTTTTAATGAATGGGGGTTAAAGGTAATAACTCCTATGTATATGGTGCTTTAAAGTTTATAAGCTCCTTGAGGACCAGGCCTGTCTTTGCCTTTCTTTGTGACCCCAGAACTTAGCACAGTGTCTGGTACACAGAAAGCTTTTCACAAATGCTTGGCCTCTTGATGTCTTCCTTCACAAAATCTCTGTGAAGTGGAAAGTGCAAGTGTTATTGTCTCATTTTGTAGAGAAGAAAACGGAGAATGTGAGAGGTGAATAAATTTAGCAAATGGCACCAACCTAAGGAGTTTCGGAAATAAGACTTAAATCCAGGACCTCCTCTCCCTGAGCTCAGTGCCCTTGCACAGTTTCTAAGGGATGATCCCTGTTAGGGGTATTTTCATTTAACAAGGCGCTTCAGGAAATGGAGAAATCCTTGAAACTTAGAAATGAAGTTCTGATGATAAAATAATAGATGGTGAGGTTGATATTGTAGAAAAGAGGACCTTTCTCTTCTTGTACCTCTCCAAGTGATACCATGAAGGTATCTGCCTCTCCTACAGATTAGATATATCCACCAGGCATCACCCTAAACTTCTCAAACTTATTTAATCTAATTCTGGTCTATATGCTCTACACTTGAATCAGACTAGACTGCTCCCTATCCCTTAACCTTTTGCTGTGTTTTCCCACCTGTATGTCTTTGATCTCATTCTTCTCCATGCCTTAAATTCATTTCCTCCCACCTTTCATCTGTTGATTTCCTACTCATCCTTGGAAACAAACTCAAATGCTATCTCGGATAGTCCATGAAGTCTTTCCCTCTCATCCTGATAAGTAACAACTTCTCCCTTCAGACTCTCCTTCCTTAGTCCTATCAGGACTTCCTGACCCCAGGACCTCCTTTCTATCCACTGCCCCACCTCACTGCCCCAGTGCAAAGGGAGAACCACTATCATGTGCTGAAAGCGGCAGTTTGGTGCAAACAGAGTTGGACAGAACTGTGGAGGGGAGAGCAATAAGGAATGATCATGAGAAATTCAGAAGACTCATACTGAAAACTCACATTAGAGTCAACATTTGGTGAAAGCCATCCCAAAGTGTGATTGTGAGACTGTAAGTGGCAAGTCTCTCAGGAGCATTGCTTGGAGATGACCCACCACCATTAGGGGTGCTTTTCTCTCCTCTCCTCTTACCTTCACCCTTTGTTCTTTCCCTCAACTGAGCCACTCAGAAGTCATCTGAGCTGCTTTGTGGTGGCTCGTGTCTTGAATGATTAGGAAGTTACCTCTCTATTCATTCTGGTGAGACAGGAGACCACCAAGCTTTTCCTCCTTCTATAATCTGAATTCTATTTGTTCCTTAGCCTAAGGATCCATGGACCTTGTCATTTGTCCTTCTGTTTTACCTATAGGATTATCTGATCTTTCCATCCACCCTCCAGCTGACCTTTCTTTTATGTGCTATGTCCTCAAAATAGAATATGAGTTCCTTGAAAACAGGAACTGCCTCATTTTTTCAATTGATATCATTAGCACTTAGCACACTGTTTGGTCCATAATAAGCACTTCATTAATGCTTTTCTACTCATTCATTCATTCATATAGTAAAGATTTCAAATTGTTTGGGTAGGAAAAGTGAACCAGAGGAGTGAGATATCCTAGGTTCTTCGTGTTAAGTGAGAACTTCTCATGAAAGTGTTACATATAAACCCAGCACTTTATATTTATAAAATGAAGTGGGTGTTTTTGAAATTATTGTTGAATTTAAACTTACACATGCATCCATGTGAACACAGGTACATACATACAAACTGAGAGATATCCATGGATATACTATAGGATATACACACATTTCACTTTGAAACTCCATGTTTTTTTGTTGAATACACACTGCCAGCATCCATTTCATTTTAACATGCCTTTATCTCTAACAATCCTGCCTGACAGATCCTTGAGGAGAATTCTGGAGCTGCTGCAGCTTTTCCTTTACTTCAAAGGGTTAAGTGATTAGAGATAACCCAGTCTGCCAGCAAACTGGGTTGTTCACTGCAGGTCCATCTCTGTGGTCTGATTTCTCATAGATGATACAGTTTACTTAACAGGAGAGATTGTAAGATTGCAATCGAAGACTGAGAGGAGAGAAATGCCATTCTTGCGACTGTGTGTGGGACTGTTCCAGAGGACACAGGTAGAGATGGAGTGTTCAATGGGCAGCCTGAGTTTTCCAATAGGACCAGATGGAACAATTATCATGAATTAATTTAACATTATACCAGAATAGATAGGGGCCATGAAAACCATTGTGGTGCCCTCAAAGAGTCAGGAAATACGAGTTCAAATACCATCTCTGCCACTAACCCACTGTATGGTCTTTTTCTTTTTTGGAGGCAACTGGGGTTTCATGAATTGCTCAGGGTCACACAGCTACTAAGTATTTGAGAGGCTGGATTTGAACTAAGGTCCTCTTAACTCCTGTACTTGTCCTTTATCCAATGCCTTTATCCCTACTCTATGATGTTAAACAAGTAAGTTCACTTCTCTAGTACTCATGTTTCCTTATCTGTAAATGAGGAGTTACACTAAATATTAATCCCTGAAATCCACTCCAATTTGAATATTCTGATATTAGAAATAGATCATATTTCTTTTTTGTTTTTACATTGTCTTACATTGTCCTTTTACATGTTCTTACATTGCCTTCCTTTCCAAATATAACTTTCCTTATCTTCTTCCCAGATGTCCATCTCATATCACGAAAGATAGAAAAGAAAGAGGGGGTGAAAATCTTCCAGCAAAACTTACCAATGTATTCCACACTCATCCTGAAATCTGCGAAGAAAAGAGGCTGGTGCATTTTTTCATCACTTGTTCGTGGCTAAATCTGGTCAATATAATTACAAGGCATTAAGTTTTTACTCTTCTTTCTATTTACATGATTGCAGTCCTCATATATTGTTTTCCTGGTTTTGTTTACGTCACTCTACATCAGTTCATAAAGTCCTCCCATGCTTCTCTAAATCCTTCATACTCATAATTTCTTATAAACTTGTAAAATTCCATAATATTCTGGAGTGGGAAAGACCTGGGTTGAAATATCACCTCAGACAGTTGATAATTATGGGATCCTAGTAAGTGTTTGAAATGGGATTTGAACTCAGATTTTTTTTTAATATGGGTCAAACACTGCTTTAGGTCTTCTGGTCCAGTGCCTTACTTTCAGATAAATAAGTATCTAAGTTGAATAGATGAAAGCAAAAGAAAAAATGAAAAATTTCAGAAAAATTTGAAGAACTTTCTAATCTTTCCTCCCTTAAGGTTTGGGAAAATATTTTGGTTTTATTTTTTGCAAGAGTATATACTGTCCATACATAGTAAACATGATAATTTTATGAGAAAAACAAATGATAGTGCATTTTTATGTTCTTAAACTAACAAGAAGCTTAAAAATCTATAAAGGGCCCTAAGGAAGCTAGGTAACTCAAGTATTTGCTATATTTTAATTATTCTCCAAATTCCCTATGAACTGTTTTTCCATCTTCTCTTCCAAATCAAAACTATTCTTCCATATGATTTCAAAATATCCTGAAACTTTACACGTCAAGTCCAAACTTTTGAGGAGAATTTCCATTATGAGCACATGAAGGGACAAAGATTCACTCATTTCCCAATACTGTTTATTACTCTTAAAGTCAAGTTTTCTCCTCAACACAAGAGCCATGTGTATTTTTATAAACCATTTACCATGACCAGGAATGAGTATTTAATTCAACAAACATTTATTGAGCAGCCATCCTTCTCACTTTCTTGCCATTCTTGACATGTTGGCACTATGTTTTATGTTGTTGACACATCTGTCCTCAAACCCCTCCTAGAGCTTGGAATAATGCTCAAGAAGACAACCAAAAGGCACAGTGAACTTCCAGAAAGACAGTTATATCAAGCACAAGCAGAAATACTGTGAGATAAGCACGACTGAGAATAGTGTGTGAAAGGGTGGCACGGGGAAGGAGGAAGAGCAGAATGAGGAGGAGGAGGAGAAGAAGAGGAAGGAGAAGGAGAAGAAGAAGGAGGAGGAGGAGGAGGAGAGGAAGAGGAGGAAGGAGAAGGAGAAGAGGAGGAAGAAGAGGAGGAAGAAGGAAAAGGAGGAGGAGAAGAAGAGCAAGGAGAGCAGCCTAGTGGATTCAGGAGAGTTGGGGTTTCCAGTGTCAAAGAAGTAGAAGTGCATCTGACTGATATGTAATATTTGTGGAAAATGATCATATCTCCTATAAAAATCATCATCTTGGAGAAAGCAGAGCAGTTAACCATCAAAATTAGCTACCAGAATGCCAAACTATGAAACAAATTATGTTAATTTGTTTGTGTTAAATAAAACTTTAGACTGTCTAGAAATATAAACATATATTTTACATATATATATAATATATATGTATTCAATTTCACTGCCCTCTGCATGCAAAGAATACCATAAAGCAAACAAGCAGATTGGGCACGATTTCCAAAAGGAATGAGATTAATTCAGCACGAAAGGCTGCAGCACCTGGCACATATTGTTGTCACTCAGTTATGTTCAACTTTTCATGACCCCATGGATGATATCATGCCAATATTCTCCATTGGGTTTTCTTGCCAAAGATACTGGAGTGGTTTTCCATTTCCTTCTCCAATGGATTAAGACAAACAGAGGTTAAGTGACTTGTCCAAGGTCACATAGCTAGTAAGTATCTGAAGTCACATTTGATCTCAGAACTTTCTGACTCCTGGTTCAGTGCTCTATCCATTGCACATCATTGGCCACTTCCATTCTAACATTTTAGAGCCTATTTCTACTGACTTCCTTCATTTTGTGTAGAAATACTCAAAGGAATTCCTTCAAGCAATAAATATCACTTCTACATTGTGTCTTTGAATTAAGTTATTAATTCAATGTAAATATGGAATTATGTACATTCATATTTGTTACCATTCACCTATATTATGGTAATTTCTTTCTAAATGGTATCCCTGCATCCATTTATGTCAACTGCTCCTAATACATAGGTCTGACCAAACCTCTACCCATTCAGAACCCTTCTGGGGCTCCTTATTATCCACCATATAAAGGTGGTGGGTCAGGGAACAAGGAAACACTTTGTTGTCATGGCATATTGGTTCCCATCCTCAGGAGGTTCATCAAATTTTCTGTTTTTTTAGATCTCAATGGAAAGAATTTTTGAAAAAAGTGAAAGAGAAGCTGATTGCATATCAGTGTGGTAATTGAGTGAACCATTCTGAGTTCATCTTGTGACTCAGTTCTGGATCTTAGTCCCCTTTCTATTCAGTTTTGGGTCCTGTCCAATTTTTGTCTTGTGAGAAAACTTTATTCAATTGTAGGAACTATGAGAAAGCTTTATTGCATTGTTTGAACCTAACTCTGCATTGCTGGAAAACTGGACTTCTACCTGTGGCTGAGACCTTTAGAAGGACTTAAATTATGCTGACAAGACACCCAGTCAGATCCAAAGATTGATGCAAGAGGTTTTCTCAAAATCATATATCTCTGAAAACTAGGCCTGTATTGGAAAATAGGTTATTGTTTCCATGTTCCTTTGATTGAATACAGACACTTGGGTGAAGTGGGACACCCCTTTTTTCTGACTTCAGAGAATTAGACCTGTTCATTATTTTCTTCCCAACTTGGAGTCCAAAATCTTTCCTCCAATTAGAAATCAAATTAGCTAATTTTGTATGCTGGTTAATTTTTTTCTTTTCATTAATTGATCTTATTTGATTAATTATATTAATGCATGAAATTCTCTCTCCCTGTATTTAGGATCCAGTGCCAAAGCTGAGGAGACCAGGTCCCAATTTGTTATATAATTGACATGCATTGCTTAATAAATCAATATGCTCAGTAGCTCAAAACTTTGTTTCTTTGGTCATTTCACCTTTCTCCTGCCACATCATCAGGGTGTGTTCAGGAGCATGAACAGAGAAGTTGGAAGTTCTGCCGACCAAGAACCCTCCCCTTTGTTCTATCCATGCTTTTGCCTGTACTTTCTTCTTATCTCCTACAACTCTCTTTCATTAGCCAAAGTGAACTGATCCCAGGCTCAAGTTGGAAGAAGGTGGTGATAGTTGATACGTTTGAGGAGCCCCTGATAGACCCACACTGCTATTTACATTGAGTGCCACTGCCCCATGTTGTCAATTCCTTATTTTCAACTTACCCTGAGAGTAAAATGCCAAGATTCCTGAAAGGTGGGGATGTAGTGCACATCTGTAATTTGGGGGTAAGAGTACAATGAAACTATGAGATTCCACGGTGAATTTCTAGGCACACTGTGAGCTAGTACCTGGGATTTTTCATCCCTATTATAATGACATTAGATCAGGGCTTCTTAAATTATTTTTAATTTGGGTATAGGGTGTGGTCAAGGAAGACTAGGACTTCTAATATGAGGGTTGCTGACCCCTTTTCAGGGTTGCTTTCCACCTTTGGTGTTCACCTGTTGCACCCAACTCTCACCCATCACTCCACTTATCACAGTAAACCATTTTGCAGATGGACTAAAACAATTGAGAGTAATCAAAGAGTTTCAAACCCATTGGTGGGGGAGAGGAGATGTCTACCCCAAGCATGTAAAGACTTCCCCTGGTGGATGAGAACAATTTGTTCCAACAGTCATGAAGGCAGCTGAAGCAGGCGATGTGGAGCACTTAGAGCTTGGTTAGACATCAAAGACGCCCAGGTTATCCACTTCATCCTGAGCCATCACCAGTAATCTTGATTCTGTCCTGCCACTGTCCTGCCACTGGAGGAGTGAGGCCAACAATTTCATGCAACTCTGCCTCACTTACATCCAATTTAAACACAAATCAAAAGACATCATCCATACAATCTTGCCATTATACCAATCTCAGCTGACTAAAATTTTCCAGGTTATATGGCAAGAGAAAGTTATCCCCCAGGACTTCAAGAACACCTCTATTGTCCATCTCTATAAAGGGAAAGAAAATAGATTGTCCTGTGAAAATCACAGGGGAGTCTCTCTCAGTCATTGCTGGCAAGATTCTTGACAGAGTCCTCCTTAATAGGCTGATCCTTCATCTGGAAGATGGTCACCTACCTGAGAGTCAGTGTGGCTTCAGAAAGGACCAAGGAACAGTCAATATGGTACTTACTGCCCAACAACTCCAGGAGAAATGCCAAGAGCAGAACAGAAGTCTGTACGCAACATTTGTAGATCTGACCAAGGCCTTTGATACTATTAGTCATGAGAGCGTATGGGAAATTATGTCAAAATTTCATTGCCCAGAGAAGTTCATCAGCATTGTACATCAATGTCATGATGGCATGCTCGCCCAGTTTCTAGATAATGAACAATACTCTTCTGCCTTCTCAGTATCCAGTGTAGTCAAATAAGGATGTGTGCTTGCTCCCATGATTTTTAGCATGATATTTTCAGCTGTGTTATTAAATACTTTCAGTGAGGATGAATGTGACATCAAGGTCAGCTACTGCACTGAGGATAAATTCTTCTATTTGACAGGCTACAAACCAAAACCAAAGTGGAGGGAGTGTTGGTATGGAATTTTCTGTTTGCAGATGATTGTGCACTCAACACAGCCTCTCAAGCTGAGATGTAGCAAATTATCAATTCTCTGCTGCTTGTGCTAATTTTGGCCTAACAATTAACACCAAGAAAACACAGGCGTTCCATCAGCCACCGCCATACCACCCATATGTGGAACCATTGGTTACAGCAAATTAACAAACTTTGAACACTGTGGATAAGTTCACTTACCTGGTAGTGTACTTTCCAGGGATATACACATTGACAATGAGGTTGACACATGTATTGCCAGAGCTAACTGTGTTTGGGAGGCTTCAAAGGAAAGTATGGGAGAGAAGAGATATTGGACTGAATACCAAACTGAAGATCCACGAAATCATTGTGCTGACCTTGGTTGTTGTATGCTTGTGAAACATGGACAGTCTACCAGCACCATGCCAGGAAACTGAATCCCTTCCATTTGAATTGTTTTAGGAAGATTTTTGAGGATAACCTGGCAGGATAAAGTACCAGGCACTGAGGTCCTTACTAGAACATAACTGCCAAGTATTCAAACTAGGCTTCAGAGAGCACAATTCCGATGAGCCGGCCATGTTGTTCAAATGCAAAACGTATGCTTGCCAAAAAGATTATTTTATGAAGAACTCACACAGGGCAAACGTTCATATAGTGGTCAGAAGAAGCGACCCTCTCAGGATCTCTCCTAAGAACTTTGGAATTGATTGTGTGACATGGGAGACACTGGTGTAGGACCACTCAGCGTGGCGTGCCCACATCAGAAAAGGTGCTGTGTTCTGTGAGCAAAGCACAATTGAAACAGATCAAAAGAAACACAGGATGAGCAAATTCAGAGTATCCACCCCAGATGTTCACACAGACTATTTGTGTTTGACCTGTGGTAGAGCATTCCGAGCTCACGTTGGTCTGATCGGCCACAATCGGCCACACTGAAACTTGATTTTAGCATAATGATGTCATTTTGGTCTTCGTTGAGAACGAAGGACAACAACCAACCAATGTCATAGACCATATGGCAATCTGGTGAGGCCTATGGATCAAGGATTTTTTAAATGCATAAAATTTTTAAATAGTATTATGAAGGGAATCAATTACATTTAAATAATCATTGAAATGTCACAAAAAATGGTCATAGATCTGAGGTTAAGAATCCCTTCATTATATTGTTTAGCTCCTTGATGTCCAGGGACATGGAGATTTCTGCCCTCAAACTCCCTCAAAGCTCCCGATACTAAGCTGAGCCTATCATAAGCGCTCAGCAAAGGCACGTTGGCTGATCAGTGTGTTTTAACCTAATGTTTCCCTGTGTTTTGAGATAAGCAGGCAGATGCATGTTGTCGTTGCTTTCACCTGGACACAGAACTTAATGGGATCCATTCTCCCACTTCTGTCAGTGGCCAAGCATTCTTTGAGTATTCTGTAGTCTTCCATAGCCATACTATGTAGGGTATCTTAACCTAAGAGAGCTCAGTCAGTGCATAGATATTTATTAACTATTTACTATATGTAGAGCATTGTGCTAAGTACTGGGAATACAAAAACCAACAAAAAGAAAGACAGTTCTTCCCTCTGTTAGCTTACATTCTAACATAAATAGAAGATAAATTAGAAGATCAAAGGGAGCTGAAAAGTTGGGAAATAAGGGGAAGGCAGGAGAGAGAAAGTCCAGAGAATCAGAAGCAAAAATGAGACAGGAATGAGGGATGACTATTCTGAGCTCTTCCTGAAAATACAGACTCTGGGAAGAATTTGCCAAAGGAAGAAGAGAGCCACAGGGGTAAGGAGATGCTCCAAGGTAAGAAGGTCACATGGACTGAGGGAACTTCCTTTTCCCTTTGTTTGTTCTTCATTCTTTTTTTAAAAATAATTCATTTACTTGTTTTCAGTTTTCAATAATCACTTCTGTAAGTTTTAAATTTTCTCCCCCTCCACGATGGCATGCAATCTTACATGGGTGCTACACATACATTCTTATTAAACTATTTTCACATTAGTCATGTTGCATAGAACAATTAAAATGAATGGGAGAAACCATGAGAAAAAAACAAAACAAAATATAACAAAAGAGAAAATAGTCTACTTCATTCTGTGTTCTGACTCTATAGTTCTTTCTCTGGATATGGATGGCATTTTGCATCATGAGTCCTTTGGAAATGTTTTAGGCCCTTGCTGAAGGAACTTTCAAGGTGAGAAAGCAGTTAGGGAATTGGTGGTAAAGTCTAATCAGACAGAAATGGTGTCAAAAGAGAGAAAACTCAGGATTAGAACACTGGATTCATTTGGGTGCTGGAAGGTAATTTCAGCCTTCCAGATCCTTATAACTCTGATTCACAATCTATATTTGGAGAACAGAAAAATTCATATGAAACAACTGAATAACTCTGATAGCACCCAGGGACTTTTTATGCATAGAAATCAAGAGAGTTAAATCAGTTATGAGGTACTCTATGGATCAGAATCCACTGAAAACCATAGCTTATAGCCTTCTATTGACATGTTCACCTTTATAAGATATAAGCTCCATTAGTTTCAATCAAATGACTTTTATCCAACAAGATATCAAATCAATCCAAAGGTCTATATTTTTCCTACTTTTATACACACTCTACAAGTTATAGATGCATTTCTAAGGTCGACTATAAATATTCTCATGGACGTATGTACTCTTCCACAGATTTCTGCACCACCATTGGGGGAGGGCACATATATATGTGGCCAAGGCATAGCAAAACTCATATCTGATACTGAAGACCAACTGATGTCCTTTACTGAAGTCTTTGCTGTGTTCTCTGTCACTCTCTGCCAGGTATTGACTTCAGAATCTTCATTGAATGTTGTATCTCATTATTTCTGCTCTTCAACGGTCTTGGGGTCACTGAGGAGCTTCTACTTCTACAAGCAGTGACTACTAAACCTCAGGGATTAGGGGGTGTTCAGAAGGACTAGAACCTCTGATGTGAGGGTTTGCTAAACCATTTTCAGGGCTGCTTATCCATTTTTGGTGTCTACCTGATTCACCCAATTTTCACCTGTGGCTCCAAGAAGCTGTAACATGCATAGTGTGTGTGTTCGTCCTTCTTTGCCAAAGAAGACCATGCCATCAGAGAAATTATGACATGACTTGCACTTGACTTTGTTTTGAGTGAGGGAGGCTGTGCAGGTCACCAGCCCCACTTCTCCTCCAGAGCCATGTGAATCCAGTGACCAGATATCCATCAGGATGACTGGAGATGACCCAGGATGAGACAGTTGGGGTTAAGTGACTTGCCCAAGATCACACAGCTAGTGAGTGTCAAGTGTCTGAGGTGAGATTTGAACTCCTCTTGACTCCTGCACTGGTACTCTATCTACTGCACCACCTAGCTTCCCCATGCATAGTAACCACACCCCGGTAGAACCATCTCAGCAAACGGGCTAAACCAAGTTGAGTAACCAAAAGGTGGCAAACCGTCAGTGAATTAGGGTATTATCTACCCCAAGCATGTGAAGACCTCCCCCAGCAGAATGGGTGAATGAAAACAATTTGTTCCAAAGGCCATGAAGGAGCCTGAAGCAGACACTGGAGCATATAGAGCTTGGTCTGACATCAGAGATGCATCCTAGGTCATCATCAGTCATCCTGACTTTGGTTCTGACTCTGCACCCCAATGACTGAAGGAGGGAGTGAGGATGACAACTTTGTGCAACTTCCTCACTTATATCCATTCACATGCAAGTCAAGACATTGCCTGTGATGTCATAGGTCCTCCCTGAAAACAAAGTATGTACAACTAAGCCTCAATCTGGGTAGGGGATGGGTAAAGCTATTTTAATGACTTTCTAAGGTCTTTAAAGCACCACATCCATCCAGGGACTAAACCAAAGCCATAAAAAACTCAAGGCTAAGATTAAATGTATTCCTTTGATCCTGGACTCTTTAGTGCTCACTAACAGGACCAGAGATCCATAACTAGAAGAGAACTTAGAGGCTATCTCGTCCACATTTTTCATTTTAAAGATGAGGAAACTGAGGCCCATCAAGATGTCTGTGTCTTCCCCAAGGTTCATAGGTTAAAAATATCAGAGGAAGGATTTGAACAGGTCCTTATCCTCTTACTATAAAGTTAATTTTTCCACTGTCCCTGACTCCAGCCTACCATATGCTTTAGTATTAAAAAAAAAATTCCTTTAATTGCTATTAAATCCCTGATTGCTATTTTAAAGGTTTTACTCAACAAAACCTATAGGAGCTATATATAGGTGTTGAGATGAGGAGGCCCCTCTCAGATCCCACCGCATTCAGTAACTGGCATGCAGATTAACCTCAGGGCAAAAAAGGGAGGGGAGGGGACTGGTAGACGCTGGTGGCTATGCCTCTGTTCCAGTGTCCTGCTTTTATTATGATTGCCTGCCAGCAACAAAATAACTGGTCATTGTCTAACCTTCTGGCCAGCACCAAAAATGCTAGTGTGTGTGTGTGTGTGGTTTGCAGAGTACTCTCTTTAAAATAATCTACAAAATTAACATTTATTATTCTGATGACTATCTTCATATAATTGATTTCCTTTGTAATCACATGAATTTTATTTTATGCATTTAAAAACATTCACTCTGGGAAAGGTTCCAGGCCAAAAGGGTCCATGACACAAAAAAAGGTTAAGAACTCTGAGGCTTGGATTACCTCTCAGGTGATTCCAGCTCTAAATTAATGAACCTTTGAGCAGATTCATACAAGTCGAAGGTCACAAAGTTATTAACTATCAGAGCCAGAGCTCAAACCCAGTTTCCTGATTGAAGGTCTTTCCACTAGAATGGGTTGCCTTTCACTTTAATAGAACAGCACACCCACCCATAGAAATGAATACAGCACAATTGAGAACACAGATACCAAGAGGACAGGGTGTAACAGACCCACTGGAATCAGGCCCAATCAATCACAGAAGGCTTCCTGGAAGAAGGAGCTTGTCAACCTGGGTGTTGATGAAAGAGAAGCATATGAATTGGTAGAGATGAACAGTCACCCTGAATATTTCAGGTAAAATGAAACCCAAATGCTTTTATCTCTATGTGATCAATTATGTGGCGACATAGCCCTGCTCTTCTCCCACATTACCCAGTAAGATGGCTAAAAATACTGGATTAGACATGCCACAGTCCATATTTTTTCTCAGAAATAACAGTATGCTTCATAGATACAGAGCTTTTCAAAGTACTTTTACATCAATTACCTCAAATGACAAGAAAACAGGCTCAGCAAAGTCAAGTGACTTGCCTAAGGGCATAAAAGGAGTTAGTGGGTAAGCTAATATGAGAACCCAGGGCTGCCATTTCCCAGTCTTGTCAATAGTTCAAATTATGCACGTTGAGAAGAATATTTCTAAATAAAAAGTCAGTGGGTAAATGATTTAAAAAACCCAAAAGTTGAAAAGGAGGAAAGAAAGGGGGAAAAAGAGGAGATAAACAGAAATAGTTGAAGGGCAATAAGGATGGAATAAATAATAAAAAGGGAAGGAAAGGAAAGGAAAGGAAAGGAAAGGAAAGGAAAGGAAAGGAAAAGGAAAGGAAAGGAAAGGAAAGGAAAGGAAAGGAAAGGGAAGGGAAGGGAAGGGAAGGGAAGGGAAGGGAAGGGAAGGGAAGGGAAGGGAAGGGAAGGAAAGGAAAGGAAAGGAAAGGAAAGGAAAGGAAAGGAAAGGAAAGGAAAGGAAAGGAAAGGAAAGGGAAGGGAAGGGAAGGGAAGGGAAGGGAAGGGAAGGGAAGGGAAGGGAAGGGAAGGAAAGGAAAGGAAAGGAAAGGCAAGGCAAGGCAAGGCAAGGCAAGGCAAGGCAATATGCAGAGTGACTTGATCGTCACTAAACCATATATTTCTCCTTTATCAATACCCAGGGAATTTTCTCCTGTAAGGTATGTAAGCTGTAGTTGGTTTGTAAATTTCCATTTTCATATGCTGTATGTCAAATATTTAAAAGCAAAAATCTGGCTGAGTTTATTTTGTATGAAATACAAAATTTTCTTTTTCAATGCAAATATGCCCATGCCTTGGCCACACTCATTTAAGAGAAGCTGGATTTGAATGGGTTCTGAAGCTACAATAACAACACTAACAGGAGGCAGTGAAAATTCTTCATGAATTTTATTTCCTAGGCATTTACAGACCCACTTTCACAGAAGGTGGCCTTTACTGGCCCAATTGCGGGCAGCAGCCCCAACTCAACTGCCTTGAAATCACTGCCTATCATGCCCTCCCATCCCTCTCCCCAGCCCACAACCAGCTGTCATATGGCTGCGATTCCAGCTGGTGCCTCCTCCTACCAACTACTTAATAAGTCAACTCTCTGCTCTTTTTCCAATCTCTTCCTCAAAGGACAAATTTTCACCAGGATTCCAGCTTGGAACAAATCTTGGCCCCCAGCAGAAAACTGGAAGGAAATCAAACCCCAAGTATGGCTCTGTCACATCACAAGAAGAAGGAAAAAGAAAAAAAGAAAGGGGGAAAGGAGGAAAGAGTGAGAGAGAGAGAGAGAGAGAGGGAAGGAGAGAGAGAGAGAGAGAGCGAGCTAGAGAGAGAGAGAGAGAGAGAGAGAGAGAGAGAGAGAGAGAGAGAGAGAGAGAGCTAGGTAAAACTATGTTGTGGCAGGAGTCAATAGTACAATACTGAAGAGTCTGGTTACCTACAGAACTTTCCCTGCCTAATGACTGAACCATTTCCTATTTTCTTAAGACATGTCTGTGTTAAGGTCACTAGTCCCTCAGAGTAACACCAGGAAAAATTCTCCATGGTTTCTCCTTTTACCATTCTCTATAAACTGAACATTGTAGAAGTTATCCATAGTCTAGGTGGGGAGGCAGCTCCTCTGCTTGTGGTATGACAAAAGTACCCTATATTTACAAATTTTGGAAGTTGGAAGGGTCCTCTAGATTAAATTGTGCTAAACTTATGGTCCACTAAAACTCCCCAAATCTTTTTCAGGCAAACTATGATCTGTTTGTGCCTACCTCAGTTTATAAGATTAATTTTGTTTAATCTAGGTAGACAAAATGGGAAAATGATTCCATTTAAAACATACCCCATACTAGAAAAATGTCCTATCTTTGAGGTCAAATCCCACTTCTTATGCTTACTACTTATATGATCTCTGGCAAGACATTAAAACTCTTTGGGCCTCAGTTTCCTCTTTCATAACATGAGAATATTAGGCTAAATGGCATCTTTGATCCCCTCTAACTCTAAGCCTATGATTCTGTGAATGAATACGTATCCCTATAAAAGTTCATCTTGCTTTAGTCCAATATTTCAGCCCGAAAAAATCTTTTTGAATCCAGACATCATCATCCAGCGCATTATATATACCTCCACCCTTCCTGTCATCTTCAAATTTGATAGGCCTGCCATCTATGCTTTTATCCTAGTCATTGATAAATGTTAAGGAGCCCAGAGCCAAGCACAGCTCCCTGGGGCTCTCCTAGAAAGCTCCTTCCAAGTTCACATTAAGCCATTGATAACTGCTTTTGGGGCCTAGCAATTCAACCAGTTCCACATTCAAATAATGGTACTATTGTCTAGTTCACGTTCCTTTTTCCAAAAGAATGTGATGAGAGACTTTGTCAGATGCTTTCCTGATATTTAGGTAAACTATATACACAACCTATTCTTGACCTGCCAGTCTGGTGGTCTTGTCCAAAGGAAGGAAATGAGATTAGTTTGAACTAATCTGATCCTGATGAATCCATGTTGCATCTTTGTGATTACTGCTTCCTTTCTAAACGTTACTAAGACTCTGTTTAATAAAGCATTCTAGTTCTTTCAGGGATTTCAGTCAAGTTTACTATCTTATAGCCTAGAGATACCATTGAGGGATACTTGTAGCTCTGAAAGTACAGTAGCCCTAGATGGGACAGCTAGGTGGTACAATGAATAAAGTACTGCATGTGGAGTCAGGAAGACTCATCTTCCCAAGTTCAAATCCAGCCTCAGACACTTACTAGCTGTGTGACCCTGGGCAAGTCACTTAACCCTGTTGGTCTCACTTTCCTCATCTGTGAAATGAACTAGAGAAATAAATAACAAACCATTCCAGTATCTTTGCCAAGAAAATCCCAAATGAGGTCATGAAGAATTTGACAAGACTGAAAATAACTGAACAACAAGCTGGTAAAAAGACATAAATGAGTATAGTACTTAAAGGATGATTTAGCAGACCATCATAAGCCAGGAGATTTTGACAGCCTTAACTGATATGCCAAAAAGCTGATTGACCTCTTCAGAGACAGGAAGAAGAGTGGGCTCAGGACCCATAAGCATCTATTGGGCTTAATGCTATCACCCAGGTAGTCTCATCCTCTCTTATTGTTTTGATTATAACCTTCATACAAATTATTTTACCGTATATGTCTCTGACCCAAACCTCTATTCTGTAGTCTATGCCCACATCTGTAATTGCCTTCAGGACATCTCTGTCTGAATGAACCACCAGCACTTCAGAATTAACATGTCCAAAAATTGCTTTATTATCTTTCTTCCCAAATATGGTCTTATCTCTGACTTCACTATTTCTGTCTGAACCCACTGAATCTCCCATATGTACAACATTTGGTGCTATATATTTTGCTTTTTCTCTTCTCTTCACCTCTAATATCCAATTTTCAATTCCTATTCAATCTACTTCTGAAAAATATCTTCAAACTGTTCTTCTCTCCTTTCAATTCCCATCGACTCTCCCCTGGTGAAAGTCCTCTGTATCATTCATCTTAATATTGGCATTGTTTTTCCCATTTTCACTCTCTCCCCTTCCAAGCTATCCTTCAGACCATTGTCAGAAGCTTTCCTTCCACTAAAATTTGGTGATGTCAGAAGGAAATTTCAGTACCAGGGACAATTCATTTGAACTGGTTTGGGGAGGATTGTGCATAAGGCATGACTACACCTGTATATAGCTGAGAAAGATTAGAGACATAGATCATGGGAGTTGAGGAGCCTGGGGAAGTTGTAGGAGGTTGTATTCAAAGGAAAGAGGAGCTAAGAGAAGAGAGGAGAAGAATGAGAGTTAGGTGCTGAACAAAGAAGAGTGAAGACCTAAAGATGAAAGCAGCAAAGGTCTGGACAAGATTGATCAAGTAGGGGAAAGCGGCAGTAGAAGCAATTTTTTACTGGCTGTACAAATTGCCACCTTCATTTCTGCTGCCCACCCCTTCCTCTTTGTAGCAAATTTAGCTTCAGTCTCCCCCTAGTCACTATTCCCTTTTACCTTCAGAGAAAAGGTCATTGAATTTAGAGTCAAAGGATCTGAGTGTTGGAATCCTATTTACTTTCTATGTGTGTGATCCCTCTGAACCTCAAGTTCCTCATCTATAAAAAGAGGAAGTTGGGCTCTAGTATCTCTAAATTTCCTTCTAAATCTAAATCTGTGATTTAGAGAAATGATAGATAAGAAATGATGAATGGAGAAATGATAGATGAGAAATGATGGCAAATGGAGATTGTGAAAGTGTCAGCTGGGTGCAAGGAATACGATGACTTCTCTTTCTCTTCGGGCCCATGTATCAAAGGCTGCAAGAAAAGGAATAGTCAACCTTAGAGGAGATGCCAATAGATACAGTGCATACAGGACAAAGCTAAGGTTCATTGTACACCAGAAGATGAAAAAAATGTCAGAAGAAAACATCTAAGAGCCAAAATTCATCTAGAATACAGCCTGAGTATCCCACAGTAGTTCTGTCTCTGAGTTATGTCACTACTATACTCAAAAAATCATTAGTGATATTGTTATGTTTTCATATAATTCAAATTCTCTGCATGCTGTTCAAGGGTCTCTACAACTTGCCATATTCCATATACACACAATGCATATATTGTGTACATATATGTATATGTGAGCACATATGTATGTGTGTATATGTGTGTGACACATACATGCATATGTTTTAGTTTACTGTTATATGCAATATAAAGCTAGATGCTGGGAATATGATGACAGAAAACAGTTCCATCTTCAAAGAACTTAAAATCTTATGGAGTCACAAAGGAGGAAGGAACACATTGAACATATGCCAGAAAGTAAATACAAAACTATTGGAGGTCGGGAAACAGTCTTTAAGTAAGCTAAGAATGCTGACAGGCAGAGGAGTAAGCATAAATGATTGCTTGAGCAAATGTCCAGAGTCAAGAAATGGAATGTTGAAATCCTGCAATAGTTAGTAGCCCAGTTTGATTTGGACACAATGCACTAATGTTACTAGAAAGGTCAGTTGGAGATGGATGGTAGAAGGCTGAGGAGTCCACATGTTATTCTAGAAGCAAGAGGAAGAAGCGATTGAAGGTTTTGACCAAGCGTGAGTCATGATCTGAACTGTGCCTTAAGGAGAATATTTTGGTAGCTATATGGAGGATTGTCTCCACTAAGTCCTATTCTGATGCCTTGTTGTGGCATGAAAGTGACTCTGGAGAGTAAAAAACAATGCCAGTGGAGTATAAGCTTTCAATGGTGTTTCCATGCTGGAAGGTCTTCAAGTACAGTTCTGGCAACAGACTGACTCTGGTGATGGTTGTTATAGTGACCCAGATTATCCAAGGGCCCACCTCACTAGAAACAGAAAAGGCCAGAATCAATATATTCATCACTTGATGAATTTTTGACCATGGCATCCCAGGAGTCAAAGAAAAATGTTTCTTAGCTTTATGTCTCCCCCCTTTTCTTGCTCATTCCTCAGTCTTTTGCTTCCACAGTGATTGTAAGAGTGGTAGGAAATAGAGCAGAGAGTGATGAGTTTTTAGACCATCTATTATATTAATTTCACTATAAGTACTCTAAATGTGATTATCTTCTTTCACAAACCAATAGATTGGCATACTTTGAGAATATCCTCAATATTCAGAGTCAGAATGTAGGCTTGGAATCAGGAGGACCTAAATTCATATCCTATCTCAGATACTTAAAAGTTGTGTGATACCACAGAAGCAACTTAATACCACTAAACCTCCATTTTCTTATCTGCAAAATGAGGGAGTATGGTTGATGACCTCCAAAGTTGCCTCTAGCTCTAAACCTGTGATTATATATTAGGGCAAAAAATGAAACTGTGAGACAAAAGGAAGTTGCAAGTAATGCAAGGATGGCTCACAGCTTATTTCAAAGAGGTATAAGAGTTAACAGAACCAAATTTTTTGTGCTCCCCAAAACAACAAGAAACACAGTTCAGGGGGATGCTGAATACTTTCAGTGCTCACTATGAAAATGAGCAAAGAGATCACCATGAAGGTAACTGTGTCTTAGATGCCAACATCTTTTATGAAGCATAAAGAGGTAGATAGACAACTTATAAAGATCCTCTAAAGCAAGTCAACATATACTTTGTTACCTGGTAACTTCAAAGGAAAAGTGAACATAAAATAAAGCACTATAACTAAAATGCCCATATATTTTGACCCAAAGACACCTCTATTAGTATGATAACTCAAGGATGTTTGTGTATATATGAAAATACATGTAGTAATATGTTTTTGTTGTTTGTTTTTTAGAAAGGAATTGGAAGCAAAGTAGATGCTCATGAATTGGAGAATAATTAAATAAATTTTGGTACATGAATGTAATGGAATATTACTGTATTGTTTGAAATGATGAACATGATGGATACAAAAAAAGGATTCTTACATGATCTGATGCAAAACAAAGTAAACAATATATATGTGTAAATGTATGTATGTATATACTACTACTACAACAATGTAAATGGAGAGAATAACTACAAAAAATCAAAAGATAATGTAGCAAAATTAAAAAGAACAAATATGACTCCAAAGAAGAGATTTGAAGATATACCTTCCCACCACACCTTTGCAAAATTGGGAAGGCCATGAGTGGGATACACTGCATATTTTTACTTTTTAACATATCAATTGGTTTTGGTGATTTTTTTCTCTTCATCCTCTTTTCTTCAAAAATATTATTTATTTGAAAGATAATTTAAGAATTATTGGGCTACGTGAAGGCCATGATCAAAGAAAGAGTCAAGACATCACATTTTAAGAAATTATAAAAAAGGTTGCCCCAATAACTTAGAGTAAGAGAGTAAAATAGAAATGAAAAGAATCCACAAGTTACTTCCTGGAAGAGATCCCCAAATAATATCTCCCAGGAATATTATAGCCAAATTTCAGAGCTCTGAGGTCAAAGAGAAAATATTTCAAGCAGTCAGAAAGAAATAATTTAAAGATTGTGAAGTCACAGTCAGAATCACAAAAAATTTAGTAGATTCCACATTAAGGGAGTGGAGAACTTGGAATATGATATACTCAGCAAAACTGAGTATAATCCTTTGAGGGGAGAAATGGATATTTAATGAAATAGAAAACTTCTAAGCATTCCTGATGAAAAGATCAAAGCTTAATAGAAAATATGACATTTGAATACAAAGCTCAAGAGAAACATAAAAAAGTAAATGTGAAAGATAGTCATAAGAGATTCAATAAAGCTAAACTGCTTATATTCCTATATGGGGAGGTGATACATATAACTTCTAAGAACTTTATCATTATTAAGATAGTTAAAAGGAGTTTACATAGACAGAGGTCATGGGTGTGAGTTGATTATGTTGGAATGACTTCCAAAAAAAAATGAAAGGATGAGAAAGAGAGATGCCCTAGGAGAAAAGGGAAGGGAGAGGTAGAATGGGAAATTTTTCATATATAAAAGAATCCTGCAAGGAAGAGCTCCTACAGTATAGTTGGCAATGGCAGGGAGGAGTTTGCAGGTGATGCTTAAACCTCACTTTCATCGGAATTGTTCAAAGAGGTAAGAACACACACACACACACATACACACACACACACATGTGATTAGAAATGTAACTTACCAAAAGGGAAATATGAGGGGAAGGAGAGAAAAGGGAGAGGAGGAGGATAAAAATGCAGGTAGATTATAGGAGGAAGTGATTAGAAACAAAATAGACTTTTGAGAATGGACAGGATAAAAAGAGAGAAGAAGTAGAAGAAAATGGGATGGGGGGAAATACGCAGTAATCATAACTATGGATGTGAATGGAATAACCTCATGCATAAAACAGCAATGGGCCGCAGAGTGGAGTAGAAAGCAGAATACAATAATATGTTCTTTACAAAAAACGTACTTGAAACAGAAAGACGTAGAGTGAAAATAAGGAGCTGAATCAGTATCTATGGTGCTTCAGCTGAGGTTAAAAAAAGTTATGGTAGTAATCATGATCTCAGACAAAGCAAAAATGATCTAGTTAAAAGGCATAAGCAAGGAAACTATAATTTGCTGTAAGATGCCATAATCAATGAAGTAATATCAATACTGAACATATATGCACCAATGGGATAGCATCCAAATTCCTAAAAAAAAAAAAAAAGTTAAAAGTATTACAGAAAGAAATAGCCTATAAAATTATATTGGAGAGGAAGGTGACCTGATATTCCTCTCTCAGAACTAGATAAGTCTAATCAGAAAATAAGCAAGAAAGAAGTTAAGGCTGTGAATAGAATTTTAGAAAAGTTAGATATGATAGACCCCTGGAGAAAACTAAATAGAAATAGAAAGGAGCATAATTTTTTCTTTGCTGTTATGTGACGTGTTCACAAAAACCTGGTAATCAAATGCAGAAATGCAAAAATATTAAATGTATCCTTTTCAGACTATAATGCAATAAAAATTAAACTCAACAAAGGGCTATGGAAGCATAGAACAATCTAATCCTAAAAAATGAGTGGATTGAAGAACAAATTATAGAAGCAATTGATACTTTCATCCAAGAGAATGACAGCAATGATACAACATATCCAAATTTATGGGACGCAGTTAAAACAGTACTGTGAGGAAAATGTATTATCTCTAAATGCTTAAATCAAATAAACAGAGAAAGAGAAGATCAATGAATTGAGCATGCAACTAAAAAACAAACCTAGAAAAAGAGCAAATTTAAATTCCCCAAGTAGGACATTAAAATAGAAATCCAGAAAATCAAAGGAGAGGTTAATATGATTGAAAGTAAGAAAATCATTGAACTAATAAATAAAGCTAGAAGCTGGTTTTATGAAAAAAAAATAAACCATTGGTTAATTTGAATTTTTAAAAGAGAAAAGAAAACCAAGTCACCAGTATCAAAAATGAAAAGGAATGAATTCCACCAATGAAGAGGAAATTATTGGAAGCTATTTTTCCCAATTATATACTAGTAAATCTGACAGCCTAAGTGAAATGTATGAATGTTTACAAAACTATAAACTGCCCAGATTAACAGAAAAGTAAATAGAATATTTAAATAATCCTATCTTAGAAAAAATGAACAAACCACCTATTCAGTCCCTAAGAAAAAAATCCCCAGAACCAGATGTATTTACAGGTGAATTCTACCAAACATTTAAAGAACAATCAATACCAATACTATATAAACTATTTGGGAAAATGGGCAAAGAAGGAATCTTACCAAATTCCTTTTATGATAAAATGTGATTCTGATAACAAATCAGGAAGAGCAAAGAAAAAGAAAGCTATAGACCAATTTTCCTAATATAAATTGATGAAAAAAATCAAAAACAATACTACTAAGGAGATTACAACAATATATCACAAAGATCATACACTATGACCAGGTGAGATTTATACCAGAAATGTAGGGCTGGTTCAATATTAGCAAAACTATCAGTATAATTGACCATTTCAGTAACAAAACCAGCAAAAATCATAAGTTTTGACAAAATATAACACTCATTACTGTTTTAAAAAAAATCTAGACACTATACGAATAAATTGGGTATTCCTTAAAATGATAAGGAGTATCTATCTAAAACCATCAGATAGAAGCCTTTCCAATAAGATCAAGGGTGACTCAAGAATGCCCATTTTCACCACCATTATTCAATGTTATTCTAGAAAGGCTGGCTATACTATAGCAGTAAGACAAGAAAAAGAAATGGAAGGAATTAGAATAAGCAATGAGGAAACAAAGCTATTACTCTTTGCAATTTATATCATGGTATACTTAGAAAATCCTGAAATAATTCCAACTTCAACAAAGTTGTAGGATATAAAACAAACTTACATAAATCATTGTTCCTATATGTTACCAACAAATTCCAGCAACAAGAAACAGATTCCATTTAAAATAACTGCTGAAAATATATAATACCTACCAAGACAAACCCAGGAACTATATAAACACAATTACAAAGCACTTTTCACACAAATAAAGTCATATCAAACGAATGGAGAAATATTAATTGCTCATAGGTATCAGAGACAATATAGTAAAAATTACAATTATATCTAAATTAGTGTACTTATTCAGTGCCAGGCCAATAAAATTACCCCAAAAAAAGCAGATTGCAAAGCTAGAAAAAATAATAACAAAATTCATCTGAAAGAACAAAAGGTCAGGAATATCAAGGGAACTGATATTTAAAATATTAAAGTACCTTACTAGTACCAGATCTCAAACTGTATTATGAAGTGCTGATAATGAAAACAATCTGGTACTGGCTAAGAAATAGAGTGGTGGATCAGTGCAATAGATTATGTATATAATAGATTAAGTAGTAAAACGACCATAGTAGTCTAATGCTTAACAAGCCCAAAGATCCAAGATTTGGGCACAAAAAAAATCACTAGTGGAGAAAAAATTGCTAGGAAAACTGGAAAGTAGTTTTGGCAGAAAGAAGGTATAGATCAACATCTCACTCATTATACCAAGATAAGGTCAAAATGGATACATGATTTAGACATTAAAAAGTAATGTTATAGACAAATTAGGGGAGCATGAAATACTTTAGCTGTCAGATTTATGGATTAAGGAAGAATTTATGACCTAATAAGAGATAGAAAGCACTGCAGGGTGTAAAATGGATAATTTTGATCACATCAAATTTAAAATTTTTTACACAAACAAAGCCAATGTAGCCAAGATAGAAAGGAAAGCAGGAAACTGGGGGTGGGGTGGGGATTTGCAACAAGTTTATCTGATATAAGTCACATTTCTTAACTGTATGGAGAACTGAGTCAAATATATAAGAATATGAGTCATCACCCAACTGATAAGTAATCAAAGGATATGAACAAGCAGTTTTCAGAAGGAGAAACAAAGCTATTACCATATGAAAAATATTCTCTAAATCACTATTGATTAGAAAATGCAAATTAAAACAATTGTGAGGTACTAACTCATACCTATCAGACTGACCAACATGACAGAAAATGAAAATGATAAATATTGGAGGGGATATGGAAAATAGGGACATTAGTGCATTGTTGACAGAGTTGTAAACCAGTCAAACAATATGTAAAAACATATTTATAACAGCTCCTTTTGTGATGGAAAAACTTGAATATCAAGGGAATGCTCATCAATTGGGAAATGGCGAAACAAGTTGTGGCATATAATTGTGGTGGGGTACTATTGTGCTACAAGAAATGATGAGGGGAGTGAATTAAGAAAAACATGGCAAGGTCTCTATGTATTGATGCAAAGGAAAATATGATTCATTTGAGAAATGAAAAAGGACAAGGACTTTTGACTACTCAGAAAACTACATATTTTGAATGCTTCCAGCAACACTGGACAATACTAAACATGGAGAATAGAGAACAATATTAGAAACAATGAAATTCATTATATCTTAAAGGACAGTGACTAGACATTGATGTGAGAAGGATTTCAGAATCCATGCAGAGTCAGGCCGACTAGTAAGTATCAAGGTTAAAAATCAACATTTAATTAAAAGAAAGGCTAAAAGAGAAAAAGATACTCTGAATAATTCCAACAATTTTAAACTGATTGTTCAAATAAACCACTAATGTTCAATTCAATTCAAGAAGATTTATTAAATACCTACTATGTGGAAGGACTAAGACGTCAAAATGAAAAGAAAATAGAAATAACAATATCCACCCTCCATGAATTGAAAAACAGGAAATAGAAAAAAAAAAAAAAACAAGAATTTTGACCTTGATCATCACTATTTCCTGCAGAAGTTTAACTGATGTAAAGCACTTGCCACCGAAAGGAAAGCAAAAGAGCCCTGAAACCCGCTTTGGCAAATACTTGATCTCCTTGCTGAACAGAAGGAAGTGGCAGCCAAGGGAAACACGACTTTAGAACAGTTTCATTCGTAAAACACTATGGGAACTGCGGTGGAAAATTATAAGCAGCATCATCTTACAGCAAAAAGTAGTGGAAGCAAAAACCACTCTAAAGAAAGGTTGGTGTGAGATGCAAATAAGCCGCATCATTCCCCAGAGTATTCATAGATGAAATTGGCAGGAGGGCAACAAATAGACGTAAAATAGAACAAATTTGTCTGCATTTCTATAACAATCTATTTTTATCATCAGTGACAGAAGAATCACCACATTTGGACTCAAACACCTCAGGCTCCAATGTGATACTGGAAGAAATAGAATTGCACTTTAGAAGATAGAGTCAGGAAGAGAAGCTGAACCAGACCAAGTAGACATGAGCAATCTGTGTTTGAGGGGGCATAATCTTAAAAGCAATGAGGGGCTATTTTACAAAGACAGCTCAAGGAAAGGGGGAGCAATCATGAATGGTATTAATTCTGACAAAAAAAAAACCTAGTGAACATCAGTAACTACCAACACATATATCCACTTTCTCATGTTTATAAGATATTTATGAGAAGGAACTACATTTATATCAAGGTTTTTCCTGATGAAAATATGAAACAAGAAAAATTTTTGCAAAATACTTTCTATGGAAAGCCACATCTTTGCAGCAACACAATTGAATGAAAAGAACAGAAACTTCAAGAATACCTTTGTGTTTAATTTGCTAATGAGAGAGAGACAGAGACAAAGAGATTTGCCTTATTAAAGGAAACATACAACCTTAAAAGCTCTCCTCCCACAAAACAGGCATATGTTAAGATCATTCAAGATTCCTTGATGAATGTGAACACAGATATTTCCGTGCAATGACACTCTGGATACTAAAGTCAATCAAGACATGAAAAAGGGAAATGTATGCTTATTAAACTTACTCATTACTACCATGGAGGACACCTTGTAAAGATCCAAAAGGAAGAAAAATCCCTCATGGATGGTGAGGTCCACCAAATGCTGCTCTTTCCGAATTTTATCATGTTCGTTCCATTGAGCATCAGAATATTATGGAGCCTCCTTAATAAGATACACAGATTTTTTCAAAAGAATTTGTCTTAACAATCCATTCAAGAACAATTACATGCATGAAAATGCTACAGTTTGGTTTATGAAACACAGGTGAATGATCTGTCCAGGGAATGCTTACATCAGTACAATTGTTTGGGATGGGAACTAAAGATGGCTCATGATTTGAAACAGGATTTGAATAGAAGGAAAGGAACGAGCTGGATTGCGTTTTGGGAGTTACACAATGCTTTTAGTTATCCTAAAATACCTACTAATAAAAAAAAATCATGATTTCAACACAGAAGTTCTCCTAGTAATGTTTTGTGGCTGTAAATCTTGATATACAACAATCTCTGAGGAATTAAAATGAAGCTTAATGAAAGTCTTATGTAAAATAACAAGTTAAAAATTGCATTGCAAATCTTTAAGCACAATATAGTTGTCCCCTGCTTGTAATAGTTGTAGTAGTAATACTAATGACCAAGATCCACATGAGAAGTAATGAAGGCATGAATTAGGATTATGGCTCTAAGACGAGGATGGGTACCCCAGATGTTTTAGAGGTAGGATGGATAAGATTTGACAATTAGTTGGATAAGGGGAGTGAAGGAGAAAAAAAAATATAGAATGGTTTTGAGATGACCCAATCTACATTGAAAGAATAGTAATGCTCCTAACAGGGATAGGGTAAGTTGGAGGAGAGATGGTCTTGGATGAAGTACTTATGTCCCTCTTTTCCCACAGGACATTTATCCACACCTTATTTTTTTTCAATTTTCTTTTTTATTATGACCCAACAATTTTCAAGAAATGTGAACATTTCAGTTCTAAAAGATAAAGGTAAAGAAAAAAGATAAAAGAGAATTATGTATGAAACTATACACCCTGTCATGTATATTTTAAGTGTATATTAAATTTAACATGGCAATAACAAAATTATCCCTTTTGTTTATGTCTTTTTCTGAACTTTTTGCTTTCTGTTTAGTTTTTCTTAAATGCTTGATGATTTTTTTCTTGCATTAGTTTCCTTGAACTCTCATAATTGCCATTAAATATTTTATCATCTTTACTAATAGGTGAAAATTCAGAGTTGTCTCAACTTTCATTTCTCTTGTTATTTATTAATGGTTTGGAACATTTTAAAAATAGTTCTTAGTAACTTGTATTTCTTCAATTGAAAGTTCTCTTTTCATATCTTTTATCTACTAGAAAAATATTTCTTGTTCTTATCTATTTATATCATTTTCAGATTTATTTTGGATATCAGATCTTTATTTTAAAAAATTGAAGTAAAGTTTTTTGTTTCTGTTTTGTTTTTCCCCAGGTAGCAACTTTCCTTGTAATTCTAACTGTATAGATTTTGTCTGAATTCTTTTCCATCTTTTGCAATTGAAATTACCAATCTTATCTTCCATGATTATCTCTCTTTTGTTTAGTTAAGATTTATTTCCCTATCACTGTGAAAAGTGTCTCCTCCTATAATCCTCTATTTTTTTATTTCTATGATCATTTATACATGGAACTCACTTAGAGTTCATTTTGTTATATATTAGAAGATTTTGGTCTAAACGTAATTTCTGCCTGACTACTTTTCAGTTTTCCTAGCAGTTTTTGTCACAGATTCTTACCGTAGTAGTTGGAATAAGTGGTTTTATCAGATATTATGCTACTGTGTTGAATTGTTTCTGAGACTTGATCAACATTTCTATCTCTTAACCAGAACCAAATAGTTGTGATGATTATAGCTTTATAATAGAGTTTGAGATTTAATACTTCTAGCTTTTCTCACACACCTTCATTTTCTCAGTTATCATCCCTCTCCATCACTATGTTTGTCCTTTGAATCAGATTAATTTTATTTTTTCCAATTATTCACATTGGAAAGTGTCTACTTGATTTCTATTCAACAAGAATAACCCTTTCTGGTTATTAAAGGTAAAACAAAAAAGGAAAGAGAAACAGGAGAGAAAAAGAATGAGGAGAAAAAAGAGAAAATAATTTCAGGATTATCTATATTTTTTCTTTGTGTGTTATCTCCCTTTCAGGATAAAAGCTCTATATTTATGCTATGTATCTCATCTGGGACCCAGAATAGTGCTCTGCACATAATAGATGCTTAACAAATGGTTGTCGAATGAACAAATCAATTCCAGACATGGTGATATGTCCAGAAACCAAGTCACAGAAGGAACAGTTTAAGGAACTTGGGATGTTTAACCCAAAGAGGAGAGTAAGAAAAAGTAAGACTAGAGAGGAACAGGGGAAAAGATTTATATTTGTACAGACCTTTGCAATTTATAAAGTTCTTAACAAGTATTCCTTGCAACACTCCTATCAGGTTGGGTAGAGCCAACGTTATTAACCCCCTTTTTATAGATAAGGAACAAATGCTCAAGATTCCCACAGCTGGTAAGTGGTCAAGCTGTAAATTGAACTCCAGTCGTCTTATGTGAAGTCCAGTGCTCTTTCTACCACAGCACCATCACAGTAGTCTTTAAATACTGAAATGACCATCTTATTAAAGACTAATTAGACTAATATTGTGTCACTTCAAAAATTAGACCTAGGGTCAGAAGGACAAAGCTACAATGAAGGATTTTAACTCAACAGAAAACTTTTTCAAAATAAAACTTTTGGGCAATTAGGACTACGACCATGGAATGAATTATCAAATGAGTTAGTGGATTCCCATGATTTAGCAATATGAAATTAGAATCTATATGTCCATTTCTCAGAGAGAAGGAATAAGAGGAATGATGTATCAAATGAGGATTAAAATAAATGACATTCTATGTATTTTTTTAACTCTAAGGTTCTGTGAATCTATATTCTAATAGTTATGGGATTTAAGTTCAAGTTCCTTTCTATCTCTGTGTGTCCAATAGAAAATTATTGTCCTCTCTATACCTCAGTTTCTTCATCTGTAATGTGAGGAGGCTAGTCTACATGATCTCTATGGTCTCCTATAGCTCTAAACTTCTTTTTTCTGATTGCTTATCTCCACCTTAACATAGAGTTCTGCATGTTGAAGGTGCTCAAAAAACATTTGATTTACTGAGTGAAGTATCCAAAATCTTAAATATTAACTAACTAGACCCCAGGAAGTAACAACCATAGAAGAATTCATCCTACTTTCATTGATCTGATCATTATGGCAAAGGTAATTTGGCCTAAAAGCACCAAGAGATAGAAGCATGGAGCAAGTCTACAACTAAGGCAATATGTTGAATCAAACTAAGAAGCTAGACATTTGATAATGGAACTATGTAACCTAGGAGACTAAGGCTAAATTTGAGGTGTTGTATAATAGAATATTTCCATTCTATTATATGTAACTCAGCAATTCTGTGCTCTGTCCATTTGCCTTATTTTACTCTTTTTTCCTAAATTTTTAATTTTTTTTAATGATCCAATTCCCATCTCAGGTGAACAATTCAAGGAAAAGAATGCATGCATATCAAAACCAGAAGAATTGGGAATTTTGAGAAGGGCTGGGAAACCAGATCTAGTACAGTAAAAGGACAATAGTCTTTAACTTCCTTCCCCCCCCCCCAAAAAAAAAAACAACTCCAGAGAATTCAAGCTCAACAAAGGACAAAGAAAAAGTGGAAAAAAACTTAAGTGATACTAAGTCTTGTATATGGTTCTCTTACCCTTCGTATCTGTACTACTTTTTTCATGAGACCTCTATTCCCTCTCTTGAAAGCAATATATTTCTGAAAACAAAGAACCTCCACATTTTGTTCCAAAAGTAGCTCAAGTGAGAATTTCAGAGTGTCTGGTCTTCTCATCCTTAAACTCTTCTATAAAACGAGACATCAGTTATCATATCTCTCTGGCACTTCAGGTCATTGGGTTTATATACAAAAGGAAGAGAGAACTGACACTGTCTTCTACCAGCCTTTTTGTCCAGTGCTCCTAGTGTTTACATGGAGAATTCTCTGGACAAGGAGTGGAGAATATAAGGTTAACTGTGACTCTTCAACAAACTTTATTGGTCTATTGGATAGCTGGGCCCTGATGCTCAAATCTAGTAGCTATCCCTATCTTTTCCACTTCTGACAAGAAATTCTCTGTTAGCTATTCCCTTTGTCAAATCCCTCTTTTCATAGAATTGCCTCTATTATACAAATGCTTAGTAAGGCTTTTAAATCCCTTTGCATTATAGCTCCAACTCTCACACTGTTCCTCTACATATATTCTAGATTCCCTCCATGTAGGATATCCTCTTTCACACCTGGGTCTGCCAGAAAAGTTACCCTAGGATCAAGACACTACAAAAGTAGTTATATTTTAAAACCATCACTCATGAGCCCTCACTGATGTGTTTAATTTTACTAGTCAACCAAAGAATATCATTAGCCCAAAGAAAAGGCATTTGATAAACTATCATAATAAGAAAAGTAATTAATAGAATATTTCCTCCTTTCTTCTGTCCATAAAGCTGGGGCAAATTCTACCTCAAATATACACATCATGAGTGGAAAGATTTGGAAACTCACATGGAACATGAGTGTGGGGGTAGGGAGGCAGGGGACCATACATGCAAGGATCCATGCATACAAGGGCAAGTCACAACTCTACAGAGTTGCTTATGTCTTCTGGTGAGGTGATAATGCTGTCCTGATCTCTGTTGGACCTGTTCATGCTAAGTCTTGCACATCCAGTATTCCCCTCTGGAAACTGAACCTCTGCAGTTATCCACTGGGAATACAAGAAAGAAGACTAAAACAGAAATAAAATGAAAAGCAAAAGCCTACATATAAGGCTGGGTCCCATGCAGGTAATCCAACAGAGAAAGATTTATAAAGACAGAAGTAAATTTAGTAAAAATTCAAGTAGAGGTCATAGCACATTAAACACATGGCATACTAGGAAGAGAAATGAACTAAAATTCCTGACACAAAAAGTCTACAGGATCCTTAGGACTTTTGGGATGACAGCAAGAAACTCCAGAATGATTCAAAAGAGAGAATATTTTTATAATAAAATATTAAGATGGAAATTAGAACAGAATTCAGATCTCTCTATATAGAATGAATGAATAGAAGCAGCAATATAAGAATTTAAAGCACAAAATAGAAAGTCTACCTAAAAAGATCTTGAAAGAGAAAATACTAAATTTGGGACTCAGAAATACAAAGGGAGAGAGATAAGCTTGTGACATTTTTATATAGGGAACTCTAACAAAAAGAAACTCTCTCCAACAATGCGGGTTGACAACTTTTCTACAACATATAGTTTCAGAGAACTGTGCAGGATACTAAGAGATAAAGTGACTTGCCTAGGATCAAACAAAGAGTATGTGTCAGAGATAGGACTTGAACTTAGGTCTTCTTGATTTCAAAACAAGATCTATAATCACCATACAATTTTACCTCTGAAAGGGAAAATGTCAGATTTGAAAATCTAAAATACAGAAGTCAAAGAAAATTTGACAGAAGAGAAATAAATGCCATTTAACTTCAAATCAACACATGAATTCTATACAAGCTAAAATGACTGTCCTTGAAGATGTGATTCAGGGATAACATAAGAATCACAAATATCCCCAAAAACATGATGAATCAAATACCTTAATATCATTATGCAACAAATTCAATAAAATTTCCCAGAACTTTTGAATGTAGGAAACGATAAATTCGTTAATCAAATCCATACATTGTAGCAAGAGATAAATCCCACCCTTGGAGCTCTAAGTCATGTAGTAGTTAAGTTTCATCATTTCAAGAATAAACAGCAAGATTTTCAAGTGCCCAGAAAATAGAATTTCATGTCTTATGTAACCTCTGAACGTCCCCTATAAAACTGAGAAATCAATGAAAACAGATGGACTTCAAGAAAAAAAAGAGGCATTTGACCACTCAACCTTGCAGAAACATACCAAATAAAACAGAGGGGAGAGGAATATGTGCTTGCAAATACTCTAAAGAGAGATACAAGAAATGGAAATAAGTTTAATTATCAAAAGAAAGTGAATCAATGAAATCAATTCTCTCACTGAAAGGTTGCTGCTTTTAAAAAAAAGGGAAATTGGACTTGGAGCATGAAAAAGAGAAGAGAATGATCATCAAGGGCACAAATAGGATCTTCAAGGCTAAAGATTTAAGGAAATCTTAAAGAATCAGAAGAAACAAAGAAGAAACATCTAACTGTTTCACAGATTCGATTCTATACTCCTGTACAAGTGAATCAATCTCTATTGTGAGAGGAATAACATACTGGTAAGCTCCTTAAATTGGGAAGAGAGAAACAAATAGATAAAGAGGAGTGGGAGGATGCACCCCTGCTCAGGCAAGTCATAGATAGACAAGGAACAGTAATTTCCATAATCTCTTGACAAGACTAGGGGAGCAGATGAGAGTAAGATAAAAGTAAAAGTGGGGAGGAACTGGAACTGGGAGATTGGAAAGTGGGTCTTACCCAAGAATAGGAAGTGAAAAAATATTATTAAATAATGTTCCCATGGTTAAGTCTTGGGAATAAGAGCCTGTGATGAGACACCTAATAGTTTTGTTTTGTTTGAGGGTAATGGGTGCATGAGAGACCATCTTCTCTGTGAAAAAGGTTGTGCTTCCGAAGTCTGCATTCCACCACCAGAGAAGGAATAATTTGGTTTACAGATATAAGTAGCACCCAAGGTAGGACAAGTGGCAAAAAGACCATAATAATAATCAGAGAGAATATAACTTGGCCTCAAGAATCATGACAGATCACAATAAGGGCAAGGAGCTGGACAAGGGTCTCATACCTGAAGATGAATAGTAACTCCCACCATTGAATACAGTTTCCCCCATTGATTGACATTTCTAAGAATGAACAAGCCTTGGTAGAAAAAGATATTACCAAAAATAAATCAAATAAAACACACAAAGGATTAAGAAATGGGGTAAAATCTATAAATGCAAACATAGAAATGGAACAAGTATCTCATACAAGAAACATATCTAAAGGTAAAAACGTAAATTAAAATGAGACATCAGAATAAAATTTCCTTAGGCACTGACACAAGCACACATAGACCATGGACTACATGTCCTGGCACATCCTTGAAGAGCGTTTCCAATAGTTCTTCTGAAGAATTCAGATATGATCAGCTACAAACATATCGGACTTTGATCAGTTCTGCAACTGGACTTACTGTAAAGGGTGTGGGTCAAGATCATCCCTAATCAAATTGAGAAATTTTCTAAACAATCTAAAAAGTTTCTAAAGAATTAATTGGTGTTCATCACTAAACAGATTGAGAAATATCTCCATAAAAATCATGAAATTACAGGACATTGGACATTAGATGGAGATAACTAATGGAACCCAGAGAGCTCCAAATGATTGGCTGGTTGAGCATTAGCCATACCCCTTTTTAATCTATAAAAACAAACTGTTCCCACTCTCTTTACTCAGAGAATGTGAGTAGAAATGTGTTCTTTACTCTTTCTCTTGTGCCTTTTTCCAAAGTACATCAAGATAGAGGTACACAGTGGACAGAGACCTGGGTCTAAAGTCAGGAAGATCTGAGTTCAAATCCAGCCTAAGCTGCTCACTAGTTATGTGACCCTGAGCAAGTCACTTAATCTGTTTACCTCAGTTTCCTTAACTGTAAAATGGGACTTTGGAGAAGGAAATGGCAAACCACTCCACTATCTTTGTCAAGAAAACCCCATTAAAATGGGGTCACACAGAATCAGACATGACTAAATGACTTAACAGCAGCAACAATTATTTTCTCCCTACCTCAGTCATTGATAATGGCATCTTACAGCAGAACCATGACAGTGACTAATGATCCTGAAAACAGACATTTTCACCCCTGGTAGCTGCCTCATGAGACCAGAGGACCTGAATTTGAAGGTTATATCATTGGCACCATTTAGAGAAAATTTTCCTCATGTATCCTGATCTTTGGGAAGAAGAGAAGACAACCAGTTCCAGCACTGTATTCTATTTGGTGCGCAAAGCCAGAGAGACCATAACTAAGCCTCAAGGCCAGTGCACGTATTCCAAAGCATTCAGTGGGTGTTTAAACCATAGGGTGGTACATCATGTCCTGGGAAGATTGTGGAGGACTCTGTGGGAAAGAAGAAATTCCAAGAAAAATAGGAAGTCCCAATGGCAGCTCTAAAATCAGTTCCTTTCTGGGTAGGTAGGGAGAGCTAATGGGCTTTTTGAAAACTTTGTTTGGTATTTGTTAAGGGACTCCTGTGCATTCTTGTCATTTTGTGCATTTTCCATAGGTCGAAAGAAAAGCTCTAGTATACCCAACAATTATGATGTATGTTGAGTAGCAGTACAAAATTTAGAGTCCTTTACTCCCACATTTGGGATATTTTATGTATAATCTGTACTTAGGTCTTATCTTGAGTACTTTGCTGTAGTAATCCAGAAAAAAGAAAAAACCAGAGTGAGAGAAAAGCCCAATATTTGAGGGGTTAGGCTCCCTTAAAATGAATCCAAATTCTTTAAACTCTTTAAACTCCAGAATGGAGACACTTGGAGGGATCCCTAGGCCACAGGTCTTATCAGTACAGAAATTTCAACCTCTATTTCTTTGTGCTGCCTATGCCTGGAATGCTTACTTTCCTCAATTGTGCCTCCAAAAGTTTTGTTTCCTTCAAGGATCAGCTCAGACACTACCCGCTGTGAAACTTTTCCTGATCCCCTCAATTAATGATGCTCTCTTTCCCCACTAATCATCTTTTGTTCATTAATCTGTGTAAAAATTGTAGTATCCAAGTAGAATGTAATCTCCTTGAGGGAAGAATCTTTGTGTCTGTTATCTCCAGCACTCAGTGTGGGGCTTCACACATAATGAATGCACTTAACAAGTGTTTGTTGATTTGAATTGGATCACAGAATCTCCAATGTTGGAGGCAATTGAGTTTAACACATATTGGACTAGGACTATCAACTATATCACTCCCAGGAAATGCTCTTAAGGCCCTACTTAATGTCCTTCAGTGACAGTCTTTGTTATCTCCTGGAAAAGTCTATTATACTTTTCATCAGCTCCAAATTGTCAGGAAGTTTGTCCTTTTAGCCAGCTAAAATCTAACTCTACAATATTTATCTGTGCACCAACATACAAGCACTAATTAAGTGCCTACAACAAGGCAGTATAAGAAGGAATACAGATGAAAAAGAGAAATTGGCTCCACCCTCAAAGAACTTGCAGCCTGGCTAGAAGAGACAACATGTATGATGGTATATGTGTGTATGTCTATATATACATATACATTTAAGATGTGTATGTGTGTGTGTGTGTGTGTGTGTGTGTGTATTTGGGGGATAATTTCAAGGAGGGAACCTCTATCCGCTAGGGGGAATCCAGGAAGGCTTCATGTGGAAGATGTATACACATTACTCCTAGTTCTACTTGCCTTTTCAGGACAAGCAAAATATCTAAGTTTTCCCTAGGCCATCCTTTAAAAAGTGTTGAAGGCAACTCTCACATCCCTCCCCACATCCCTTCCATCTTTTCTTTCCCAGTCGAAACATCACTTTACTTTCCCAGTGCAGTGCCTTCACTCATTCTGTATAGAATGCTTTTGAAATCCAATTCTGTCATACATTCTTCAAGGTCCCATATAAATACTGTCTCCTCCAGGAAACCATCATAGATTCCTTGCTCCCACTAGCCAAAATTGATCCCTTCCCTCACCTGAACTTTTACAATTCACATTCAACCTACATTTCTAAAGTTCCTTTGTGCAAAGGCCTAGGTGCTAGAAACATAAAGACCTCTCCTGTGGCAGTGATCTCCTTCCCACCTTAGAGCAATATCCTGCTGGCTCAATTGTTGTATATATATGCCCAATTCCCTTTTTCTGCTTGGACATCCATGAAAACCACTGGATGATGAGCTGAAGGTGGCAAGAGGGAAAGTCTAGATCTGGAGCGTCGCTATACAGCAGTGAATGGGAGGAGAAGCAAAATGTAAAGTGGAGGAAAATGAGATTGCCTATGACTGGAGCTGGCCTAGATTCAGTGCTTTATGCTTTCCAGAGTCTTTTTTAAAAACGTTATCTCATTCCATCCGCACCCCTCCCCTATGATATATCCAGGCAAGGTATTTTCAGTCCCATTTGAAAGACAGGGTCACAGAAACCCAAAGAGATGGAGCTGTCTTGTCCAAAACAGTGTGGGTGTTAGAGGATCTTTGTGGAAATACTGACTCTTCTATTTACTACGTGTGTGATCTTAATTAATCACATCACTTCTCTAGATATCAGTTTCTTCATCTATGAAATAAGGGGGCTGGACTAGATGTCCTCTGAGGTCCTTTTCATCTCTATCTCTGAAATCTTATAATCCCCAAGGTCACAAGACAAATTAGTTATAGAACTGGGACAGGAAGGTGAAGTGTTCTTAGACCATCTAGTTCATCCACTGGGAAAGCCCTTCCCCATAGCTTTAATTATGCAAGTTTTACTCATCTTTCAAAGCCCTCCTTAAATCACATTTACATGATGAAGCCAACTTTGATTATTCCAGTGCACACAGCTCCCTCTTCTTACCAATAGCCCATAGTGTATGGATATTGCCAAGGCATGTTTTCTCACTTGCTTAGATTTCATTTTACACTTGATTATATTCTGTCATATATTACTTGCTAATTAATTGATGTGTGTGAATTTTATCTCCCCAACTAGTCTGAGAGTTCTCTGAGGGTAGTTTCTATGTTTGCTCCAGAGACAGTTGGGCATAGTAGGTAGGTCACTGGATTTAGAAGCAGGAAGTTTTTAGTTTGAATTCTATCTTGGGTATTACCTAGCTGTGGGATTCTGAATGTGTCAAAACCTTTCTCAGTCTCAGTTTCTGCAACTGTAAGTTGAAAATAGTTATAGCACTTACTTTATAGGGTTATGCAGATAATAATGTAATATATGAAATATAAAATAAGGTAATATTTAATATAATAAGATAATATGTGAAATAATATAGAAAAGGTAACATGATAGTATATGAAATATTTCATATATTTCAAATATTTTATATTTCATATAAAGTATGAATAAGGAAATATATGAATAATTAGGTATATGTGAATTACCTAATAAGGTAATATATGATAAGTGCTTTGGAAACCTTCAAGTGTTATATGTGTTAATGATTCTTGTTAGCCTCTTTCTCCTGTCTCCCCTAGAATGCTTCTACACATATTGTTGGGTATAGAGTAGCTGCTTAGCACAAAATTGAGCTAGCTTTCCTTAAAGCTCTTCACTTATTCTCCTGTGATCTCAAAGAGGCACAGGACATAGGGAGCCTGGAAGCAGCAGTCCAGTCTATGGGAATCCAAATGTCTCCCTCTGGATTGGTCAAAAGGCTGTTGGAAAGGTAACAAGTCCATTGTTGGCCTCCAGCAAAGAGGACTCTGGTTGGTTAGATATTTGCAGCAGTGTCTTGCATTTATAAAACCCTGCTCTTCTTGCCACATCTCCAAGTCTATGGCAATTTAGCCTGATGAGGATGGTTCCTGTCGCCAGCACGGAGCAACAGTCCCTGGGCTGATGAGGTGGCTCCCATCAGAGCCCATGGGGAGCAGATGCCATGAAGGGCTACAGGAGCCTCCCACCTGGTGGCAGCTGCTGAACAGCTGTTCTGTCACACAAAGCCTCAGCTTGAGATGAGGACTGGAAACTGGAGACAGCACCTGAAGCCCATAAAGCTGGAACCTTCTTCATAATGAAAGCTCTTCTCTAAGGCAAAAACTAAGAGGAAAAAGATGTGAAGATAAAAACTAATGAGAGAAGGATTTCTTCATTGTTAGTAGAACAACTACATGGTGTTATAATAGGAAGATCAGGGTGGACTAGAAGTGAGAAACCCTGGGCTCCAGTGACGGACATGTCACCAATTAGCAATGTCCAGCAAAGTAGTATTTGTACAACACAATGCCAGGCACCATGCCTGCCACATAGTAGGTACTATATAACATCTTATGTTCTTCCCCTTGCCTAATGTAGCCTTGTACTGACCATATTACCTCTATTAAACTTATTAGCCTAATTGATAAAAGGTGAGGGTTGGGTTAGATGCTTTAAAAGAAGTAGTACAATTCAAACCTTTTAAGATTTCACATTGTGGTCTTAAAAGAACCGTTAAAATAAATAGCCTTTAGGGTGGATAGACAGCCCTCTGCCCTGTGTGAGGGGAGGGATGCGGGGGAAGGTGCACAAACATCGCCCCACAGAACTGCTCCACAGTCACTGTGAGTTCAGCACAGATTCATTCCTTTAGGGGATTGGCTCTGAGGGGCCTTGTTAATGCCTGGTAAATATCTTCCCTGAGAGGATTATTGCATTATTAATCCTTTGGCACCTAGCAACATGTTAACATAGAAAAATTGGTCAGGATATTTTGTTTTGTTTTGTTTTGTTTTGTTTACAAATGGAAGGAGTAAAGAATAGTTTGTTCTGTACAGACTGTTTAGAAGGGGAGAGGTGAAAAAGGGTCAGCCTTCTATATAGGCCATGTCTATGGTCCCCTGCAGAGTAGGATTTCCAAGTCCCCGGCCAAGTCCTGATGTTTAAAAGAATTCTTTCCAATCTACCTACTGACTTCTAAAGTATGTTTGCTTTTCGTTTATTTGTTCTTCTTTGGCCATTAGTGTTGTCCTTGCAGCTTCTTCTACTTACTGTTGTTGATTTTCCTGGTTCTGTTGTTGTGTTATCAGGGAACCAAAACTTTCTTTCCATAAGGAGAGCTCAGATTGAAAGTATGAACCCTGCCAGGAGAAAGACAAACACAGCTTTCATGCTAAAGTGTAAATGACTGATGTGTCCTTTCCAGGGGGAAAGAAGAAGGGACCTCGTGTACTAGAAACTGGGTAGGTGATATGAGAGAAGTGACAGGGCAGATGTGGATGGTAGTGCTGTCTGGACAAGGTGGCTCTCATGTCAGCAGGCAGAGAGGGAAGGAGGAGCTACCCACAACCATCTTTTATCTGATAGAGAAGAGAATTAAAACTGAAAGGGTCCTTCCAACTCATCTCTTCCAAATTCCTCCTTTCACAAATGCAAAAATTGAGGTCCAGAGAGTTTAAGTGATTTGCTAAGGACCACACAAGTAAGTAAATAGCATAACTGAGATCTGAACCCAGGTCTTCCGATTCTAATTCTATTGGAACAAGGAAAGGCATCTTCATTTTCTTTATAGGAAATGTTGCAGTACAAAAGAGGGTGGTGAGCAGGATGTGTGGGTGTTTGACAGGCCTAGATTTGGGGAGGGAAGCCTAAGGAGAGGTTGTAACTTAAAAAGATGGTAGGAATGAGTTGCTAGTAGAATGTGGCACTTGTGAGCATTTCTCTGTTCAAAGTCAGATCTATCCTTTGGGCCTCCCATTATCTGGTTTTACTGAGCCCTCTTTGGCTTCATATCATCCATTATGCTTGCTCCATGGGTTCTCCATGACTCATTGCTACCTGACCTGCCAAGCTATAAAGATGAGCCCCTTGACTTTTGAATTCTGGGACTGATGCATGATCTTTGATCTCTTCTACTAGCTATATATCCTATCTCTCTGCCTCCTATTCACAATCTTGGATAACTTCCCAATCCTGTCCAGTCCTAAATCTTATGGCACTCTGCTTTACTGGATCTTCACTCCTACCATCTTGGTCATCCTATACCCAAGCTCAGCCTAGACTCCAATTTCCTCATCTGTCAAATGGGGAGAATGATACTTCCAATTCCAAAAAAAAACAGTTTATAGAACTTTGTAAAAATTAAAGCACTATCATAAAATTATAAATTTTAAGAATCTCAAAGGTCATCTAGTAGAATCTATACCCAAAGAAATCCCCACAGTAACATATTTGACAAGTGGTCACCTTTGTGTGAAGATACCCAGTCAGACTGAACCCACCACTTCTCAAGGCAGCCCATTTCACTTTTAGATGTAATAATGAAGATTTATCTTATTGCTTTTACTCCTCTTGAAATATGAAGTTTAAATTGATCTCTTTGCAACATGCATCCATGACTCCTGGTCTTATCCTCAAGATCCAAATAGAATAAATTTAATCCCTCTTACTAATGAGAGTTCTTCAAATATTTGAACACTGCTATCATGTCCACTCTTGAGTCTTGTCTTTTCTAGGTTAAGTATCCCTAATTCTTTCACCTGGATTCTCATATAACATTCAAGACCTTTCAACATCTGGACACTCTAGATTTTCCATGTTCTCCATAAAATACAGAATTGAATACAGTACTCTAGATGTAGTCTGACTAGGGCAGGGTATAGAGTGAATACCATCCCCTTAGACCTGAACTCTAATTCTGTATTAATGTAGTCTAGGATCATATTGTTTTCTTTGGTTTCCAGATCATTCTGTTGATTCATGTTGAACTATTATCTAACCATGCCTTCCTAAATCCTGTGCCTACAGTTATTTCTCTCTTTTTTTCACCCAAATGTAAGGCTTATCTCTATTGAATTCAAGCTTATTTTTGGATTCTGACTATTATCCAGTACACTGACTCCCTGTCTCTTGGGGTCATCCACAAAATTGATAAGCATACTAATATGCCTTTAATTGGGTCATCGATAAAAAAATAAACAGGACAGATTCCTAGGGCACTCCACTGGAGAACTCTGTCAAACCAACATTAAACCATTAATGACTGCTCCTTGAGTTGGACCATTCAATCAGTTTGAAATCTAACTTCATTGTTGTCTAATCTACATCTCTCCTTGTCCACAAGAGCATTGTGGGACACATACTCACATTGTAGTGTGTAATAATATAATTATTATAGCACAGTCAGCAAAGTCTTAAAAAGTGAATCCCTTGGATCATTCAAAAAGTGTAGACTGCTAATATAATTCAATCAGACCACTTAGTTTACATCTTTTGTGGGAGAGGAGCATTTTCAGCATGGTACCATTGATTATACTGATCAGATGAGTCGGATAATTCATATCACTTACTGCTGAGTTGACTGTTTTGCTGTTCAGTCATTTTTTTCATTCATGTCCAACTCTTTATGATCCCATTTGGGATTTTCTTGGCACAGATATTGGAGTGGTTTGCCATTTCCTTTGCCAGGTCATTTTACAGATGAGGAATTGAGATGAAAAGTATGAAGTGACTCACCCAGATTTGAACTCAGGAAGATGAGCCTTCCTGACTTCTGGTCTGGCACTCTAACTACTGCACCACCTAGCTACCCTGAGTTGACATGGCCCATATGAAATCACTTCTAAATAAAGAGAATGATACTGTCCTTGCTTTTACAGGCATATATCCCAAAGAGACATAATAAATAGATGACTAAATGCCTCTAGTGCCTTTCTCTCAGAGCATTGTGTCCAAGGAAGGATACTGATCCTGGATGAAGTTGAGAAAGAGGTTCCAGAATAGTAACTAGCATGATATTAAAATGATAAACCATAATGTTAAACGTAGGAAAGAAGGAAAATGAAACTTGTGTGAGGGAAGTAGATTGCATGGAAATTTGCATAAATTGAAAAGAAAAGGTAAATACAAAACTATGAGACATCAATGCCCAAGCAACATAGAAGGCAGCTCAATAAATGAATATTAGAGGGCTGAGGTAATCAAAATAAGGGAAGGACCAGCATGAGATGGGGTTAATCAGCGAAAATTTCTTTGCAGAATCTCTCATCTCTAAAAAAACATTATGTATAACTTCTAAAAGACCAGCACTTGGCATTTTTACAATAGGATATGCATTCAATTCTGATTGCTTCTCATAAATGAGGGGGAGCCATGATGTTGAAAAAAATTTAAGCAAGTTGTCCAAAATAAATGTTTGGTGGGCTTAGGAATGCCTTGTAATTTCTTTCTCACCCTGCAGCAAGAATACAATCTTAATTGGGCTGATATTAAAATGGGCACGCACTGAATAATATTGGGAGCTGGGCAAAGACGAGCCAGAAGTCGGAGAGAACCCAGTGGATTTGGATTAGATATCAGACAGGGATAATATACAAAGTGGGGAATTCAGAGTGCAGAGAACTGAGATTTGATAGTATGGAAGAGGCAAAAGCATTCGCAGAGGAAGGAATGCAAAGAGGAAGAATGGGAGGGCATCTCCCACAAGGACCATGTTGAGCCAGATTTTAGTTACCCAGATCTTGAGATTCAGAATTGCTACCACTGCCACCAAGAAGGGCAAAGCCAATGAAATGGACATGCTACCAATGATAGACTATCTTTTAAGAAGAAACATGATTTGGCATATAATCATAAGACTTTCTTGGCTAGGATGCTTAAAACAGAAATAGAACCATCCTCATCAATGATTTATAATATTGCTTAAGTGAGATGGGGCAGAACCTGGTGAAACACTAAGCAGAAAAGCAAACTCTAATTGCCAGTAGAGACATGCAAGGGAGCCAACAGAGGGCAGGAGATGGTCCTGCCAGACTTCTCACACAGTGTTTTTGGGTGATCTGTAGCCTAGGAATGACAATGCCATAATTGTAGAGTTGAGATTCAGGAAAAGTTACTCTATTAGAGACTTACACTCTGAAGCATAAGTGGGCAGCTGTCAGGTCATCTCCAGTCCATTCTGGGTGAGAAGCTTCCAGGTGAGATCTCTGGTAGATATATAAGTATTGAAAAGGGAGAGAAAGGGAAAATAATAATCCCATTAGCTATTAATCAAAGCCAGAATGATTCCAAATCCAGAGAGGTGAACTCTTCTGGAGTCATTTATTTTCCAGCCTGACCAAGGAATAAAAACACACATACTGATTTAGGATGGGGAGAGGGTGTGATAATGTATTTGTCTTTGATATTGACTTTTGATAGGTTTATTGAAGCCACATTTTGGATTCTATTCTTTTTCATTTGACAAAGGATGAAGTAACCCTGCTTCTTAATTCCCAGCCTCTTTTCTTGTCAGCCATCAGAAAGCCAACCAGAGAAGAGATGAAGAGATTCTCAAGGCCAGGCATTCATTTCATTATTCCAGAACAGCCTTCTAGCTGATGTGCCTGATTTCCAAGCCCCCAAGCTATCAAAAACAGATGGATCTTCCTAAAACACTCTTTTCATCATGTCCACCATAGCCCTAAAACCTTCCATAGTATCCCCATAGCCCAGAGAATCAAAATAAACCCCTGAAGACTAGAGTCTGAACTTCCCTAATATGGATTTCCTGCACCTAACTACATTGTACCTCCCACAATACAAATAATCCCCCAAAACCAAACTAGCCCTCTTACTGTCCTGAATTAATATCATCACTATCCCTATTTCTGTGCCTTTGTTCTTGCTGTTTCCCTCATGTGGAAAACACCACTTTTCTTTATAAATACTTGCCGCACATTCTGGAAATAGTTCATTTTTATCAGAAAAAATTCTAGAAAAATTTGTAGGAACTGATGAAGAGTGAAATGGGCAAAGGAAATTTTATACAATAACTTCCCAATCATTTAAAAGAAAATAACTTTGAAAGACCTGAGAACTCTGGTCAACGCAGTAACCAACCGTGACTCCACAGAACTAATGAAGATGAAGCATGTTTCCCCTCCTTGATGAAGACATGACAGATAGTAGGTACGGAATAAGATATACATTTTTAGGTACAAACAATATGACACACCTTTATCTTTCTTTTCTATGCTCATTTGTTACAAGGCAGCTTTCATTTGGGAAGAAGGAAGAAGATGAGAGGAAGAGGGCAACGAGTGCAATGCAGAAAGAAAGAAAGAAAGAAACAAAGAAACAAAGAAAGAAACAAAGAAACAAAGAAACAAAGAAATTTTGTATTTTGTACCTCAATTTGTAAAGTACACAGAAGAGAGCAAAAAGTTCAGAAAGGAACATAAACTGCACTAAGACATTTGGAACATCCTGTGTGTGTATATGTGTGTGTGTAATATGTAGATATCTGCATATGTATATACATGCACACACATGCATATACATACATGTATATATTTGTTGTGTAAATATATGTATTATATATCTATACGTGTGTGCTTATGTGTGTGTATATATACATATATAAATATTGTATATACATACATATATAAATACACATGTGTGTATATGTACATATGTATACCCACGGATTCCCTTTCCATATACAATCCTCTATTTCTGGCCTTATTTGTGTGTGTGTTGTTTGCTCTTAGGCAGTTAGATGGCACAGATGGTGCAGAGGATAGAGCACTGGACTTGAAGTCAGAAAAATTTCACTTCGCATCCTGTCTCAGACAGTTATGTGACCCTTGGCAAGTCACTTAGCCTCTCTCAGTCTTGGTTTCTTCTTCTGTAAAATGGGAACAATAAAAGAACCTACTTCCTAAGGTTGTTGTGACAATCAAATGAGATGATAGACTTAAAGTGCTTTCCAGACGTTAAAGTGCTATAGAAATGCTAACAATTATGATGACTTTCAAGTTCATATTAATTTTATAGCAGATTTTGTAGTTGCTAGAGGATTTCAGTGAAACTATATATTCATGAAAGGTCATGAGTAAGTAGTTTGAAAGATTTATCCTCCTCTTCTGTGAAAATCAACATATTTTTCCATTTTTAGTTCTACCTAAAAGTTCATCCCATTTTACAGCAATTTTCAAAGATCATCAAAAGCACCTCAGTACCCCCAACCTCCTGGTTTATCAATAACCTAGTGTACTTCCTCTGTATCTCATTATTGAACTTTTAAATTTTTTTTTGTTTTACACAAATACTAAAATTTAAATACATTATAAGAAAAAGAAACCTTATAAACTTAAATATTAAACTTAAATATAAAATAAGAAAAGAAACTTGTCATGTGCACAGCAGAATATAGGAGAGGATTTAAAACATATCGCAATAACTTATTTCATGAAAACCTATATATTAAATACTGTGCATTAAGCTGAAAGTCATCCATCTTTGCTTTTTTGTAGGTTTTCTTTTGTTCTCTGCTATACACTTTTTACTTTGTTCTTTTTTCCCCCTTCCTCCCCACTACCAGCCACCCCAAGGTTACAATTGATCATGGATATATCTATATATAGGTATTAATATACACATACATAGATATATAAACATATACTTTCCCCAAAAGATTCTACACCTAATCTTGTTTTATGTTTGTGCATATATTTTTTTCTACCTCTCCTAATTCCTCTACTTCTACCTGCTATCTTGTTTTTCTCTTACTTAACCTATTCCCACTCCAGTAATCCCTCCCTTATCCTCTCATTCTCCTAAATCTAATCACCCTTCTATACCCTCCTTTTAACCTCTTCCCTCACCTTTCCCTCTAAATATCCCTCCTTTATGCTCTCCCCCACCCATCCCCTTAGAGTTTTATTTCTTTTTTAAATTTAGAAGACTTTTATACTCTTCTAGATGTATATATATTTTCCCTTCTTTTGTAATCCTTTATTATATATATATATATATATATATATATATATATATATAATTTATTTACTTTCAGTTCTCCACATTCAATTCCACAAGAATTTGAATTCAAAATTTTCTCCCCATCTCTCCCCACCCCCTACCCCAGGACAGCATGCACCCCATCCACCCCTTCCTATAATCTGTCCTCCCTTCTCTTACCCACCCCTTCCATCTCCCTTCCTCTCTATTTTCCTATAGTCCAAAGTAGATTCCTATACTCCCTTATCTGTATAGCTTAATTTCCAGTTGCATGCTAAAACAATTTTTAACATTCATTCTTAAAGCTTTGAGTTCCATATTCTCTCCCTCCCTCCCCACTCACCCTCATTGAGAAAATAAGCAATTCAATATAGGTCAAACATGTGTAACAATGCAAAACACTTCCATAACAGTTATGTTGAAAAAGACTAACTGCATTTCCCTCTGTCCTATCCTGCCCTTCATTTGTTCCATTCCCTCCCTTGACCTGTCCTCCCCCAATAGTGTTTGCTTCAGATTATCCCTTTCCCCAATTTGCTGTCCCTTCTATTATCTTCCTTCTCCTATCTCCTTCCCCTTTGCCTTCCTGCAGGGTAAAAATAGATTTCCATATCCAATTGAGTCTGTGTTATTGCTTCCTTAAGCCCAATTCCATGAGAATAGGGCTCAATTATTTCTTTTCATCACCCCCCTCTTCCCCTCCATTGTAAAAGCTCTTTGTTCCCTCTTTTATGCAAGATGATTTGCTACATTCTACCTCTCCCTTTCTCTTACTTCTAGTACACTCCATTCCACAGAAAATTTTATTTTTTTATGTATTCTTCCTTCATATTCACCTCACCCTGTACCCTCTGTCTATATGTGTGTGTCTGTGTATGTGTGTGTGTGTGTACACACACACATACACCGATGTACATACACATACCTATACATATATAATATAAACAAACATACATACCCACATACACTTACATATATATATATATATATATATATATATATATATATATATATATATATATATATATATATATATATTCCCTCTAACTACCTTAATATTGAAAAAGGTCTCATGAGTTTCAAATAACATCCACATAGGAATGTAACAGTTCAACATTAATGAGTTTCTTAAGGCTTCTCTTTCCTGCTTACCTTTTCATATTTCTCTTGATTCGTGTCCTTGAAAGTCAAATTTTCTATTCAGCTCTGGTCTTTTCAAAAAGAATGCTTGGAAGTCCTCTATTTCACTGAAATTCCATTTTTTCCCATGAAGTATTATATTCAGTTTTTCTGGGTAGATGATTTTTAGTTTTAATCCTATCTCCTTTGACCTCCAGAACATCATATTCCACACACTTTGATTCCTTAAATCCTGTGTTATTCTGGTTGTATTTCCACAATACTTGAATTGTTTCTTTCCAACTGCTTGTAATATTTTCTCCTTGACTTGGAAACTCTGGAATTTGGCTAAGATATTCCTAGGAATTTTCTTTTGGGGATCGCTTTCAGGAGGTGATCGGTGAATTCTTTCCATTTTTTCTATTTTGCCCTCTGGTTCTAGAATATCAGGGAAGTTTTCCTTGAAAATTTCTTGGAAGATGATGTCAAGGCTCTTTTTTTATCATGATTTTCAGGTAGACCAATAATTTTTAAATTATCTCTCCTGGATATGTTTTCCAGGCCAGTTGTTTTTCCTATGAGATATTTCACATTGCCTTTTATTTTTTCATTCTTTTAGTTTTGTTTTCTAATTTCTTGGTTTCTCATAAGGTCATTATATTCTATGTGTTCCATCCTCATTTTTAAAGAACTATTTTCATCACTGAACTTTTGAAAGTTCTTTTCCATTTGGACAATTCTGTTTTTTAAAGCATTCTTCTCCTCATTGGCTTTTTGAACCTCTTTTGCCATTTGGGTTAGTTTATTTTTAAAGGTATTATTTTCCTCAGCATTTTTTTTGATCTTCTATAGCAAGGTTCTGACTTGCTTTTCATGATTTTCTTGCATTGCTCTCATTTCTCTTCCCAATTTTTCCTCCACCTTTCTTACTTTATTTTCTAAATCCTTTTTGAGTTCTTCCATGGCCTGAGATCATTGCATACTTTTTTTTGAAAGTTTTGGATGTAGAAGCCTTGATTTTTATGTCTTCCTCATCAGAAAGAATGGAAGAAAATACCTTTTCATGAAGAAAGTAACCTTTTATAGTCTTATTTTTTTCCTTTTTTGGGTCATTTTCCCAACCAGTTACTTGACTTTTTAGTCCTTTGTCAAGTGGAGGGTATACTCTAGGGACCTATAAGTTCTCACTTCCTCCAAGGTGGCACAATCAAGGGAGAGGAGTTTAATCCTCTCTTGGCTTGAACTCTTGTCTGAGCAACCACAAGCATTTTTTTCTGCCCAGGATCAGGGAGTAGGCTTTCCTCTCTACCATCACCACCAGGTCCACCAGTGCTCCTCCTCACCCCAGGACCACTACTCAGGGCTGAGATCCAGATCAGCTGTTTGATTCCCCCAGGGTCTTTAGGTAGAGGGCTCCAAAAGTGGAAGCTGCTGCTACAGTGACTGCCACCACCCTGGGGCTGGGGCTAAGGTCGAACCCACACATCTCTCTCATCCAGGTGATAGAGATTTTTACTGACCTTTGAAGCTGTTTTTTGGCATTTGTGGGTTGAGAAATCTAGGAACTACAGCTGCTACCCATGATTCCATGCCCTGAAACCTGCTCCAGTCCTATCTGTGCCTTGCCCCTTAGCCAAAGCTGGGTTGTGCTCCACTCAGAGCCTGGTGCAACACACCTTTCCTGTAGGCCTTCCAGGCTGTCTTGGACTGGAAATCTCTTTCACTCTGTCATTTTGTGATTTATGCTGCTCTAGAATTTCTTTAGAATCAATTTTTACAGGTATTTTATGGGCTATGAGGGGAGAGCTGGAGTAGATCTGTCCTTCTACACCACAATCTTGGCTCTGGCCCTGTATTTTCCCCTCTTAAACTCATTCCCAATGAAAGCAGATTTCCAGAACAAACAGCTCCCCTTCCCCATCTAATTCCTCTATTTCAGTTCTTCCTCTTGCTCTTTGTATAAAATAATTACTCTTTTAACTGCTCTTAAATGGTCTTACTTTTTAAAGTTATATAATGTGCAGGTCTACCCCAATCATTCTTATAAACTACCTAATTACTAGTAAAAATCTTAGACATGGGTTTTACACTTTCCATACATAAAAGGTAAACATTCTATCCTTATTTAGTCCCTTTTCATTGATATATCCCTTATATTTCTCTTGATTCTCGTATGTCAAATCTTCTATTGAGCTCAGGGGATTTTTTTAATAGAGTCCTGAAAGTCTCACAGTTGATCAAATATCCATTTTTTTCCATTCAAAATTATACTTCTCTTTGCTGGGTATGATATTTTCAGCTGGAATTCCAGTTCTTTTGCTCTTCAATATATAATGTTCCAAGACCTGCAATCTTTTAGTGTCACCAAAGCTAGGTATTACATGATTTTAATTATGGTACCATCATATGTAAATTGTTTCTTTTTCTAGTTGATCATAATATTTTGTCCTTGATCTGGGGGTTTCAGAATTTAGCTATAATATTGTTGTGAGTTTTCCTTGTAGGGTCTCTTTCAGGTGGTGATCAATAGACTTTTTCTATTTCTGCTTTCTCTTTTTCTTCTAATACTTCAAAACAATTTTCTTTAATTTTTTCTTGCATCAAGATCCTTTTTTTGATCAGAACTTTCAGATAATCCAATTATTCTTATGTTTTCTCTTCTTGACCTGTTCTCTAGATTTACTGCTTTTTCTTATGAGATGTTTCACATTCTCTTATATTTTTTCATTCTTTATATTTTGTTATTGCTGTTGTTTTAATTTCTTCATCTCTTATAACTTTATTTCATTTTTCAAATTTAGAAGACTTTTAAAAAGAAAAAGGCCTTTTTTTAATTTAGAAGATTTTTCTCCTTGCCTAATTCTGATTTTCAAGGGGTTATTTTCTTCTTTAAGATTCTGGATCTTGGGGGTGTGAGGTGGTGGAGCCAAGATGACAGAGTAGAAGCAGAGACTTGCTAGAGCTCTCCCTCCAAGCTCAGCCAAATACCTGTAAAAAATGACTCTAAACAAATTCTGGCTGAGCAATGAAGTGAAGCAAATCTCCAGCCTAAGACAGGTTGGAAGGTGGAGGGGAAGTAACTATCTCACTGGCCTGAGAGCAGACCACAATCCTCATGGGCTGCACTGCCACAGATGAGACCTGAGCAGGCTTCAGTGGACTGAATCTTGGGCACTTGTGGTTATTTCCAGACTTCACAACCCCCAAACTGGAATGTCACTGGAAAAAAACCTGTGGAACTTGTGGATAGAGTAAAGTGGTCAGGGCCCAGCCCATGGCAGTAGAGAGGGTGGAGGAGCCTGAGACAGCCACAGCAGCAGCAGGGGCAGAGGCAGCTACTCTTTCTGGAGTTCTAGGCCCACAGATTGTGGGGGGATCAAGCTGCTACACCCTCCTATCCCCACCAAAGCAGAGAACTACCTTGACAAAAAGCTCAAAATCAAGTAAATGGTTGGGGAAATGAGCAAAAAGTTGAAAAAAGAATCAAACTATAGAATCTTACTTTGGTGACAAGGAAGACCAAAATATACAAAAAGAAGACAATAAATTCAAAGCTCTTACTTCTAAAGCCTCCAAGATTCTGAATCTCCTTTTCTAATTGGTTGACTTTCTTGTTATAAACATTTTTTTTGTATTTTTCTTATTTTTCTTTTTAATTTTTTCTCAATCTTCTCATTTGATTTTTAAAGTTTTTTATAAGTTCTTCAGTGAATTCTTTTTGGGCAGGTGACCATTTGACATTATTCTTTGGGATAGAAAAGGGTTTCTCTGCTTTTGTATCCTCCTCTGCTTTTGAACCTCTTTTTCCATTTGACTAATTCTGCTTTTGAAAGCATTCTTCTCCTCATTGGCTTTTTGAACCTCTTTTGCCAATTGAGTGAGCCTATTCTTCAAGGTGTTATTTTCTTCAGCATTTTTTTGGGTCTCCTTAACCAAGGTATTGACCCGTTTTTCATACTTTTCTTGCATCTCTTTCATTTCTCTTCCCAGTTTTTCCTCCACCTGTCTAACTTGCTTTTCAAAATCCTTTTTGAGCTCTTCCAAGGCCTGAGCCCACCCGACATCCCCCTGGGGTGTCTGGGGTGCTGAGGCCCCACCCTCCACTTCTTTCCCTGATGGCAAGAATATTTCCTCGTTGTCGTCCTCAGATCCGAAAGTCGGGATCATTTGCATTTGTTGGAAAAAGCTCTCTATAGTCTTATTTTTCTTTCCTTTCCTAGGCATTTTCCCAGCTAGTTACTTGACTTCTGAGATTCCTGTCCACCCACGCCTAGATCTGCCCAGCTAGTGCTTGGGGTCTGAGGTTCAAATGGGCTTTCCACAGCAAGCTTTATTTCTGGTGCTGGGGTGGGGGCAGGGCCACCTCCCAGGCTCAGCTCCCTCAGGGGCTTTATGCAGAGGCCTTCAGTAGTGGAGCAGGGTGGGGCAGGGCCGTCTCCCAGGCTCAGCTCCCTCAGGTTATTTATGCAGAGACTTTCAGTAATGAAGATCCTGCCTGCTGCTGGGGAAGTCCTGGGCCACCACCGCTGCTGCCTCTGCTGCCGCCCACGCATCTGCCTCTGCCGCTTCCTGCCCCCATCTCTGCCACTGCCGCTTCCTCCCGAGGGGACCCGAGTCACGGAGACACTCCGCTCCCCTCCTCCAGCCCAGCGTCTCTCTCTCACTGACCTGTAGCTTCTGTGGGCGGAGGGACTTTCCCGGCTGCCGGAGCTTCCATCCCTGAAGCTTGGATCAGCTTCTCTGGGGCCGCGGCCAGGGCAGCGCTGGGGTGGGGTCCGCTTTCCGGGGCGCGACAGACCCTGGGGACGGGTCTCCAGGGCTCCCTGGAACGGAAATCTCTTCCACTCCGTTTCTGTACCCCTTTCAGTGGTCCAGAAGTTATGGGGGTCTCTTTTTACATTAATTCTATGGGCTGTGGTTTCGGAGCTCATAAACGTGCATCCTTCTACTCTGCCATCTTGGCTCCGCCCCCTTGTATCCTCCTCTGAAATTGAACCCAGGTCATCTCTATTCCCATAGTAGCTCTCTATGGTTGGATTCTTTCTCCTTTGCTTGTGCATTTTTTATTGTTTTCATTATTTCATTTTTCATTATTTGAATTTTTTGAGGGCATATTTTCTTACTTTTAGGTAGGTGGTGCAGGGGATAGAAGATTGAACCTAGAGGCAAGAGGATCCTAGTTCAGATCCTCCCTCAGACACTTAATAGTGATGTGACCCTAGACAAGTCATTTAACTGCTATCTGTCTCAGTTTCCTCATACATAAAATGGTAAAAATAATAACAATAACATCTACCTACCTTGGAAAGGGTTTAACAAAACTTGAGTCACTATATACATGCTAGTTTTACTGTTATCCTTTTTTGTCTTGGGTTTTTCTGTTAACCATACTTTTTTCATATTTCTCAGTCCAAAGTTTGCTTTCTTTGATAAAGCAAGCAAAATTTATCTTGCATAAGTCTACCTTCTCTCTATCATTGCTGCCTCATCTACTCCGAGAAAATTTAATAGCTTTTTTTATCTTCCTGTTGCTTTCTATATAGCTTTAAATACATACTGCTGCCTCTTTTCTTTTTGTTTTAAACATTCAGTTCATTTTGAGTCATAGTTCTTAACCCTAATCTTAGACAACCATATCCTTCCTTTCCATTTGTACTTAGTCAGAATTTAGAAACTCCCATCTTCTGTAAATGTCTTTTTAAAAACCTAAGATGATGGCATATATTCCAAAGATATCAATAACAGGAAGATCCCATATATACCAAAATATCCATAGCAGTACCTTTTTGAAGTAGCAAAAAAATGAAAAAAATAAAAAAACAACTAGAAACAAAGTGGGTGCTGATTGAGGATCAGCTAAATGAATTGTGTTCATAAATGTGTTGGGATATTATTGAGATCAAGAAAATGATGATTAAGACAAACAGAGCAAAATGGGAAATTACATTAATTGATGCAGAGTGTAGAAAGAAAAAATAGGAAAAATGGAAAAATAGGCAACACAGATCAAATTGAATACAATGACCACTCTGCTTCCAGTTGAGAACCATGATGAAACACATTTCTCCCTCTGAATAGAAAAGTGCTGAACTACAGATGCAAAATATTGCATACTCTGTCCTATGGGGTGACTGTGTTGGTTGCTTTTCCTTAACTTTGTTCCTTTGTTATAAGAAGGTTTTCTGAAAGGCAAAGAAGCATCTATTGTGAAGTTATTGTAGTGAAGAAAGAAAAGGCATTAATTCAACATTTAAAAATAATACAAAATAAAATCTAAATTGATCAGTAAGTTTCTTATACATTCACATAATTCTCTTCAGACAACTTATTTTTTTTCTCAATGGATTCATATGCACTTGTGTAGTCACCATTCCATTCTTGAAAGAACTCTACCCCTCTTGGGACAACTTCTATAGAAATTTGTCTTACTATTCTACCTGTCCTTTATTGGACTTTTTGAAATCTGCCTTTCTTCCTGGATATCTCTTCACCTAATAAGAAATCTAAGGTGGAGATGATCACATTGAATGGAGATAGATGGATGGATGGATGGATGGATGGATGGATGGATGGATGGATGGATGAATAATCACTAAGTTCTTACTATAAATAAAATATTATGCCAAGCACCAGGAATCAAAATAAAAATAATAAAGCTCTTGCTCTCAAGGATCTCATATTCTAATTGGGAGAAACAAAATATGGAGGGCAGTCTAGAGGCAGGATATATGGAAAAGTCTAGGGGTCTTTAGAGTTCATTGGTAGGTATGCTTACAATACCTGAGGGTTTGGATAACAAGGATGATGGTTCCCATTTGTCATTTCCTCTACCTTTTTAAAGAAAAAAATGGTTACTGAAGAATGTCAAGTGTTCTGTCTATGTTCAAAGAGAGCTCGAACAGATGTCCAGAAAGTTGAAATCCCCCATCATAATGGGTGCCTTGGCCAGATTTATAATCTGTTTTCTACACTTATCATCCATTTTCTCCTTCCGACCAAGTGATCTATATGATACTACAAAAATATCGCTTCTGCTCTTCCTTCACCAAAATGCTTTATGTCCCCATGGTTGTTTAATTTCCTTACATAAAGTATATCTTCTTAATATATAATGCTGTTCCTTTGCCCTTTTATCTATTCTGTTCTTTTTGAAAGAGTTATATCTTCTCATAGATATATTCTAGCAAACATTAACATTCATCCAAGTGTTAGTAATGCATATGAGGTAGAAATAGCTCCCCCTTCCATTGTTTATTACTCTGCCAAGTGAAGATGCTATACATTTGTATATAGACATTGGAAGCCATAAATTTTACTACTGTTCTTTTTCTTAGCTGTCTCCTGTGAAATAGTAGTCCTCTTCTTTTCTAGTATTTTGACAATATCATTTTGCTTCTCATTTTGCCTACTTTTGTGAGTTAAATATTACGTGAGTTTGTGGTTTGGTAGTCATGTTTGGGAAGCTTTCTTTCTCCCATTCCTCCATTTTCAATTTCAAGCACTCTAGATCGTATTCAAAAGACTGCAGTCAAGTAGTTTTAAATTATATTACATAGATGACCAAGAGCCAATCATTTCCATATTTAAGTTTTTCTTTTTTTCTCTTTGAATTTTTTTCCCATTCTTTCAAGAGACACTTCATTATCCCTGATGACCCAAGGTTAGAAGTAAGATATTCTTCAAAACTTTTTACCTTCTTCTCTAGAGAGAGCAATTCAAATTTTTTTGTCCATGATGCTCTTACTTGGCACTGGTAGAAACACAAACATAGCACTCTATGTCACCAAAATATTCTCCTTCTTCATACTTGCTTAACCAGAAATAGCTCTCTGTCAGTCTTCCTGTGATCTCTTATGGCTACTGAAAGAATTGTTTTTTGGCAATTGTTCGCATATCTTAGAGCTTTGTCATCAGAAGCTCTTGAACAAGGCACACATCTTTTACTGGGGTTTTCCATATATTTTCTTAGCACATTACTCTACTTGTTCTCCTCAAATAATATGAATTAGCAGAGGCCCTCAGTAGTTTGTTTTGAGGTCTTCTGTAAAAATCCATCTTCTAGGGGGAGGAGCCAAGATGGTGGAGTAGAAAGACTCACGTATGCTAGCTCCGAACCCACAGCCCATAAATTTCCTGTAAGAAGAACTCCCTACAAATTCTGGATCACTGCAAGGCACACAGAAACACAGTGGAAAAGATTTCTGTTTCAGAGAGCCCTGGAGAGCCATTACCAGGGACCATCGTGCCCCGGAAAGCGGAGTCCACCCCAGCACTGCCCTGGCCGGGTGGCCCCAGAGGAGCAGATCCAAGCAGGCTGCAGGGATGAAATCTCTGGCAGCTGCGAAGGTCCCTCCACCCACAGGTGCTCCAGGTCAGTGAGAGAGACTTCTAGGCTGGCCAAGAGGGGAGGGGGGTGTCTCTGTGACTCGGGCCCCCTCTAGAGGCAACGGCAGAGGCAGCAGCGGCGGTAAAGGCAGTGGCAGTGGCGGCCCCGGACTCCCAAAGCAGCAGGCAAAAGTTCAGGTCTCGGCATAAACCCCCCTGAGGGAGCTGAGCCTGGGAGGTGGCCCTGCCCCCACCTGAGCACCAGAACTTAAGCTCACATTGAATAGCAGCCGCTCCCCCCTCGGAATGCCCTGAGACTGGGAAGCAGCATTTGAATCTCAGACCCCAAGCACTAGCTGGCAGATCTAGGCAGGGGTGGAGAGGAATCTCAGAAGTCAAGTAACTGGCTGGGAAAATGCCCAGAAAAAGGAAGCAAAATAAGACCATAGAGAACTACTTTATTGGGGAAGAGATGTTCCTTCTCCCCTTCATTTCTGATGACAAAGTATAATGCCTGTCATCAGAGAAAGACGTGGAGGTCGCGGCCTCTCTATCCCAGACATCTGAGGTGGATGTCCGGTGGGCTCAGGCCATGGAAGACCTCAAAAAGGATTTTGAAAAGCAAGTTAGACAGGTGGAGGAAAAACTGGAAAGAGAAATGAGAGGGATGCACGAAAAGCATGAAAAACGGGTCAATACCTTGGTAAAGGAGACCCCAAAAAATGCTGAAGAAAATAACTCCTTGAAAAATAGGCTAACTCAATCGGCAAAAGAGGTTCAAAAAGCCAATGAGGAGAAGAATGCTTTCAAAAGCAAAATTAGCCAAATGGAAAAAGAGGTTCAAAAGCTCACTGAAGAAAATAGTTCTCTCAAGATTAAAATGGAACAGATGGAGTTTAATGACTTTCTGAGAAACCAAGAAATCATAAAACAAAACCAAAAGAATGAAAAAATGGAAGACAATGTGAAATACCTCATGGGAAAAATAACTGACCTGGAAAATAGATCCAGGAGAGACAATTTAAAAATTATGGGACTACCTGAAAGCCATGATCAAAAAAAGAGCCTAGACATCATCTTTCATGAAGTTATCAAGGAAAACTGCCCTGAGATTCTAGAACCAGAGGGCAAAATCAGTATTCAAGGAATCTATCGATCACCGCCTGAAAGAGATCCAAAAAGAGAAACTCCTAGGAACATTGTGGCCAAATTCCAGAGTTCCCAGGTCAAGGAGAAAATGTTGCAAGCAGCTAGGAAGAAACAATTCCAGTACTGTGGAAATACAATCAGGATAACACAAGATCTAGCAGCTTCTACATTAAGGGATCGAAGGGCGTGGAATAGGATATTCCAGAAGTCAAAGGAACTAGGACTCAAACCAAGAATCACCTACCCAGCAAAACTGAGTAGAATACTTCAGGGGAAAATATGGTCTTTCAAGGAAATTGAGGACTTTCAAGCATTCTTGATGAAAAGACCAGAGCTGAAAAGAAAATTTGACTTTCAAACACAAGAATGAGAAGAAGCATGAAATAGTAAACAGCAAAGGGAAGTCATAAGGGACTTACCAAAGGTGAACTGTTTACATTTCTACATGGAAAGACAATATTTGTAACTCTTAAAATGTTTCAGTATCTGCGTAGTTGGTGGGACCACACACAGATGTACATACACACACACATGCACACACACACACGTACATGCGTGCATGCACACACACATACACACAAGCATACACACACAGAGACAGAGAGCACAGAGTGAATTGAATAGGATGGGACCATATCTTAAAAGAAATTAAGGTAAATGGTGAGAGAGAAATGTAGTGGGAGGAGAGAGGGAGGAGAGAGGGTGAAATGGAATGGGGTAAATTATATCTCATTCAAGAGGCAAGCAGGAAACTTTTTAGTGGAAGGAAAAAGAGGAGAGCTGAGAAAAAAACATGAAGTTTACCCTCATCACATTCAACTAAAGGAAGGAGTAAAATGCACACTCATTTTGGTATGAAAACCTATCTTACAATACAGAAAAATGGGGAAGGAGGAGATAAGCAGGGAGGGAGGGATGATGGAAGGGAAGGCAATGGAAGAAGGGAGCAATTTGAGCTCAACACTCTTGGGGAGGGACAGGATCAAAAGACAGAATAGAAACAATGGGGGGCAGAATAGGATGGAGGGAAATACAGTTAGTCTTATACAACACGACTGTTATCGAAGTCATTTGCAAAACTACACAGATATGGCCTGTATTGAATTGCCTGCCTTCCCAAAGGGAATGGGTGGGGAGGGAGGGAGGGATGGGGAGAATTTGGAACTCAAAGTTTTAGGAACAACTGTTGAGTATTGTTCTTGCTACTAGGAAATAAGAAATACAGGTAATGGGGAATAGAAAGTCATCTGGCCCTACAGGACAAAAAGAGAAGATGGGGACAAGAGAAGGGAGGGATGATAGAAGAGAGGGCAGATTGGTGATAGGGAAAATTAGAATGCTTGGTGTATTGGGGTGGAGGAGGGGATAAATGGGGAAAAAATTTGGAACCCAAAATTTTGTGAAAATGAATGTAAAAAGTTAAATTAATTAATTAAAAAAAAATTTAAAAACCATCTTCTATTTCTTTTTTCTTCCTCTTTACTCATGCCTCTCTCAATTGGTCAAACTTCAGAGATCATTTACCTATTTGACCTCTCAGTGTCTCCAATATAAAATGCTTTGATTAAATTGAATGAAACTGAAGAATACAGATTTAATTATAGAATAGTTCATATGAAGTACAGTATAATATGTAAGGAATGAAGGAGCCATCATACCTACAAAGGTAGCTTCTTCCCAGATCTTGTAGTTCCTCTGTGATGGTGATGCTGGAAAAATGGCCAGCCTCAGGCCAATATATAGGTTTATTTCTTTCAGAGGCAGATGTGATTAGAGTATGACTAAAATACTTAAAATTGATTGTTCTATTAGTCTCAAATTCTTTTAAAGCCCTTATCACTTCTTGCTTGGACAATTGCAATAGCTTTCTGATTGGTCACCCTGCCTCAGGTCTCTCACCTTTCCTTTCCATCCTCTATTCAGGTACCAAAGTGATTTTCCTAAAGCATTGTTTTGGTTACCCCCACCTGTACTCATTAAACTCCAGCGGCTTTCTATTACCTCCACGATCAAATATATTGTTTTCTATTTGGCATCTAATGATCTTCACAACCTAGCCCTTCCTATTTTTTTACTCTTTTGAAAATTTTACTCCTCCAGCTACAATAACCTGTTCTCTGCTGCATGCATATAGCAGGCCATTTCCCATCTCTGAACCTTTACACTGCCTACCCTCCATGCCTGGAATGCTCTCCCTCCTCACCTTCAATTCTGCTGGTTTCCTTCAAGACTCAGTTCAGCTCAATGCCACTTTTCCGATCTATCTGACCTTGCTGCTAGAGTCCTCTCCCCCTAAGTTTGTTGTTTGTGGTTGTTCGGTCATTCAGTCACATCGGGTCTATGTGAAAAAGGACATGGAGTTTCCTTGATGAAGAGACTAGAGTGGCTTACCTTTCCTTCTTCAGTGTGTCCCGATTTTACAGATGAAGAACTGAAACAGGAGTTAGTGACTTGCCCAGGGTCACACAGCCAGAAAGTATCTGAGGTCACATTTGAACTCAGGTCTTCCTGACTTCATTCACTGTACCACTTAAGGGCCCCTAGGTTTACCTACTATCAACTTTGTATGCATCTTGTTTATAATGATTTCTTTACATGTTTTATCCTCAATTCAAGGCTTCTTGAAGGAAGGGATAGTGTTCTATTCCTTTTTTGAATTCCAAGAGTCTAGTAGAATTTTAGGAGCATAGTAAAGTATTTAGTAAACTCTTATTTATGGACTAAGATCTAATGCTAATCATATTACATTATTAGAAGTACAGTTCATTAAAAGGGAGGTGATCCTTCATTCCACTGTACTGTGACCTAGTCATACCATATCTGGAATAAAGTGTTGGGTAATAAATACAAATACTTATGAGCAAATATAACGACCTCAAGGTTCAACTGGAATGCCTAAAAGAAATGAAGGAAGAGGTCTTGTAAAAGAATTTATATTACAGTCAATACTCAACATTCCCATGTTTAGCTTTGAGATTTCAAGCATAGTAACCCCATTTTTATTTTTGTGTTGGCAACCATGCACATTTGTGTCTATGTGCAGCAGAGAAAAAAAAACATGGGAGGTATAATGCATGCAGGTTTGTGGAGTGGCTGGTATCCTACTAGGCACTTCATTGCTTTGCCACTATAATCTGAGAATTTCAAATGATGCATGATGCAGATGCTGCTCATATATTATTTCAACCTTGTACAGCCTTCCCAATCTCCCTTGTCTTCTACCACTCGTGAGGACAAAGAACTTGTCAGTCTTGGTGTCTTACATCAGCAGTGCCTAAAGTCCCACCATCCAAGTCTCCCTTGGTTTTCAGAGGATAGCCAAAATAAAGAGGTTTATAGTAGTATAGTATATAGTATAATGCCTTCACACTGCCATCTGACACAGTAGAAGGTAAAGTTGAGGTTTTTGAAAAAAGTTTTAGCTTTAAGATTTTATTTACTCTGTAGTATTTATGGTACTATAGGTTCACATGTCATGATTGCCTTAAATCAATGTTTTGTTTTGCTGTGTGTGTTTTGTGGGAGGTGTTTTTAGATGTTAGCACAAAAAGTCACAGAATTAAGGAGAATTGCTAGTGAGAAAAAATGTTTTGCATGTTACCAATTTTATTTTGTGTACTTCATTTTATGGCTTATTTTGTGGTTACTATACTATATTATGAGCAGTATCTGTTATCAGAAATAACATTTTGTGATAAATATTTGTATGCAGAAAGTAAAATAGAACCAGGAAAACAGCTTACATAGTAACAGCAACATTGTGTGATGATCAACTATGAATGACAGTTCTTCTCAGCAATACAATGACCCAAGACAATTGCAAAGAACTCATGATAGAAAATGCTATCTACATCCAGAGAAAGAATTAATGGATTCTGAATGTGGATCAAAGCACACTATTTTCACTTCCTTAATTTTTTCATGTTTTTTTTTTCTTTTAGTATACTTCTTCTTTCACAGCATGATTAATATGGAAATATATTTCATATATATTGCACATATATAACATAGCAAATTGCTTTCCATTTTAGGAAAGTGAGAAAGGAAGAAAAGGAGAAAATTTTTGAAGTCAAAATTTTGTAAACATGAAGGTTAAAATTGTCTTTACATATATTTGGAAAAAATAAAATACGATTAAATAAGCAAAATTTGTATGCAAAAAAGTGTATTTTCAGCAGTCTCTAATGAATGATTATAATTTTTGGTGGTCACAAGAACCTATATCCTATAGGTTTTACTTCCATGCCATTTTCTAGGAACATTACCCTCATGAATATTGAGGATTTCCTGTATGCTATGAATGAAATTAGTATACTAGAGGGAAGAACAGGAAAAGAAATGAGACCTCTGGAGGAATGACTCGGAAATAGAAGAGGTACAAAACCTTATCAAAGTAACAGACTCCTTGAAAATCAGAGTAGAGCAAATGAAAGTTAATGACTGCATGGCACAAAATGGAAGTATTAAAACAAAGTCAAAAGATTTTTAAGAAATAAGTGAAATATCTCAAAAAAACTGACCTAGAAAACAGATAAAGGAAAAAAATAGGAATCATTGGATTACCTGGAAATCATGGGGAAAAAAAGGAATCTGTACATTATATTTCTTTCTCTTTTTTTTGGAGGCAATCAGGGTTAAGTGACTTGCCCAGGGTCACATGGCTAGTGAGTGTCTGAGGTCAGATTTGAACTCAGGTCCTCTTGATTCCAGGGTCTTATATTATATTTACAGATTTTAAAAATGAAAAACATCCCAGAACTATTAGAATTAGAGAGGAACATTCAATGACCACTTCCTGAAATGAAGTCCAAAATAAAAACTTTCAAGTATATTATAATTAAAATGCAACATTTCTAAGTCAATGGGAAAAAAAATATATTGCAAACTGGCAGAAAGAAAGAGTTCAAGTCTCAAAGAACCAGAGTCAGGATCACAAAAAATTTCATAGTTTCCACTATTTAGGAGCAGAAAGTATGTACACCAAAAAGCAAAAGAAGCAAGAATAATTTACCCTATAAGACTATTTCATTATTTAAGAAAATAATGAACTCCCACACATTTCTGGTGAAAATATCTAAACTGTGGGTATCTTACCCTACAGAAAAGTAAAGGGGAGGGTATAAGAGTTGGGGGAGGGGATGACAGAAGGGAGGGCAGTTTGGAGGAGGAGGTAGTCAGAAGCAAATACTTTGTAAAGGGACAGAATCAAAGAATAAAATAGAATAAATGAGGGAAGGGATAGGATGGAGGGTAATAGAGTTAGTCTTTTCAGAACATGACCATTGTGGAGGTGTTTTGCATAACTACACAAGCATAACCTATATTTAATTGCTTGCCTTTTCAATGAGGGTGGTTGGGGATGGAGGGAGGGAGAGCATTTGGAACTCAAAGTTTTAAAGACAAAAGTTAAAAATTATTTTTACATACAACTGGGAAATAAGATATATATAGGCTATGGAGTATAGAAATCTATCTTGCCCTACAAGGGCAAGGGGGAGGAGATTAGAAAGGGATTTATAGAGAGGAAGGCAGACTGGGCGAAGGGGTAAACAGAATGCATGGCATCTTGGGGTGAGGGGAGGAGAGAGATGAGGAGAAAATTTGGATCTCAAAATCTTGTTGAAATGAATGTTGAAGACAAAAATAAATTAATTAATAAAAAAGAAAGAAAATATCCAAGCTGAGTAAAAACTTTGAAACGAAACCTAAGAGCAAAGAGAAATATTAAAAAGGTAAATATGAGTAACCAATTAGAGTGGAGGATTCAATGATGAAGTATTTCCATTCTAATGGGGGAAGTGTGTATCACCAAGGCAACATTCACAGCACCAAGGGTGACCATGACTATGTTGGTGAAGTTCTGAATAACAAAGTATAGCAGACTATCCATATAGAAGATAAAAGAAAAACATTTATTCAGACACCAGAAAGCCAAATCCCAACACCAGAAAGCCAAATCCATCAGAGTAACCAAGAAATCAATACACATTAGCACCGAGGGGACAAAGTCATTCCCAAGTCTCACTTCCCCTTCCTGCTCCCCCACTTTCCCACAAGCAAACAAAAATGAGCCTAGCTGTGCCTGCCTGTGTGTTCTCTCTCCCACTGCCCTTACTGCTCTCACCAGTTCACTTTCCTTACTTACTTCCTCCCCGTTCTGCTCCATCCTTCCTGTTCTACCTGTTCAACAAGTTCCTCCTACCACATGTGACTTAGGCTTCCATGTGATTTAAGGAGGTCACATGGGAAGAGTACTTGGGTCTAGTTTTGATCATATTAAAACATGGGAGGAAAGAGAGGGAAAAAGAAATACACTTGGAAAGAAAGAGAGAGGAATTGTGGAGGAACTTGCTGTCTAAGAGAATTAGGGTGTACTAGTAGATGTTTATAGAAATTAAAAAAAGGGTGGGAGGAAAGGAAATCACTTGAACCTCAATTTAACCTGAAAGTCAAATGATGGTGGAAATCACAAAGAAAGAGAGAGAGAGACAGAGAAAGAGAGAGAAAGAGAGAGAATTTGGGGTAGAAATATATTCAGAAATAGGTTTATCACAATATGGAAAGACGATGGAATGAGGAAAGGAGGGAATAAATAGGAGGAATAAATAGAGTCAGAGAAGACTTAGCCATAAACAAAATAAACTCTAAGCATGGGGATGTATTATGAAGAAGGGTTTCAAAGGGAAAGAAAGAAATGATGTATTATGTATTTATGAAGAAGGGCTTCAAAGTGAAAGAAAGAAATGATAAGAATTTGTCACTAGATCTGGGAGAGAAAGAAAATGGACAGGAAGCAAAGATAGATTATATTGATCACGCAGCACTGGTATTGAGCACACTTTACTCTTATAACCCTCTTGTTGTTGATAAAGAGGAAGGGTGGTAGTCAAAAGCAGTACAGAGAGTAGGATAAAGGGAGATACACAATTAATGATTATAACTATAAATGTGAATGAGATGAACTTTCCCATAAATGGAAAAAGATTGCAGGAATAATTAGAAAGTAAAATCCAACAATATGTTATTTATAAGAAAAACAATTGAAAAATAAAAATTGTCATCAAGATTATAAAGGAACTCTAGCAAAAATCTAGTATGTTTTAGCTAAACTCACAAATCAGAACAGCAATCATGATCTCATATAAGGTAATAACAAAAATAAACTTAAAGGAGAGAAACAGGGAAATGCATTATGCTAAAAAAAAGTGTCATAAAAAAGAGTATCAACTTTGAATATGTATGTACCAAATGACATAGCATCTAAAACCCTAAAGGAAAAGCTAAACATATTTTAAAGGACAATAGGCAATAGTTGGAGAACTCAATATACTCCCTTTCAGATTTAGACAAATCTAAGAAAAATAAGTTTAAAAACTTCAGAACCTGAACAGAATTTTTTTTAACAACTAGATATCATAGATTTCTGAAAGTGAATAGAGAAGAGTATATATTATTTTCAGCTGTGTATAGCATCTTTACAAAAATTGATCATGCGTTAGGGCCTTAAAAGCCCCATAAAAATTTTTAAAACTCAGAAAGATTTAATAAATTCTTTCAGTAATGTGTGTGTGTGTGTGTGTGTACACAGTTAGAGGATACTGAAAAAAGGACTGAAATTAATTATATGCTCAAACTTAATAGGTTGGTCAAAGGAAACAATCATAGAAAAAAATAGATAATTTCATCAAAGACAATGAAAACAATGAAAAAACATCAAAATTTGTGGGATGTGGCCAAAGCAGTCTTTAGCACAATTTATGTCCCTAAATACTTCCATCAAAAAAAATAGAGAAAGAAAAGTTTTTGGATACATGACAGATTTAAAAAAAAAATTTAAAGTGTTATTTAAAATAAAAAAACATTTAAAAGAAAAATTGTCTTTTGGAACTTTGGATACAGGAAAAGTTCATGATCAAAAAGAGGAGAGTCTCACAAAAAGAAAAATTAAACATTTTTTATTACATAAAATTAAAAAAATTGAACAAATAAAATCTGTGTAATTAAATTTAGAAGAGAAATAATTAGCTTCACTAACAAAGGTCTCATTTCCTAGATATATTAGAAACTGATTCAAATTTATATGCTGAAAGGTACCATAAGAACAAGAGCCATTCCCTAACTGATAAATGGTTGAAGTATATGAACAGCAGTTTTCAAAGGAAGAAATACAAGCTAGCCACACCTATATTTTTACACGTTCCAAATTACTAATAATTAAATAAATGCAATAAAGGAAACTGAGATGGCACATCACACTTATCAGAATGATAAGATATACAAAAAAAAGAAAATGAATAATGTTTGAGGAGTTATGGAAAAGAGGCACATTAATGCCTTGTTGGTAGAACTGAATCCATTCTGAAAAGGAATGCAGAACTATGACCCCTAAAATCACTGACTCAGGAATATCACTACTAGATCTGTTCCCCAAAAAGATCAAAGAAAGAAGAAAATTATCCATGTGTACAAATGTGATATATATGGCTATATACATGTATATACCATCTTCTTTTATAGTAATAAATATAATGAAATATTATAAATATAATAAGAATTTAAAAAACTGGAAATTAAGAAGTATTCATCAATTGGAACATGGCATAATATATCATAATAAATTAATATAATGGAATACAATTGTACTGTTAAGAAATATTGGAAAATGCAATTTCAGAGAAACCTGGGAAGACTCATCTGAACTGATACAGAGTGAAGTGAACAGAACAAGGAGACCAATTGTAAATAATTACCAAAAAATTATAAAAGGAAACAATTTTGAAAACATTAAGAACTCTGATCAATTCAATGACTGACCATGATTACAGGGAAATTATGTGCAAACCTCCCAACAGAAATGGTTGACTCAAGTTGTAAAATGAGACATAGTTTTTTTTTGGACATGGACAATAAAGGAATAGGTCATGTTTTACTAGTTGTATTTGTTACAAAGCTTTTGGGTTTTTCGTTTGTTTCTTTGTTTTTGTTTTAATGGGCAGGTGGTATGAGGGAGGCGAGATAGAAAGAAACTTAATGATTATTAGTTAAGACAAGTAAAATAAATGAAGTGTTCTGTTTTAAGAAGCAAGGGGTGCTCACTCAGCTGTGGTTCCTAGGGGTCTTGAGGAAGAAGAGATATTTGTAGTAACCACAGCTAAAGCAAGAAGTGCCTGGAACTTACTCTCTTCAAGATGAAAAGTCAATGAATTACTACTCCCTAGAGTCTTCAAGGATAGTGAAGAGTGAATTATCTTCAGTAAGAGGGAGCCTTAACTTGTTCCTTTGTTGTTTATGGGGCACTGTTAAAAGAACTGTGCCTCCCACCAATCCGGGAAGACTCAGAAGACCTTCTCCTATGAAAAGGCAGGGATGCTGATGTCTCCTGCGGGTGCCCTGCAGAATTACAGGAGAACATTAGAAGGTCTGACAAACACCATCTTCTGACCTAATCTCTGTCGTTCTAAGTGAAAAAGATTCTTATACAGATCTTCAAAAAGGAGATATTTAGTATTAGTTGCTGGGTTTTTAATTCCTCCAGAAAGAGCTCTTTTATGAGTTCCACTTGGGTTTTATTTTTAAAAATAATTCCCTTCCATAATTTTGTGAGCTGAGTACTTGCAAAGGAAATCGGCATCAATGCACTGGGAGCTGTCAAGTGATGATTTTCCCAGATAGTCTAGATGAGAAACCCCCCCAAAGGAAGCTGGGTCCTTCATGCCATGAAAACCTTTGAGAGAAAGGTTACAAAGGTTCACTTCTCTGGGGACATAAGTCTACTCAAAATTCTAAGAGAAAGAGTTACTCGGACTCAGAATTCTGAGAGAGCAGTTGTTCATTTTGAATAGGACAAGCTGTTGAATAATAAAGCAAATGGTGAATACAGTATGTTTTAGTAATTTGGATATGATGAATTGAACAATTTTGAGATCAAAAGCTAGTAAAATGTGGATAACAGGACAGCTCTATCATTAAAGAAAAAAGTAATTTTACTTGATAATAGATAGAAGGTGAAAAGTTGGCTACTAACCATAAGCTAAAGTGGAATCTCTTGCAGAGAGGGCCCCAGATCTAAAACCAAAAAGGTAAGAGAAAAATGAAAAGACAGGTTTTAAAACTGTATTACAGAGTTTTACTCTATACTGTCACTTATTGCTAAGAGAAGTAAGTCCAGCTGAGCAAAGGAACAGATTGGGAGCAGGGATGCAAAGAAATCACCCAGAGGATCAATTAGTTTGGCTGAGACATGGGGCTCAGTGAGATGTTAGTCAAGCACAGTATAGACGAATTCAGCTTAGCAGCAGAAACATCTGTTCAAGATAGAAGCTATATTCATCAAGGAACTTTTATGGACAGTTCCCAAGACAAAAAAAAATTATGCTGGAGGTAATAGTTGCAGAGTTGTGATGTTTCTGTCAAATAGATTTTCCTCATTCATGTTCTCTTTGCCAGTTTTCTGTGAGTACCTGCTCTCCCACACCCAGAAACTAAGAGGTGAGAGGATTTGATGTGGATTGTGATGGGGTAATTATTCTTATGACATATATATACATACATATATATAATGTGTGCATATATGTGTGTATGTATACACACACATATACGTATATACACATATAATACACACACGCATATATATGAGCAACCTTGATCTATGGAAATCTTACTCACTTCCTAAGACACAGGTTATCTGCTACTTCTTCTATAAAGCCTTCCTTAAATCCCCCCAGCCATATTTGAAGCTCTCCCTCCTCTTAGCTCTCAAGATTTCATTCATTTTGCCTTTAGAGTTTTTCATGTATTCTTAACTTCTAGGTTTGCCTTGAAGGCAAGGATTCTGTTTTACTAATTTTTGTATCTCCCAAAGTGCCTCTATCAACACTTTAGGAATTAATTTGAATTTGAGAGTGTAAGAAACGGATCAAAATAAATGAGCTGCACAATAATAAGAGACAACATTTATAGTACTTTAAAGTTTGCAAAGCATTTTATATGAGCTATGTCTTTTGAACCTCTCAATCTTGTGATATAGACCATGATTATATCTCTTAAAGATGAAGAGACAGTCTTGTTTATGGTTCCTCAGCTAGAACCTGAAGATCTGAACTCGAGCCTTCCTTCTGGGCCAAAGTCCTGCACTCTGTAATCTCCTTGTGAAGAACTTTCTCTTTCCATTCATTTAACTGCTCCTCCCAGTGGTTGATTAAAGTGTTGAGCTACGTACTGCGTCTTACCTGAATCCCAACATGACCCTGTAGCCCAGGGCTTCTTAAACTTTTTCTACTCAGAAATTTTTCGCCAGAGAAATTTTTACTCAACCCTGGGTATATAGGTATATAAAATAGGTCAAACATTTACTGATAATAAATCATAAAGAAATTTATTTTAAAACAATTCTTTGGTATACATATAATTTTACCATTTATTAAAGATGAAAGCTAATTTGCATACTAATGAAATGGATGCGCTTATTTATTTTTACATAATGAATTAAATTTTGGAGAATATTTGAGACGGTAAGACATAGAGTATCTTCAGTGTTTTTCAAAGTTTAATAATGATCAGTGCTGTATTCAGAATCAAGGCTGCAGTGAAGTCATACAATGCAACATGGACAAGCCTTAGGTCCATTACATAGTCATTGTGTATTCTGAAACCATTTGCTATCCACATTTTTCACAATCTTCACATTCAGCTATGCAAGTCTATATGGGGTCAGGACCCATGGTTAAAGAAGGGCTACAGCCTAACCAGCAGCTATGGAAGCTTACCTGACTTCATTCAAATCTCACCTAAAATTCACCTTCTATAGGAAGACTTTCCTAAACCCTTTTAGTTCTAGAGCCTTCCCTATGTTCCTTATTTTCAATATATTCTTGTATATAATTTACTTGTACATGGCTATATGCATGCTATCTAACCTACTATAGTCTGAGATCTTCAAGAGAAAGAACTCTTTTGCCTCTTTTTTTTTTATTCCCAGAACCTAGCACAGTGTCTGGCATATAGCAAGCTCTTAATAAATGTTTTTGACTGAATGAATAACTATTTGTCCTTCATACCAGACAAAAGTTACATTGTCTTGTATATATGAGCATGTATGCATGCACATGCACATGTGTGTGCATGTGTGTTCACATGTGTGCAGAGCATTATATTAAGGGAATAACACTTAATCAAATAACTATTATTTTGTTATTTTTACATATAGGGTGTCCCTAATAGCTTAATTATAAGCTAGTAGAGCTTAAAAACTTCACTAAGACTTTGGGGATTCCATGTATATGTATCTGAGTCAAGAGACCCAAATATAATCACCACTCTGTCTTTAACTATCTGTGTAACTTTGAGTCAGTCAATTAATCTCTCTGAGCCTCAGTTTCCTTATCTGCAAAATGATTGGAGATCAGTGATCTCTGAGGTTTTCAGTAGCTGTAAAAACTATACAATATTATGCTAACTCTCTCTGACTGTGATATGTACAGCACCCTTAGAAGCCAAAAAATCCAACACAAAGAACTTACGAGAAAGAGAAATAAACAAATGGCCCATACACATAGGCAATGGTATTACTTATATGTATAATAAGATTTTATATGCAGTATATATTTCATTTAGAATCAGACCTGAGACTTCATTGGTATAGTAAATCTCAGTGAGAAAACCTTCCCATTTCAGAGCTGTACGTTTCCTGCAACTGAGAGTCTTGGAGGAATGCCTTGGTCATTGAGAAATTAACTGACTTACCAGGGTTTCATAGCCAGGATCTTTAAGAAGTGGGACTTGAAATCAGGTCTGCTTGTCTCCTTAGGAGACTTTTAGTATATTATGTCATGCTATCTCTCATTAGGTTCTATGTGTATATGGTTTTTATATAATAAGACCTAAGCAGTGCAGAAAAAAATCCCTCATAGATTCTTCATCATAGATAACCAAGTTTTCCAGATACCTGGAGGTTCATCCCTTTAAGCATTATTTTTTTAATTGCATGAAAATCTTGCTAAAATACATTTATTCATTTCCCTGACTTATGTCTTCAACAATAAACAGAATAGAACTGAATTCTTCCTTGATAGATCAGGGTCATCTGTCACTGTACTGTGCCTAATGCATATATATTGATGCTATCAGAGCTATTGTGTGTACAGGTTTGCTTCTACATAAAATGGGCTAAGGCTGCCTCCCTTTCTGAGTTCCAGTGTGTTCTTTTAATGGTGTATCTTTTTTCCATCTTGTGGTCAGCATATCATTTGTCATTTCTCTAATGTCCACTTCTAACCGTTCTCTCCCTTGCTCCTGATGTGCTGTTTATAATCTGTTAGGGGTAAGGAAACCAGGTATCCAAAGTTATTAGAATTACATGTATATTAAGAGTAGTAGGCCCTAAGTAAGGACTGAGTTGTTCTCCTATAAATATAGTGCATGGACTTTGTGACATCTATACTGCCTGTCCAGGGACCTCTTAAGATTTTTTCTTGTTGCTCAGTTTTGTTGTCTGGATAGATAAGACTGTTTGTGAATTCTAGGAAGATGAAGTATTACTTATAAAATTACTTTATAAAATAATTTTATATCTTCAAAATACTTTATTTCAAGAACATGGACAGAAATGTTGTTAATTTGATAATGCAGGAACTATATATATATACTATATATATAGTATATATATATATAGTATATATATATACTCACATATTCAGACAAAGTAATGAATCACAGAATTGAAGAATTAGAAGGTACCTCCAAGACCATTCAATTGAGCCTGTAACTAAGGAGAAATCTCTCATACAATAATCTCTTCCAATCTCTGCTTAAAGACTTCCTGTGGTCTTTAATGGAGATTTGTCCTGATAAAGTCCATTCTATTTGGGGATAGTTTTAATTGTTATGAAATCTGCCCTTATGTTGAGCTGAATGTTACTCCTCTATCAATTCTATTCATTGGTTTTCACTGAGCATTTTGAAGCCAATATGTATGTGTTCAAACACTTTTCCACTGGGAAAACCTTACAAATATATGAATATAGGCATCACCTCTATACCTTTACTATTCCCAAGTCCTCCACCAGTACCCCCCTCCTTAATCTCCTGAGTCATTTCTTCTTTAAGCTAAATGTACAAAATTCCTCTGCTCATCTTTATACAACATTATTTGAGTCTTTTATGCTGTTAGCCCTCTTCTGGACACACTCCAGTTTTTCAATATCCTTAAAATGTGGCATCCTTACCCGAACAAAAAGTGATCTGATCAAGACAAAGGACAGCAACTCTCCACAATGTGGATACCATGATCCAGCAGAATTAAATTGCATTTTGTTTGTTTTTGTTTTACTTCTATGTAACACTCATATTTCACATAAAACTTGCAGTCCACTCAAACCCTTATGATGCATATAGTAATCCACACCTCACAGTTTATTGTATGAATGAAAAGAGAAAACTGGAAATTATTGGATTTCCTCTTTTAATAGAAGATAGTACTTCTGAAATATAATGAACCTTGACTGTTCGCACTAATGGAGAGGAGTTATAACATGGATAATTTCAATTACCAGATAATATAAATACTATTTGGGAACATCATAGAGGCAAGTAGGTAGCATAGTGGATGGAGCACTGGACCTGAAGTCAGGCAAATCTGAGTTCAAATTCAACTTCAAACATCCACTAGTTGTCTGACTTAATCTCTATTTTCCTCAGTTTTCTCAACTGCCAAATGAGCATAACAATAGTCCCTATCTCCCAGGGTTGTTATATTTGTAAAGCACTGACCATATATTTTAATTTGTAAAGCACTTACAATTCCTGAAACATAGCACTACATAAATGCTATTGCTGTTCAGTCATTTTCAGTTATTTCTGACTTTTTGAGACATCATTTGGGATTTTCTACACAAAGATACTGAAGTAGTTTGCCATTTCCTTCTCTAACTCATTTTACCAATAAGGAAACCAAGGCAAACAGGGTTAAGTGACTTGCCTGGGTCACACAGCTGGTAAATGTCTGAGGCTAGATTTGAACACAGGAGGATGAGTCTTCCTGACTCCAGGTCTGGTACCCTACCTATGGCAGCTATTACTATTAGCACGAGCAATAGCCTGTTACAGATCTTTTGCCCCCAGCAGATTCATCATCATCATCATCCATTCATATAGCACTGTAAGATTTCCAAATAGTTTTACAAATATTATTTTATTTGATCTTAAAAACAATCCTGTGAGTTAGATGACATTATTATACCTATTTCATAGATGAGAAAATTGAGGCACCTGGAGTTTAAGTGACTAACCCAGGATCACACAACTAGTAAGTACCCATGTTGGGATTTTGATTCAGGTATTTCTGACTCCAAGTCTAACACTCTATTCACTATGCAACCTAACTATATTGCACAATTTTCCTCATTTTCTCCAAAACACATTAAGTGCCACCTTTGGCATGCTGCCTTTTCTTATCTCCTTCACTTTCCAGTTGTTATTCAGTCATATCCAACTCAATGACCTCATCTACCATAATGTCCATGAGGTTTTTTTAGTTAAGACACTGACATGGTTTTCCATTTCCTTCTCCAGTGAATTAAGGCAAACAGGGTTGTGACTTGTCCAGGGTCACATAGGGAGTAAGGTCAGTGAGGTCAGATTTGAATTCGTGCCTTCCTGACTCCATGCCCAGCACTCTATCCACTGAGACATCCTGCTGCCCCTCAGCTTCAGTATTTCTCCAAAAAATTACCTTATATCTTTTAATATAGTTTTTATGTACTTATACATCTACATACCTTCACTCAATAGAAAATAAGTGCCTTGAGATCAGGTAGCGTCTCACTTTTGCCTCTGGATCGTGGTTCCCACACTCAGTGGTGCAGCCTGGCAAAGAGTAGACATTTAATAAACACTTGTTTATCGGTTGATATACTCAAACAACCAGGCCTGCATGAAGGCTAATCAGGAAACAGTTTTCTTCCATTGTTATAGTGCTTACATAATCCACTCTGCTCTAAGCCCAGATTCCTCCATCCTCATTCATATCCTGCTCACCTTTCAGACTCAATGCCTCAAGAAAACCTTCCCAGATTGTACCAGCGCTAGAGGTTACTCCCCCTTCCGACCACCTACAACTCATATTCTAAACCACACAATTTAGTATCTTCTCGCAACAGGTCCTGTGTTCTTTTCCAAATGGCTTATGTGCCTCCTCTGAATGCAACAAGGCAGGGGTCTGCTCAGATATGGACAGCTAACATATCTATAATGCTTTATGGTTTGCAAAATGGTTTATAGCTATTATCTCATGTGATCTCATCCCCTTAGGGTGGGAAAAAGTAGGTAGGACAGATATTATTACCTACATTTCACAGAAGAGGAAACAGGCTCAGAGAGATGTTGAGTTGCCCAAGGTCTACCAAATGGCAGACTTTAAATTAGAACTCAAATTATCAGAATCATCATAAGTGACATTTATACAGCACTAAGGTTGTGAAAGCCCTTTACATGTGTTATCTCATTTGATACAACAACCCTGTGAGTAGAAGTTCTTTTCATTCCCATTTTGTAGATGAAAAAACTGAGGCTGAGAGAAATTATTTTCCCAGTGTCATACAGTTAGTAACTATCTGAGGCAGGATTTGAATGCATGTCTAGGGGCAAATATGTGGCCTAATGGATACAGTACCAGACCTGAAATTGGGAAGATTCATCTTCCCAAGTTCAAACCTGGCCTCAGACACTTAATAGCTGTGTGACCCTGAACTTGAAACATTCATGTTGGCTGCTTTGTATAAGACAAGTAGGCATGGTATATAGGACATATAATTTGCCTTCCTCTCTCCCCATCCCTTTACTTCCCATGGAGTTCCGGCCTCAGAAAACAAAAAAAAAAAAAAGGAAAATCAGAGCTCTTTCAAAATTCAGGGTTGATTCATATAACTGATGATTGTCTGAATACAATTAAAGTTTTTATACCTGCCTACTAAAATGACCTCACTCCTTTTCAGAAAACTGTTTTTTAGCCAAATATCCTCCTATCTTGAACTTCTGAAATCTATTTTTTTATCCCAAGTGTAAGACTTTGCATTTATCTCCATTAAATTTTAGTTTAATAGAATTAGCCCAATGTTCTATACTAGAGAACTCCTTAGATATTGATAATATGATCCAGAAATTTACTTACCCCTCTCCGAACTTTGTGCCACTTGTAAATTGAATAAACATGCTATTTACGCCATTCAAGTCACTAGGTCAAGCATAGATCCCTAGGGTCTCCACTAGAGGCCACTTTCCACAGTGAAACTGACCTATTAATAATTACTCTTTGTGTCCAGATACTCAGACAATTCCAAATTCACCACACTGGACTCTCTGGCCTGAATCTTTTTCATATTTTCCTCAAAAATACCATGAGAGACTTTATCAAAAGTACTGCTAAAATAAAGATAAACTGTAGCCTACAACACTCCTCTGATGTTCTACACCTACTACTATTACTACTACTACTACTACTATTATAATGCTGCAGCTGCTGTTGCTAATTACTACTATTACTACTACTAATTACTACTACAATTATGAAGAAGAATAAGGAAAAGGAGGAGAAGAAGAAGAAGAAGAAGAAGAAGAAGAAGAAGAAGAAGAAGAAGAAGAAGAAGAAGAAGAAGAAGAAGAAGGAGAAGGAGGAGAAGAAGAAGAAGAAGAAGAAGAAGAAGAAGAAGAAGAAGAAGAAGAAGAAGAAGAAGAAGAAGGAGAAGGAGAAGGAGAAGGAGGAGGAGGAGGAGGAGGAGGAGAAGGTGGAGGAGAAAGTGAGATTAGTCTGTCCTAACCTGTTCTCATGAAGTCTTGCTGGCTCTTTGCGGTTACCATTTCCTTTTCAAATCATCACTAGACATCCCTAGACATTCTGGAATTTTTCCAGGAATCCAACAGAGGATTCTACTATTTTTCTCCTTTGAAAAAGTATAGAATCATTTGCCTTTTTCCAATTTGTTCTACTACTGTTCTCCATGATCTTCAAGGTGATAACAGTGAAGCAATCACATTTTGCAGTTATTTCATTGTCCTATGTGAAGTGACCTCAACAAGGACAGTAGGTAATCTCTCACGATTTCCTTTGAGTTTCAACTCTCTATTCGTCATTTTCTTCTGTGCTTTTGAGCTCAAAGATCACTCCGTTTGGTAGGAAAAAAAAAAAAAGTAGAGTCTCTGCAAAGGTAGAGAGACCTTAGGAAGGGAATCTAAGATTCTCTTGAGACAAAAGCTCCTCGTTTCAGTTTTGCCCCACAGATCCTGGTATCTTTATCTCCAGTCATTGATGGATGCCTTAATCACTCATTTTCTTCTCTACTAAGAAATGAGTTCATGTTCAATCATTCACTCAGTAAGTATATCCTTGTTGTTGCTCAGTTGTTTCAGTCATGTCTAACTCTTTGTGACCCCATTTTGGTGCTTTTTTCTTGGCAAAGATACTGGAGTGATTGGCCATTTCCTTCTGCAGCTCATTTCACAGATGAGAAATGCTAAGCACCTACTGGGCACTTAGGTGGCACAATGGATAGAGTGCTGGTCTCGGGAAGTCAGGAAGACTCATCTTCCTGAGTTCAAATCTGACCTCAGATACTTATTAGCTGTGTGAGTCACTTAATCCTTCATGCCTCAGTTTCTTCACCTGTAAAATGAGCTGGAGAAGGAAATGGCAAACCACCCCAGTATCTGCTAAGAATACCCCAAATGAAGTGATGAAGAATCAGACACAACTGAAAATGACTAACACAAAGCACATACCACTGCACATGGCAGGCACTGTGTAAGTTTCCAGAGATACAAAGGCAAAAATAGGCAGTCACTATTCTCATCATTTTTTTTTGATTTGTTTGATTTTGGGGAAGTAATGGGTTTAAGTGACCTGCTCAAGGTCACATAGCTAGTTGGTGTCAAGTGTCTGAGGCTGGATTTGAATTAGGGTCCTCCTGACTCCTGGGCAGGTGTTCTATCCACTGTGCCATCTAGCTGCCCCTCCTCTTTGCTTTTTACCTATTCCTAGAGGGAATGTTTAAATCCCTGTTACTTCCATCAACATACCCTCTATTAACAAAAATAACAGCTCAAATTTATAGTGGGGAGGAGTGTTCACAACTATATGAAATGTGAATATGATTACCTTATTTTAGAGAGGAAGAAAGGAAGATCAGAGAGATGAACTGACTGTCCCCAGTCATGCAGCTAGTAAGCATTTGACTTTGCTTCAGTCCCAAGGGTCCTCACTTGATTTCCTGTGTTCTTTCTTCTGTAACACTCATCATGTTGCCTCGTGTCCCATTTCAAAATTCAATTGTGCCTTTAATAGTAATATAATGTCAGAATTTTAGGGCTAGAAGAGATATTAGAAATCATTTAGTCCAAGGCTCTCATTTTTCAGAGGAGGAAACTGAGGCCCATATCTTTCCTTCTCTCAGTGGTAACTCTCTACTTTTCATCAGCAACTCTGTTTGGTTTCCACTCCAGGGAACATCATGCCGCACCTAAGTTAATAGGCTGTTCATTTGAAATCTCATCACCATGCTAATTAACTCACCTTTCCATATTCAATACCTTCTGGACTCCATCAGGGACCTCTCCCCTCCTGTTGAAGGGTCAGAGGATGGGGCACTGAACTCCTCCCAAAGCCTTCTTTTATAGAGGTCTAGGATATGAACTTTATGGGTAATTCTCCATTTTCTATCAGCAGCCCTACTTGGTTTTGACTCCATGGAATATTATGCCCTCCACACTGGGTACTCCCTAGTAATCCTCCCCACCACTTTTCAGTTTCCTTTTGTGCATTGTCTTCCCCCCTCAGATTGTAAATTCCTTGAGGGCAGTAGTTGTCTGTCTTAGCATAGTATCTGGCTCACATAGTAGGTACTTAATAAATATTCATTCAATCAAACTGAATATCTCAACTTAAGCTTTTCCACTATTTGCAGTCTTTTTTTCTGAGTCTCCTATAAAAGGAAAGGCATTGGATCTAGCAAGCCAGCTGGCATAGTGGAGAGAATACAATGGGAATGACAAGAACCTTATTTCAAATCTACCTGTGTGACACTGGACACTCAGGCAGTTTCCTCATCTGCGAAATAAGAATAATAATCCAGAGAGATCATGGAATAAAATAAAGGGATATGAACTTGGAGTCAGGAAAACCTGAGTTCAAATTCCTCTCCAGACATTTATCAGCTATGTGTAACTAACCCCTCTGGACCCCAGTTCCTCATTTGTAAAATGAGTGAGGGATGGGAGCGGGGCTGACCCAATAGTCTCTAAGGTTTTTTCCACTTCTGTATCCATGATTCTTTGCAGTAAAGGAAGACACTGATTGGGTACACTATTCATGTAAATCATCATTCCTTAGACACAAACCAGCTGCATCCTGACTTGGTAAGTACAACAGTGCAACACTCTTGTTGTGTTTGCCCTTCATTCTCGAAGAAGACCATGACCTCAAAACGATAACATGACTTGCGGTTGACTTTGATTTGAGTGAGGGAGGGCTGTGCAAGGTCACCAACCTCACTTTCTTCTCCTGAGCCATCTGGGTCCAGTGGCCAGATATTTGATCAGGAGGACTGGAGATGGCCCAGGATGCAATGTGAGACCCTAGCCCTTTCAGGCTAAGGACAGATCACATTCTCACTTTGAGTGAGATACACCCATTCAATGAATAGGCTTCTTTAAGCACTTACTCCAGGGATGGCCCCTTTAATAAAAAAACAAACAAACAAACAAACAAAACTGGGAGGAGAAGACCCTCAGGTTCCCTGGGTGAAAGAGAAACAATTAGTATTTTGTGTGCAGGGAAACACCTAGAATTGTCAGAGGATATGGATTCGAATCTTGGCCTTGTCATTAGTACTGTGGCCTTGGAAAAGTCACTTCAGTACTGAGTCTTGGTTTCCTCATCTGCAAAATGGGATAACACTTGTTTCACCTACTTCACAGCTTTACATCACAACTGGGGTAAGGAAAGTGCTTTGCAAACCATAGAGTGCTCAATAGACATCAGTTATTATTTGCATGAAGAGTTCAGATGTAAATCTATGACTATTGCATGTTATAGTGAATCTGCTCAATTTATTTTCATCAAAGATTGCATTCACTCAGTCTTTATGTACAGTATCATTTTTCCCTAGTGTAAAAAGCAATTTTCATATGAGTTTTCATTGAGAAAATATCATATGTGCACGGAATGAGCAACGGTATATGTGTTTTTTTTTTAATTTCCCTTTTTTGCCTCTTTCTCTTCAAATGCAATGGATTTTCTTTGCCGCTTCTGCTTCTTGTGTCTCATTTCCTGACCTCTGCCTCCTGACCTTGATAGCATCTACCCTTGGTTCATGCTAGAACTAAAGAGGGGGATGGCAGATGCCATCTACCTATTGAGCCAGCCTTATATACCTGACACTCTAAAATGCCCCAAACCTAAGCTTTTCCTACTCCAAAGCATTTATGACATTTTCGTTGGGACTTCTCACTGTCTCCTGCTTTGGTCATACTCTAACTAGGAATAGTAAGTGATAACCCACAAATTATGCCATAACCCAATTCCTAGAGATAGGTAATGAGTGTGGTGGGCAGAAAGTGGTGCTTTCTTCTATCCCACCTTATGGGCCCTTTCCCACATTTGGTCTAATCTCCTCAGCATGTGTTTTGCTGCTTCAATAAATAATTCAACAGCATATGTACCCTATGTGCAAGGCACTGTGATTCTCAACATGTAACTCACTCTGAGAGTAAAACTACATTTATGATTCATGTCCAGTTTATGGCCCACCCTGACCCTCAGACCATTTTTCTATGACCATACTTCATCATCATCCCTGATACTGTTTCTTCTACTACCCAGCTGATCTTCTTTCCTTATTTAGCAAACCCTCATCCAAATCTTTTCTCTTACTCCACTGACCCCTTCAAATCTTATCCAGACTGAGTTTCATCCCCTCTGTGTAAAGCTATATGACTTCAATTGAAAAACAATGATTTCTTCTACATTGTGGTAATTATTTCATGAGCAGGTCTCCCTCAAGGGTATTTGTAATTTAACAGGGACCGTCAATATCTTAACCCAAAGTACTAATCTCTAATAGCAGAATTTCAAGCACTGGGACAAATGGGTACAAAAGATAGGGTTGTCCTTCTGTTAGCCTCTCTCGTTACAGTTAGGAGTAAAATGCAAAATGAGAAAATTCCTGCATGTCATGCTATTGAAGATGCCTTCCATTCTAACATGTTAGACCTAGGGTTAGAAAGACATGGGCTCAAAGTCTGCCTCTGACACTGAGTAGCCTTGTTACCTCAAGCAAGCTATGACACCTGTTTTCTCATCTGAAAATTATACCTGCAGCACCTATCTTTCAGTTCTTAAAAGACTCAAATAGGATTTGTACATATGTGTGTATGCATATACATATGCATGTATATAATATATACACATATGCATATATATAACATGCACATATACATATATACATGCATATATCTAACATATACATATATGACATTTTGCAAACTTTAGAGGACTATATAAATGTCAGATATTATTATTTGATTCTGTAATTATATGACTCATCTAATCCCAATTCTATCAGAAGCAAATTTTCCCCATGATTTTCAGGGAGCCCCAAGGGATGCAGTGTAAATAGCTTATGTAAGTAGGTTGCTCAGTAGGTGTGAGATGATAGCTAAGTACAGTCAGTCAATGAGTCTGAACTGAAGGCCCAGCTTTGAGCCAGGCTTTATAGGTTGAAAGAGAAGACAAACATATGGATCCTGTCCTCAGAGAGCTCATATTCTAGTTGGGGAGACAAGATTTACATACACACAATTGAAAATAATATAGGCTCTTGCCTGAGCATTTTTCTACAGCTATGTGGTTGAGTCTCAGGCTGTGAGAAGGGAAAGGAGAAAGTATCTGTGAAAGGCTTCAGGAGGAGGCAGGTCTCAGTCTCAGTCCTGAAGAATGGGCAATATTTTTACACCAGGTGAGGGACTGAAGAGGAAGATAATAGTTGGGCAGGAGGGGAGGAAGCCATGAGCAAATGTGTGGGTTCCAGAATGAGCTCAAAGGAGTGTGTGTGTGTGTGTGTGTGTGTGTGTGTGTGTGACAAGCCTGGTTGGAGAGCCAGAATTATTTAGGAGAGAAAGAAAAAGGATAAAGAAATAAGGTGAGGTCAAGCTGAAGAATGCCTCTCTATCACTCAATTGATTAATAAACAAGAAATTATTAAATGCCTACTATGTGCCAGGCACTTGCACACTAGGAACCCTGACTTCCTGAACAGAAATGCAGGCTTCTCCTGCCTGCAAGAATGACAGAGAGACAAAGCTTCTCTGGGATGATTATTGCTCAGCCGTTTGCAGGAGGTCTGGATGGCAGACCGTGGAGGAGAATATGGGGACAACAGGCTGCGTGGGGAAGGGTCCACCAGAATTCCCTAACAGGTTGTCAGCCTTTAGCTGGGGTTGTCAGGGATTTTGTTCCCAGTAGCAATGAATCTGACAGTGAAATCACCAGGCAGGCAGCGACAGGGTCCGGGCTGGCAGCAATAAAGGAGGCCCTCGGGACAGCCTAAGTGGACAATAATTGCAGGTTATTATATACCAGGCTATAGCAGAAAGCCAGTCAGCTATTAAGAGTGATTGGGAGAAATAAGCAAGAGGAAGAGGAGGCATGGAAGAAAATGAACAAATCCCATGTGCTGAGGCCAACTCAGGGGATGGGGACTCAGAGGGGGATTTGAGGGTGGATGGAGGTGGGCAGAATGGCAACTGATTTCTAATAAAATCCCCTTATGTTCCAGATTGTGGGGTTTCCAAAATGAATAGATCCTTAGAAATCATGTGACCCAGACCCCTATTTTACAGGAGAAGAAACTGAACCCAAGGGAAATGAAATGACTTGTCCAAAGTCATTAAGGTGACAGAGCTAAATCTAACAGTTCAAATTCAGGTCTTCTGGTGCTAAATCCAATTCTCTTCCAATGGCCTTCAGACATCTTGTGAAATGGCTTCTCCTTCCATCATCACTTTCTTGTGATCACTCCTCAAAACTTCATAATAGTCCTATGAGAGAAACTAAACAGGAATTCATATACCCATTTTATAGATGAAGAAATAAAGTTTCTGATAAGGTAAATAACTCTTCCAAGCTTATATGAAAGGTCAGAGTCAGAGCTAGAAATAGAATAAATGAATCAAAAAATACCAAAACTAGAAAGGGACCTAGAAGTAATCTAATCTTCCATTTTTAAAGAAGGACACTGAGGATTAAAGAGCTAAAGTATTTGCTCAGGATCACACAGCTAATAATAAATCAGGACCTGAACCCATATCTGGCTCTAAGGTCATTGTCTTTCCACTGCACTATCTGTCTTCTTCCCCATCCCTTCTCCTAGAACATAAAGGTTCAAAGACAATAGGAGCTCAAATGGAATTTTGAGAGCTTTTAGTTGAGAGCTTCACAACATTCCCATTTTACTGAGGAGAAAACTGAAGCCCAAGCATATAAATTGACTTGCCCAAAGTCACAACACAAATCAGTGGGACTGCTGAGACTAGAACCCAAGACTCTTGATTCCCATTTCAAGTCTCTTTCCACTTTTCTATTTCCTTTTTTCACTTGCCCCAAGGAAAAACCAGCATCTACAGAGGCAATGATTACAATCATTGAGAAGGGCTGAACTGTCTGGCAAAGAAAGACATAGATTGGTATTGGGAGAGTGAATCAAGAAGACTAGATGAATTAGAAATCAAACAAATTCCATTTTCACTGCAAACTCAATGTCTTGACTCATTCAGGAAGGGAAGCAGAGCTGCACAGTCATCAGCCTCACCCTCTCTTCTAGAGTCATGGAAGTCCATTGGCAAGACAAAAGTCAAGATAACTGGCATTGGCCTGGGATGCAGTGGATGACCATGGTTTCTTCACTGTCTAACCATGTTCCCAGTGCTGCACCAGCACCTGCTTCCGCAGTCTTCTGCCCATTCTGCCAGGGGAATGCTTTGGGAAAACCCTCCCCTAACTTACCAATGGGTTTGAGGCCTGTCAATTACCCTCAACCTGGTTTGGCCCATCTATGAAGACAGTTTTATTGTTTTAGCTGCTGTGCACCCTACAGCTTTGGAATCACAAGTGAGAGTCGAGTTACCGATAGGCACCAAAGATGGATGAGCAGCCCTGAAAAGTGGGGCTAGTCCTCCTTAAATATCCTATCCATAATGATGATGTCATCTTACCCCAGCAGTACCATATATGAATCCAAGTACTTTTATATTTGTTCATTTGACTCAAACAACCCTCATATTAACCTTATGTGCATGAGCTCATGAACATGTTTCTAATGAATCCAAACTCCACCCTTAGACACTCCTTTTCAAAAGTGCAAAATGGATAATTTTGATTACATTAAATTGAAAAGTTTTTGCACAAACAGACCCAATGCAACTAAGATTAGGAGAGAAGCAGAAATCTGGGAAATAATTTTTGCAACTAATGTTCTTGATAAAGGCCTCATTTCTAAAATATATAGAGAACGGAGTCAAATGCACAAGAACACGTCATTCCCCAGTTAATAAATGGTCAAAGCATATGAATAGTGAATTTTCAGAGGAAGAAATTAAAGCTATCTATACTCATATGAAAAAATGCTCTAAATCACTATTGATTAGAGAGATATAAATCAAAATTTATAGCAGCTCCCTTTGTGGTGGCCAAAAACTGGAAATCAAGGGGATTCTCATCAATTGGGGAGTGAATGAATAAATTGTGATATATGAATGTAATGGAATACTATTGTGCTATGAGAAACGATGAACAGGAAGACTTCAGAGAAACCTGGAAAGACTTATATGAACTGATGCTGAGTGAAAGGGGAAGAACCAGGAGAACTTTGTACACGGTAACAACCACAGTGGGCAAGGAATTTTTCTGATAGACTTAGTGCTTCATTGAAATGCATGGACTTAAAAAATTTCCAGTGGAATCCTGAGGCAAAATGCCTTCCACATCCAGAGAAAGAACTATGGAATTGAATCATAGAATGAAGCAGACTATTTTCTTTTGCATTATGTTACATTTTGTTTTATGGTTTCTCCCATTCATTTTAATTCTTCTATACAACATCACTAAGGTGAAAATGTATTTAATAGGAATGTATGTGTTCAACCTATATAAGACTGCACACTGTCTCAGGAAGGAGTGGGGAGGAAGAGGGAAATGAGGGGGAGGGAATGGGAAAAAAAATCTAAGATAAATGGAAGTGACTGTTGAACACTGAAAACAAATAAAATAATTCAATTAAAAACTATAAGTATACTCCCTGAAGGCAGGGACTGTTTTAGCTTTTCTTTGTCCAGAGTTAGCTCTATGGTTGTCACACATAATAAATGCTTAATAAATATTGATTGATTAATTGATTCAAGGCTCGGCTCAATAAATTCTCACCTATCTCCTTAACTTAATCTCCTTCTTCTTCCCTATATACATACCCCCTGCTCCAACCAGGCTGGTCATCTTACTGCCCACTCAGTGCCCCCACCAAATACCACTCACCTTCCCCCATTCTAACTCCTAATCCCTTCCTGGTTTATCTCAGCCATTAAAAAACCCTCTTTCAAGGTCCAAAGCAAGTCCCTTCTCTTCAATGAAGGTTATCCTGACTATCCTAACAGTTTTTTTTTTTTTAAATTTCTCCTCTTAAATATACGAAGCCAATTAAAACCAATATATATAGGAAAATTTGTGGCCATAGACAGACATATAGCTTGCCATGAATTGTTCTATATTGGTTTCATGTGTTTTAGGATTTACCTGTCCTTTACTCCTTCCTATCAGAACCAAATTATTTGAGCCATTTTAAGGTAACAACTAGATTATCTGATAAAAGTCTTTATTGTATAGGAGAGGGCTGCGGGGAGGGATGCATCTTCACTGAGGACCTTTCCCTTCCCTACCCATCCCACACACACTGAACCTTTAAGTTAGCCCAATACAAAAGACTAACCCTAATGAATTGGCAGAGTACATGGTTTAAATCCTGCTTCTGACACCCACTGGAAAATCCACTGTGAAAGTCAGTTCATTTCTGAGTTTCAGTTTATTTCATTATCTTTACTTTGAAAGGCAGCATGGAGGAATGGACAGAGGTTTTTGAATCAGTAAGACCTAGGCTCAATTTCTCTCTGTGACACATACTAACAATCTCTCTGCTGTTGTATTCTTTATCTTGCAGTCCACAGTCTAAGACCATAAATTACATGAGTTGCCATGTAAGTGAGGGTATTTTCTCGCTAAGATTTTGCATGTATATATGCATACAATATGTGTACAAATGCATATATGTATGTACACATACATACACACAGTGTCCCAAAAGTCTTAGAGCAGTCTTAAGTTTTAATAGTAAAGGTATGTTTATGCATACATGTTTAGGGTATATAGAGATATATACATACATATACACATATTATGTAAAGAGAGGACACATGTGTGAGCATTTATGTATATGTACATAACTTGCCTCACAGGATTGGTATAGGGAAAGCTTTTGAAAACCATGAACAATTCTTTTTACAGGGACCTTCTAGAGACAGTAGCCCCACTTTTGCTATCTTAGTAATTGCTCTAATGGACAGAATTGCAGGCTACCTAAGAAGAAAAGACAGAACTAATACATCCTAGTAAGGGTAACATTTATGAGTAGGAAGGAGTTCTTTCCAGCACCTCTCAATTCACATTATGTAAGCCACTACTAACAGCACTATGCAAAAGCCTGGGTCAGAGGTCCAGATCCAGGTATGTCATCATGCCACATTAAGCATGCCCCTCTTCTACTCCAAATCAGCTTTCTGGGTGATGTTCCTCCCCACCCAAGAAATCCCTTACAGACCATATTTGGATTCACATTGGCTAAATGCCTTTGCCTCAGATCAAAATAAGAGCAAAAAGCTGGCTCAACCTAGTATCAATTATCTATGACTCAGAATGTGGGAAGAAAGCCAGGGAGTGAGTCACACACAACAGCACTGACCATTGCCTCTGTGAATGTGTTTATGTGCACACATGTATACATGTCTATATGAATGAGAGGCCATGTGCCTAGGTATTTCTGTCCCCACGTATGTACTCTTTAGAACAAACAAGCAAACAACAGTGACAAAAACTATCTAGACTCTCAGAGTTGGAAATCATCTCAAAGATCAAAGAGGCCAGCTCTTCCCCAAGTCATGAGTCCCATCTGTAGCATCCCAGAGAAGGGAACATCCTGCTTCAACTTGAAGACCTTTAAGAATGGACAACTCACTTTCCCTAAGGCAGCCCATTCCATTATCAAACAATCTTAACTACTGGGAATTTTCTACTATTATCTCAGGGTTAGAAGGGACATCAGAAAACATCTACTACAATCCAAACTCTAGAACAGGTTGCCTTGATAACATTTTTAACAAGGGAAAGCCCCTAGAGGGACTTCCAATCTAATTTAGGAAAGATAACACAGAAAAGGGAGCTTGGGGGGAGGGGGGGGGCGTGGAGAGGAAGGGGAGTGTGCTTCTCCTAGAGTCATGGTGTTGAAGTCCAGAATGTCAGAAGTGCTGCTAAGAGGAGAATGAAAGCTGGCTGGCCTGAACCCTTCCTCAAAATGGAGACCCCAGGAGTAACTCAAAAATGGTAGAAGGCCAACATAGCTAAGGGCTATTCCAGGTACAAACATTGCAAGGGGGTGATGTATGTTCCAGGATGAGACTGCAAAGGAGCCATGATATTGAAATCTGGAAAGTCAGAAAAGTTTAGCGAGAATGTTGTGCTTACAAATGAATAGTTGTCCAGACTCTCAGTGAAGATCTCTAGTGACCCAACCTGGAGAAGTTCATCCCATTTTTAAACAATTCTGGTTATCAGAAAACTTCTTTTTTAAATTGGGTCTCTTTATCTAAGCTGGATATGCATCAGCTATTCATGGGTATCTCAAACTGTTCCCCAAAGAAGCTCTGAATTGCTTCTTTTAGAATCTGAACCAATTCACACCTCCTTTCAAAGACTCTCCACCCTACCTTACCCCACCCCCAAGTTAGGGCTGTCCTATTGATCACTGTCACATTGTAAACCCCTGGAAGGCAATGGTTGAATCTTTCTTTTTGGATTCCTAATCCCAGAATTTAACATAGTACCTGGTACTACTAGGTGCTTAATAAATATTGAATGATTGGTAAAGTACTTAGTCTAAACAACCAAGATAAGCTTTAATTCTACTACAGCTCAGAACTCTCAAACTCAACTGATTCACCAGCCTCTGTCACTCCAATAAGAGGAACTACAGGCATGTATCAGCAGGACCCCTGAGGTCTTCATATCTAAATCTAGAATCTTCTTCTCTGAAACTTTCACCCGCAGCTACCGGTTCTGACCTCTGGGACTAAACACAATAAACATAATCCTTCTTCCATGTGACAGTCCTTCAGATATTGCTTTGCGCCCACCCCACCCCCATACTTGAGTAAAAAAGAAGTTAAAAGGAGGAGATAGGATATAGAGGACAAATAATTATTTGCTCTCCACTTATGGATACATCCAAGTGTCCCAACTTGATGTCATCTGAAATTCAGATAAAATACTACTTATTCTTCATTGAAATCACTGATAAAGATGTTCATCAGGACCAAGTCAAGGACAGAGCTTTGTGACACTCCTTAAAGGAGTGAAGTAGATCAGAACAGAAGAACAGGCTAGAATGATGATAAGAGAAGGAACCCCTGGAAAATGAGAAACTGGGACTAAATCCTCGAGTCATTTATTGGCTTAGTGTCTCTAGGGAAGTCAACTAACTTTTATCTGACAACCAAATGAGAAAATAGCTAAAAGTAAACTTTGTAGGAGACAAAGGGAAGCCATCATTATGATGGACTTGGATGTCATTAGAGTGAAAAAAAGGAACTTAAAATGTGAAGGTAAAAGACACTCCTGAGAGCTCCTCCCTCTAAGAAGCCTCCTTGAATTAATCTTACCCAAACTGGAATAATATTATTCAATCACTTAACCTTTGATCTGCACCTGTATTTCTGTTGCTTCAGTCCTTTTCCCAATGTGTTCCATCACCTTCTTTAGAGTGGAAGATGGCAGAAGATAAAGACCAAACATAGGAAAGTGACCAGCAAAATGTCCTACTCCCAGGCCACTCTATTTCAACTTTCCTTGGTGTTTGCATTGATTAAAGTCCTGGCTTTGCCCTGTACTCTTTGTGTGACCTTAGGAAATCCACTTCACATATCTATGCCTCTGTTTCCTGTTCTGTAAGAATAAAGATCTGAACCTGTAGGTCTCTTTAGCTCTACTTTATATGGCTATGTAACAGAATAAAATTGATTGTCTTATGTGGCTTTCATGCTGGTGGTAAGGGAAATTCCCAAAGAGGAATTTCAAAGATCTTTTAAGTATTATCAGGTTTATCAAAATAATCATATAGACTTCCCAAATAGCCACTTTGTGGGGGAGATAGCCACTTACAGTAGAGAAACTAATTAATTAAAAGAAGAAACTAATAAGTATGATAAGTTCATCAATTGACTTGATAAGATTACAGGGTAAGGGCCTTGGGAAGCATCCGAAAGGCACCTTCCCATAAAGTAAGGCCTACTGGCACCTTGTTGATAAGACATGAGGAACTCAAGATGAATACCTAACTAGATATGAGAAGTGAAGGTCTTGTCAGAGGACCCGTAGTACGTAAAAACAAATTGTCAGACCAATCTGGTCATTTTCTCTCTCTTTTTTATTACTTTCTTTGAGAAAAAAAAGAGCAGCCTAAAGTAAAGCAAAGGCAACCCTTATAGAAAGGAGGAAACCAGGACCCATACATGCTTCCAAGAAAAGCAGATGATTTGGTGCTAGGTGCTAGAGCTACATAGGGACATTGAAGCAAACCCAACTTGCAATGAGGTTATATTCTAATGGGGCTCATGGGCATGAACAAAACCAACAATATGTTGGAAACTGTGAAGCAAACAATCGAAGGGTTTGTAGTGGCTATTCAGGATCAAATCATCCGCACCAGAAATTATTCTTCCGGAGCCCAGAACTGTCAACAGTGCAGGTTATGATCAGGAACTATAGAACCTGTGGAACATATCACTACAATCTGCAAATTTTGGACTAACCAAACGTGTGACCTAGTGACTAAGGTTCTTCATCAGAAACTCAGTATCTTTCAAAAACTAAGACAAAGGGCAAGTAGGTAGCACAGTGATAGAAACCAGCCCTGGAGGCAGGAGGACCTGAGTTCAAATCCTGCCTTGGGAACTTTGTAGCTAAGAGACTCTGGGCAAGTCATTTAACCCCAATAGCCTCAAAAAAACAAACAAACAAACCAAAAAACCCCTAACAAAGAACAAATTTCCATACCACAAATACAGACCTTAAAAGTTCCTTTAGAGTTGGACAAATAAAATTGGAATAAGAGTTCATCACCAGAGCCTTTGCTCACAGTCACCCAGACTTCAAACTGACCAGTAAAAACTGAAGAAGAAAGTTTTAATAGATGGGGCCATACCAAGTGTTGATTATCTCTAAGTTATGTGAAATGGAAACCTTTCCAAATACAGAGATCTAACCGAAGAAGTTAAAACAAAACCTAAGAACAAGATGAGGTGAACATCATCCCCACTATATTTTCTGCTACTGGAGTGGATCTAAAGATATTTTTTCAATGATCCTACAGACATCCCAATACTTCACTTACTGTATGTATATATGTATGTATGTGTATGTGTATATGTATATATATATGTATATATATATAGTATGTGTGTATGTGTGTGTGTGTGTGTATAATGCACCCATGAAAAGTCTTCAGAACAATAACCATAAGAGATTAGCAGGATACAGACTTATCCAGAGGTTATTTATATCTGAACTCCATCGAAAAGAAGAGAATGTGATTGATAATAAGAAGGAGAATACAATAGTTAGAATGTCAGCATTTTGTAACCATACCTTAGGTGAAAGTCTTTTTTCAATATGGGCAGCTAGGTGGCACCATAGTGCTAGCTGCTATTATAGTTGCTAAGAATAGAATAGGGAAGCTATGTGGTGCAGTGGATACAGTCAGAAGACATCTTCCTGAGTTCAAATCTAGCCTCAGACTCTTACTACCTGCGTGACCTTGGGCAAGTCACTTAACCCTGTTTGCATCACTTTCCTCATCTGTAAAATGAGCTGGGAAAGAAAATGACAAACCACTCCAGTATCTTTGCCAAGAAAACCCCAAATGGGGTCATAAAGATTTGAAAACAACTGAACAATGACAACAAATGTCCTTTAATATTTACATTTCATTGTAGAACAAAGATTTCTACTTTCAGGAAAAATACACAATTAAGTGTGAAACTGCTATTTCTTTGTCACATCCATGAGAAGCCTAACCGTTTAGATAAAAAAGTCACAAACAAGTCACCACCTTCTTAATTCTAAAAGGAATTCATTTCTGGCCTAAACTATTTCAAAAGTCTCTAAAATAGTCTTTCTGTCACCAATCTTCTCTCTCATCCCTTCCTTTCACATCTAATCCATCTTACTCAACATCATCAAGTTAATTTTCCCAATGTATCATTTCTGTTATATCATGTGCACCCCCATCTCTACCTTCTCCCTACTCAGAACTTTGACTCATCAATTCCTATAAAAGTAAGTTACCACTTCTTATCCTGGCATTCAAAACCTTCCACAGTTTAGCCTAAATCCACCTCTGTTCCCTTAACTTCCACTACTCAGGGAATAGTGAAAAGAATGCTGGCTTTGGAGTTAGAGGATCTGGGTTTAAATCCTATATCTGCTACTTACTATTGACCTTTGGCATGCATCTTCACAGTCTACAAGTCTGTTGATATCCAGTTGTGTTCCATTCTTCCTGATCCTATTTGGAGTTTTCTTGGTGAAGAAACTGGAGTGGTTTGCCATTTCCTTCTCCAGCTCATTTTGTAGATGAAGAACTAAGATAAACATAGTAAAGTGACTTGTCCAAGATCACACAGCTAGTGTTTGAATTCACATCTCCGTGACTCCATTCACTGCACCATCTAGTTGCTCATAAAATGAGGATTAAATGGTCATTAAGACCCCTTTCAGTTCTAAATCCAAGATTCTCTCACTCTACTTTCCTATACAGAGTTGGCAGCCCAGCCACCTTGGATTACTCAGGTGGTTTTGCAAATTCCTTGCACTTTTCTAGCACCTCTCACACTATTCCTTCTGTCTGAAATTTCTTCTCCCTCCTCACCTCCAAATCTACCGAGGGACAGTATAGTATAGTGATCAGGGTATTGGACTTGGCCTCAGAATTTAAATTCAAATCCTGCCTTAGCCACATCCTAGGTGTGTGATTCTGGGCAAGCCACTTAACCTATCTAATCACCAGTTTCCCAATCAGAAAAAAATGAGGGACAGTGTTTAGATTTGATGGCCTCTCAGGTCCCTTCTGTTTCCAAATGTATATAATCCATGTCAACATGTGACTAGTCTATACAATCTGTCAGAAATCTGTCAGAAACTAAATTTCACTTCGTGTACTGTATGTTTTTGTCTTGAGGCTAAAACTTCGCGTAACTAGAGGAAAAATGATGTTGAAATAAGATAAATTGAAGATTCTTCTTCTTTGGATCTTGTCACAAAATCTCCCTGTCACACCCATCCACAAATTCCTATGCACAATAATTAAGTACAGCTCAATAAAATAAGGGTCCTTTTCTTCATATCTCCAGTGTTTAGCACAGTACCTGGAACATAATAAAAGCTTAATAAGTGCCTATTGCTTGCTCATTGACTGACTGAAATTCTGAAACTTAATCTGGTTCCGCATTTTACCCATTACTATATAACTAGTCACCATAAGTCATAAAGTTCTTGTCCTCAGCTTGTAGGAAAATGAACTAGATCAAAATGTGTTTAGTGAAAGTTACAGAAAGTAAAACAAAAAAGAAAAAAATAGAAATGGTGATTTTATGATGATGGGATTTGAGGAAATAATAGATCTCTCCAACTGTTAGACTTTTGAACAACAAAAAAAAAAGATGTTGATCCCTAAAAGACTGACTGATTACAAAGAATGTTTAAAAAATAAAAAAAAAAACTTTCTTATAAAGGACATAAAAACATGGAAGTCTTGAACTTGGAAAAAAATAGGGCAAGAAGCCATCAAAAGAATGAATTTGTTCTCAAGTGTTTTATTTTGGAGCAAAAGAAAAAGAATGAAAGGCTTTGTTGAATTTTTAAAAATTCACTCACAAAAAAGTAGCAACTACTATTCAAGAAAAAAAACCTTAGAAATTATTTGCAGAAAACCATTTGTAAAAGAAGAAATAAAAGCCAAAACATTGAGAATCTGATTCTGAAGTGAGCTGGACCTTAATGAACCAGTGGATATAGGGAGAAGGGCACTGGATCTGGAGTTAAAATATCTGGTTCTGAATGCTGGCTCTACTCTTACTACCTGTGTGAGTGACCTCTGGCAAATCTCTTAGTCTCTCTGGGTCTCAGTTTCTTTCATCTATACAATGAAAGAGTTGGACTCAATGACCTCTAAGGTTTTTTTTTTCAGCTTTTTCCTATGGTCCCATTATTCTGGTGAATTCAGCCTTTCCGAATTATCCCTTGATGCCTCCATTAGGATAACTATCTGGGAGCATCTAGGCCAGAATCCTACTCCAGACATTTGATTCTGACATTCTGAGATAAAACAACCGATAAAGATTGAAAAGCTCACAAAATAGTTTTAATGAAAACATACAAATCATTTATGCCAATGTGTCATTCAGTTCAGAAATGTCCTCTGCAGCTTCCTTGATAGGTGGTTTCCCAGCCTTTGTTGAAATACTTCTGCTGACAAGAAGCCCATTTTTAGAGCTAATGGGTGAGTCTTTGAGGTAGAGACAGAGAATAAAGATGTTCTGTGGTGATCATGTTGAGAAGTTTCAGGAATCTTAAAGAAAACAAAAATGAATAGAATTTTTTGTCCACTTATTGTTTACAGACCAATTATAGACATACTGAGAAAGAGTTTATCAATGGTTTGCTGTCGTGTAATAAATACAATTTATTATTTCAGTTTCCAAAGTGAGCATAATGTCTGAAAACCTCAGGGCTTGTGTACAATAAATTAACATAATTAAAAACTAATTAGGAAAGCATCACAATTAAGTGGACTTGCTGCAGCAACACCTCTTAGGAAGGAAAAAGAGGAAATGATATGAGCTGGGTTCCTGAGGATAGGCAGCTGACCCTGGTAACCCTTTCCCCTTGCCAGGATAAGTTTATCTCCCCATGTGAAAACCTTTAGGAAATTCATCAATGAACACTAATTCTATACAGAACCCTGTATTAGTTCGCTTTATCTTTAAATTGTGTAAGTGGGTCATCTATACAACTTGAGCTGAGATGACGAGCACACAAGGTCTTCTGACCAATACTATCTTTCCCAAAAGCCTATCCTCCATTTGAACTGCTTTCCTCTGAATTAGTCTTTGGACCTTTTCTCAATCTTTATCCATACTGTAACATTAGATGCTGTTGACACACTCCTGGATTGTTGTGATATTGCTCTTTCTTGGGTCTTCTCCTACCTGACTGGCCACTCCTCAGTTTCTTTTGCATGTCCATCCCCATCAATCATGAGAGTAGCCCCAGGATTGGTTCTGGACTCTCACACCTCACTTCGTGATTTGATCACCCTCTCTTCAATTCCCATCTCTCTTAAAATAATTCCCAAACTCATATATTCAGCTTTGTTTACTCTCCCGATGTCCAGTTGTTAACTCTAAACTATATGTCAACAAATGATAAGTACTAGTGAAGCCTTACCAGTTTATTAATTCCTTCACAGTTGTGTATTGTATACTGGCTATTTCCAACTGAGTGACTCTTAAGTTTCTCAGACTCAACTTGTCTAAACACAGTTCATTATATTTCCATCTAAATCAACCATTCTTCTGGACTTCCCTTTCTCTACGGAGGGTTAAACTATCTTTCCCTTAGCTGAGATTTACATCCTTGGTATCATTCTAAGTTCCTCACTCTTGCTCACCCAAGATAATTTATGAATTGTTGCATCTTGCCAACTCTGCCTTTACAATACCTCTGCCATCTCTCCTACTTGTCCACATATCTCCCCTTAGAGAGCAACCACCTTATTAGGTCAGGCTCCTATCTCCTTGTCTGTATTTTTGGCATCCTACTCGGTCTCTCTGCCTTAAATTTCTCCCTATTCCAATCTATACTACACTTGGCTGCCAATATGACATTCTTCAAGCATGTGTCTGCCCATGTCGACTCCTCTCCTCTATGAATTCCAGTGATACCCCAGTGCCTCTAGAATTAAATAGGAACTCTTGTATTTGGCACCAAAACCCCATCACAACCTGGTTACTTTTTCAGCTTTATTATAATCACTCCTCTTCATAAACTCTTTGACCCAACGAGCCTAGCCCACTTGCTATGTCACAATAATCCCTGCACTTTCACAGACTATCTGGCTTCTGTGTCTTCAAGGTACTCTCTCCTACCTCTAAAATTCCTAGTTTTCTTCAAAACCTGGTGCAAATGATACCTATTACATGAGACCCTTTTGGATTCCCAGAGAGTATGCACCTCCCTCTCCTAGCCTCCCCACAAAAAAAGTTATTTGCTAATTCTGTGGCATCCTATTACCTGCAGGAGCAAATATTAAATCTTCTATTGGGCTTTTAAAGGCATCCAGGTAGCACAGTGGGTAGAGTGCTGGACCAACTGCCTGAGTTCAATTCTGGCCTCAGACACTTATTAACTGTATGACCCTGGGCAAGTCATTTAATCCTGTTTGCCTCAGTTCCTTCATCTATAAAAAGATCTGAAGAAGAAAATAGCAAACCATGAAAATCCCAGAGAGATAGTTGAACATGACTAGAAAATGCCTAAATAACACACATGTGGCTTTTAAAGCCCTTCAAAACATTACTCATTCCTACTTCTTCTGTTTTCTTACTTTTCAGTCCCTTCCTCCCGCTATATACTCTGCCATCCCATGACACAGGCCTCCTTAGTGTTCCTCATGCAAGACACTCCATTTCCCAAATTCAGGTATGTTCTCTAACTGTTCCCCCATGCCTAGCATTCCTTTCTCTTTTCTATCTCCTGGCTTGCCTGGCTTTCTTCAGATGATTGTGTCTTGTCTTCCTCCTTTAAACTATTAAGAACAAAGACCATATCTTTTGCCTTCGGATTAACAGAACCAAACACAGCACCTGACACATAATACATACAATAAATGTTTTTGACTTATTATTATTAATAGCCAGCACTTCTACAAGCACTTTAAAGTTTGCAAAGTTCTTGACATATGTTATCTCCTTCAACCTCATAATGACCCAAAAAAGTAGGTGCTATTATTTTCCCCATTTTAAGGATAAGATAACTGAAATTGAGGGAAAGGTCAAGTGACTTGCTGAGGGTCATACAGCTAGTTAAGTGTCAAGTGAGGATTCCAACTTAGGTCTTCCTAACTTCAAGTTCAATATTCAATCTGCTATAGGAGCTAACTGCCTTGGACTCATCTGATACTGATTTTGTATAAATCTTGTATATGCTTTTTTGTACATGCTTCTATGTGCATGTGTTATAGATGACTCCCCCACTCTCACCCCTAATATAAATTCCTTGAAAGCAGGAACTCTTTCACTTCTGCCTTTTTAGCCCCAGGACCCTGCACAGCACCTGGCCCATAGTATGCACATAATAAATGCTTGTTGTGATTGCATTAGTGATTGACTAAATATGACCTGTTTCAAGTTTTTCTTTATCCCTTTGAGAATCTATTTATTGTGTCAAGTCTCTGTCACTTTAGTATGAATAAGATGACCTCCATATTAGTACTTGTTCTAGTAACAACTAGACTAACTGAACTAGAACAAGTTCAGTCATTTCAGTTGCGTTTAACTCTTCATGCCCCCATTTGGGGTTTGGTTTGCTGCTTTTTGTTTATGTTTATCTGTTTGCAAAGATACTGAAGGGGTTTACCATTTCCTTCTCTAGCTCATTTTACAGATGAGAAAACTGAGGCAAACAGGGTTAAGTGACTTGTCCAAGGTCACACAGCTAGTAAGTGTCTGAGACCACATTTGAACTCAGGGAGATGAGTCTTCCTGACTGCAGGGCTGACACTCTATCTACCATACCACCTAGCTGCCCTATTCTATTCTTAGCTCCTATAATAGCAGCTAACATTTATATAGTGCTTACTATTGGTCAGGTCAATTTTCAATTATTACCTCACTTGATTCTCGTAACAACCCTGGCAGATAGGTGCTATTATTATTTCCATTTTGTGCATGAGGAAACTGAGGCAAACAAAGGTCAAATAGCTTGTCCCAGGGTCATACAGTTAATACTGGATTGGAATTCAGGTTTCTCTAACTCGAGGCTGGGCACTCTATCCACTGCACCACCTAGTTGTCCTAAATTTCTCACCAATAATAATCCTTTATATTTGTATAGTTTCATAAATCCTTTAATCTTATATGATTCTTATTACATCCCTGTGATATAGACAAGAAAGGGATCATTAACATGATTTCACAAATGAGAAAACTGAAATCCAGAAAAATTACATGACTATCTAGTTCTGTCTGGGTCATACAAAAAATTAGTGGTAAAGACAAGAGTTAAATGCTGATTTTTTTTTTTTGCCTCTTAGAACATGGGACATGCACCTCGATTCCCCTTCCCCTTTTGTTTTCTTTAGTAATCTCAAGTCATAACTCCCTCTACCTGTATGTCAATACCTGTTCAAAAGGAAGGAAGATAAGAGATCATCACTGAGGACTGAGTTAGAGAATCTGAAATGAAATCCTACATATTTTTGAAACTTTTTCCCCTCAATGGATTGTGGGTAGAAACTAGACAGAGGAAAAGAAAATTCTTTCTTGTCTAACTTTCCCAGAGTATAAGAGTTACTTGTCCTTTGGGGGATAGGGAGCAGCAAGAGGAGCCTTCCAATTGTCCTTTCTCAGATAGAAGCATCAGCAACCTCAGTCTGTAGTCACTAAGCCATAGGTCCTGACATTCTGGGGATGAGTCAATCAGTTCTGCTGGGCCACATAGAATTTAAAGATGTGTAAAGTCACAGTTCTCAGAACTCATTCAGTTTATTTCAACTCATATTACATGTCTGCCATGTAGAAAGCATTAAGCCAAAGGCTAGAGATATTAAGGTGAAAAAAAATAATTAGTGCCTGCCCTCAAGGAGTTGATATTCTACTGAGGGATACTACTGTTATACAATAATGATAATAACTAATATTTATATAGCATTTAAGGCTTGCAAAATACTTTTAAAATATTTTCTCTTTTTATACTCATAGCTACCTGGAGATGTTGAGTACCTAACAATAGGTTCTGTCATTATCCTCATTTTACAGATAGGGAAACTGAGGCACGGAGAAGTTAAGTGTCTTGCCTAGGGGCACAAAGCTATTATCTGAGGCAAAATTTAAATGTAGACCTTCTTAACTCCAGATCCAGCATTCTATCCACTGTGCCACCTAGCTGCCTGCTATTTAAACAGTAGAAACTATATACAAAGTAATTTCAAGAGGGAGACAGTGCCAATCATCGGTAGTGCCAGGACTTTAGGAGGTGTCACCTGAGTTATTCTACAAAATGGAGGTAGAGAGGTAATTTATCCTAGAAATGAAAGACCATTAAAAAGGGCACCTACTTCTCCCAGCTTGTTGTGAGGATCAAATGAGAAAATAAAATGTTTTTTCAGTGCTTAAAGTACTACATAAATGCTAGCTATATAAATGTAAAAGCATGGAAAGAGAACATGGACTACAATGTAAGAAGCGGGGAAGCAGCAAGCCAGTTTAACTAAAACTGAGGAGAGTAATATAAAATGACTGAATAGGTAAACAAAGAGCCAGATTGTGGAAGTCTTTTGTTGCTGGGTTTGTCCTTCATTCTCGAAGAGGACCATGACCTCAAGATGATGACATGACTTGCAGTTGACTTTGATTTGAGGGAGGGAGGGCTGTGCAAGGTCACCAACCTCACTTTTTCCTCCTGAGCCATCTGGGTCCAGTGGCCTGATACTCATCAGGATGACTGGAGATGGCCCAGTTTGCATCCTGGAAGTCTCTAAATGCCAAGGAATGTAGTTTGAAGTTCATACTAGAACCAGTAATGAGTCACTGCAGTTTTCTGTGTCTAAGGCTTGTGTCACTGTTTAGTCCATGATCTCCTCTATAGCAAGAATCACATCTCTCCCTCACAGCATAGCCAAGCAGAGGGTGAGGTCTAGGTCTGCTTCTTATACATCTTACTCCCCCTGCCAGAGGCTGGTGACTTTGCATGTTGAGGGGAAGGCGGTATTTTCAGTTTCAAATTCTCTCCTTCCCTCCACTCCCTCCCCAATTCACTGAGAAGATAAAGTAGCCATTAAACATATGAAATCATGTAAAACATATTTCCATATCATCCTTGTTACCAGAAAATAAAAAATAAAGAGAAGTAAAGAGAAAAAATATTCATTATTCTGCACTCAGAATCTACCAGTTCTCTATCTGGAGATGGATAGAATTTTTCATCTTGAGTTCTTTGGAATTGTTCTGGGTCATTATATTGCCCAGAGTTGCTAAGTATTCATAGTTGATTATTATTACAATATTGCTATTACTGTATATACAATATTCACCTTACTCTGCTTATTTCCTTTGCATCAGTTCATATAAATCACTCCAGAAGTCTTTCCAAGTCCACCTTATTCTTAATGTCCTGCCTCTGAAAATATCTCTAATTTACACATCTTGTTTATATTATTTGCTTGTATATTTTCTCTTCTATTAGACTTTGAGCTCCTTAAGATAGAAGGCTGAAGTTTAAGTTTGTTTGTTTTGGTTTGTTTTCTATCCCCAGAGGTTAGCACCATGCCTGGCATTAAGTAGGTGCTTAATAAATGCTTGTTGCTCTGACCAGAGGCATTGAATACATACTGGTTGGTTGGTTGGCTATTTGGTTGGTTGACTAGATAAATGAAGGAATACTTAATCAATATTAAGCATCCCTTACATTGTGCTAGAAATTGAAGAGGGGAGATGGAAGCAGAGATAAGGAGGAAGGGAGAAAGGGAGGAGGGAAAGGAAGAAAGAAGGAAGGAAGGAAAGAAGGAAGGAAGGAAGGAAGGAAGGAAGGAAGGAAGGAAGGAAGGAAGGAAGGAAGGAAGGAAGGAAGGAAGGAAGGAAGGAAGGAAGGAGAGGGAGAGAAGGGAAGGGAAAGAGAGGAAGGGAAAGAGAAGAAAGGGAAGGGAAAGAGAGGAAAGGAAAGGAGGGAGGGAGGAAGTAAAAAAGGAACCAACCTATGAAAAGAAAGAGAAAGGAGTTCTAGAGAGAAAAGAAAAAGGAAGTGACCAATAGAAAGAAAAGAAACAAAGAAGAAAAAAGAAAGGAGATTTAGAGAGAAAAGAAAAAAGGAAGGAAGGAAAGAAGGAAGGAGGAATATAAGCTGTCAAGGAGCTTACATACTACTAGAGGTCCGCACCAATTTTACAACTCAATAAGTATAAGGTAGTTTGAGGAGGGAAAGAACTTTACCAGTGGAGGCAACCAGCCACTTAACATTTCCTGGGTACCTCCTGCATGCATAGCCCTGTCCTGGATTCCCTTCAACAATCTGGCAAATTCCCCAGGAGGCCTGGCCAGAGCTCTAAGAACTATTCAGGAGTGTAAGCACTGATGCTCTTTTCTTCCCTCCCTCCTCTCCTTCAAAAAAAGCAGTTTCCCACAGAAACAGTGTGTGTCCACAGACACAGGGCAAATGTGTGAGGTAAAGTAGCCCCCCTCTACAGGACAAAGATGACACACACAGGTGAAATCTACCAGCACATCCAAAGTCAGATTAGCTAAGAATTATCTATTGAATTGAAGCATTCTTTAATGAAAGAGAACTAACTCTATGCCCAGTCCCGTTCTAGGTGCTGTGAGGAAGGAGGAAAAATGACAAAAACCTTATCCTCAGAGAGAAGAAAAGATGCACAGGAAACAATTAGCGAATAATTCAAGTATGCCGTTTACACACCAAAAATAAACTGTTCAGACAATTTGGATTGGAGGAGGTCACAAAAAGCAGGCATCCTTAAAGTTGGAGCAGGCTGAAAAGGTTTCATGGAGAGTGTAGAATATAAGCTAAACCTCAAATGATGAGTAAATTTTGAAGAATAATAGCTAGAGTTTACATAATACATATGTGTGTATATTATCTCATTTGAGTATCCCAACAATCTAGGAAGATAGATGCTATAATTATCATCCTCATTTTATAGATAAGGAAACTCAGCCTAAAAGATATCATGTGACTTGCCCAAGGCTAATATATATCTGAGGAAGGTTTTGAACTCAGGTCTTCCACACTCTATCCACTAAACAAAAAGCCACTTCAGGTACGGATGGAGGCAGTAGAGTAGGGACAGCTTTCTTGGTGGGGTAGGCTCATGGTCAAAGACCTATAAGAGACAAAAGCATGAAGAGACAATGGAATGGAAAAAAGAATTGATTTTGGAATCAGGTGGGCTGGGTTCTAGCCCACTCCACTCCACTGCTTCCTAAGTAGGTTACATTGAATTCCTCTCATTCTCTCTCAATATCCTCAGACATAAAATTATGATATTATTTGCCCTTCTAATCCTGCCCTGGTCTGAATTATGATGTTGGGTTCTAGAAGTCACATTTTAGGGGAAAAAAACAAGCAAACAAAAAATTAACAATCTCTAGTAATCCAGAGGCTGTCAGGATGGTGGGAGAACCAGAGACCAGTTCAAGATGTCTTGAAAGAATTGAAGATGCTTAGTTTGGAAAGGAGATGACAGTGGGAGACGTGATTGTTGTCTTCAAGGATTTGAAGGGATGATATATGGATAAAGGATAATAATAATTTAGATCTTTTCAATGGCTATGCCTATGAGTTGATCAGTAAGGAACTTGAATAAATTCTGTCAATATAGTTAGGTACCTACTTTGAAATATACAGTCTTAGAGTGTTGCCTAGGGGCATCAAGAGGTTAACTGGCTTATCTAAGTTGCATAGCCAATATCAAATAAAGGGAGGCTTTGAACTCAGGTTTTATGGAATCAGTGATTGACCTTATATTCAGTTTGCCACATTGCCTAACTTGTTCATAGCACTTTAAGATTTTCGAAAGTGCTTTATGTACATTATCTCGTTTAATCCTCACAACAACTTTATGAGACAGGGTCTACAGGTATTCTTATTTCTACTTTATCAATAAAGGATCAGAGACCCAAAGAAGTTAACAGCTTGTCCAGTTAATGGCCAAACAACAAATAAGTGTCTGGTGATATCTCAGATCTCAGTATTTTCTGACTTTAGATTCCCCTACTCAGTCCACTCCACCATATTTTCATGTTCTCCTTAGCCCCAGAGAGCAGAATTGGGACAATGAATAGATAAGGAAGAAAAATAGTGTGTTGTTTCTGTTTTTGTTTTTCTAATGTAAGGAAATAACTGAAGAAGAGTTAGAGCTGTCCCCAAATAGAATGATGTGACCTTGAAGACAATATATTCCTCACCATTGATGGCATTCAACTCAAAGCTAAAACTTCACTTCAAGGGATGTTGAATAGTAAATTTCCGTCCAGGTTTGAATTACAGTAAATGATATCTGGATTCTGGGGTCTCTTTCTGATTCTGAAATGCTTCATCCGATGATGTGATTATCAAATGAGATAATGTCTGTAAAAAGAGTATTGGATTTGGAGACTTAAAATCTGAGTTAGAATCTCTGCTTTGCCATTTGCCACCTCAAAATACTTCACCTACAATAGTCTTGTTTCCTCATCTATAAAATAAGGATTTGGACTTTAATAACTGAAGTTCCTTCTAGCTCTAAATCTATGATTTTATGAGTGTGTTGAATTAGCTGACTTCTGAAGTCTCTCCTAGCTTGAAATCTATGACCCTATAACCCTACATGTTTTGAAGTCCTCCTATTTAGTTAGAAAACAGAAGACAAAAGTTAGGAACATGGTTGACCCTGTCACTGGCTAATAGGCTCCAAAACAATTCAACCATCATACCAGGACTAAAGTAGAATTGACACTAGAATCGAACAGCTAGACTCCCAAATGGAGCAAGCACCCAATTCACAGACGCGTCCCTTTTCCATTATCTATCCCTATTGTGAAAATAAAACAGCATTGGAAGAAAATAGTTTAGCTTTGCTTAAATGAGAGAAAGTACTAATATCTTGTTATATCTATGCCTAATTGTTGTTTGATGAAGAGAGTGATTTCTCCCTCCCCTCCCGCCTGAAGTCCAAGCTTCATTAGAATATTCGGGATCCTTTAAAGGAATACTCGGAGCAAAAAAAAAAGATTCTCTCGTCAATCCCATTCCTTTAATTGGCGTTCATTTGAGACATCTCCTAGCTTTATTATAGGTACAACAGTTTGCTGTTGCTAAAAAGTACATAAGGCTAAGGGATCAAGGTCTAAGCCTTTAACAGATCAATGTTTTCGCCATAGCGGCTTTTTCACAGGGTTACTCAGTTTTAAAGGGGACTGAAGTGGTCCTGTGCTCTAAGTATCAGGTGCTGCCTCTATCTGGGCGGGCCAGCCAGTGCACGCTGGGAGGCTGAGCTTCTCCTTGATCTTTTTTCCCTTCTTCTGAGAGGACCCTTTGTAGTTTGCTAAGGAAGGGAAGCATTGTAGTCCCTACTGAGGGTCAGCAATCTCTAGCATCCAAAATACAGCTTCCCTGTATGATAGGGGGAAAGGGGGACGATGAAATGTGAACTCAACGAGGCATCTCTCTTCTAGAAAAAAAGGAGTTCTTTGCTGGGTTTGGGTCAAAGCGCTAGAGAGTTAGCCGGGAAAAGCGGGTTGGGAGGGAGCTAGTGATACTCTATATAAACTGAATTTTTGCTGAGCTTCTGAAAGAGTGAATTTCCTTTTTTTCATTAGCCATACCAAGGCGCCACCGCCACCACCCCTCACCGCTGTTATTTATGTATTGGCTATTATTATTAATAATAATATGAATTATTAAACATCTGTTAATAATTCACGCAAGGCTAAGGGTGAATGGGACGGTAGTGGAAGAGAAGCGGGGGGGAGACACTTGATCTCCCTTCCCCTTTCCTCGGTCCTCACCTTCTGCTGGTTCTCTCCATTGTCATAGCTGAACGGAGGAAAGGGGGAGGGGGGCGGCAAGAGAGAGCAACTGAGCGAACCCGGCGTAAAGAATGCATTACGCTTCTAAACTCTGTTGTTATGGCAGAAAATATATTCCATTTGGGTGTGAGATTCCGTCGGGAGATCGGTTGCCTTAGTACCTTATATGAGGAGAAATTCCAGGCAAACTTGTCAGCCTCTACAGACTTATCCTGGTGAACCTATGCAGGCATAGGTGTGTGTATGAATAGCTGCACACACGCGGATTTGCTAAACACTCTATACCTCTATAAATACATACGCATACTTTACAAATACACTCTACGTACAGACTTGGACACGGTATAAACACAATGATACACACAACTGTACAAACACACATACTGTACACATACTATCTACACAAATATATGTACACAAACATTCCCTATCTCCTCCACCTACACTATACCCGCACTCATTCGCATTCACACATAGACTCACAAAACACGTTTCAGCATGTGTTATGACTCTGGCATATACTGTATGTACAATAATATGATGCTACCATATACGCTGTGGTGAATATATATTGTGTGTTTGTGTGTGTAACTGTCTACAAAGGGTTATGCTTCTCAGCTCCAATTGTACACTAGGTAAAGAAATGTTGAGAATTTGAAAATGAAATAATTAGAGCTCAGCATTTTTCACAACAATACTTTGTTATCTCTTTGCCCCGCCAGGATCCCGGCAGCAAAAGCGACCAGTCTGGGGTTCCAAGACTAAGTTAAAGCTTCCCAACATCAACTGTTGCTGGCAGGAGCCGAGGCGACCCTTAGGAACCAGGGTGTAGGTTTATTAAAGAGGGTTCGCCTGAATTTTATGTATGAGGTGTTGCTTTTTAATTTTTGAAAATACACAATAAATTCAACAGTCTTTTCCTGAGAAGCAAAGACAAATGAAAACAGGGAAAGCAGCAAGAAGCCAGCGGCGGACAGCTCCCGCTCCACCAGCTGTAGGGCTGCCGGGTAGGTGATTTCTTTTTAATTCTATTTATTTTGCCTGGGTGGGGTGACAAATGTGGAGGGATCATAGGGAGAAGAGTGGTTAAAAACACGGTTGTGGGATGGGGGTGGGGGGGGGGAGAAATCCTATTAAAATCCGCTCCTGCCCCAAGACCAGCAGCATAATCCGCTCATGGAGAAGGAAAGACTTGGACTCCTGCTCTGACAACTCACGCCCTCCCCTGGCTGATCCACAGTCCCCTCGTGGGGGAGATGGACGCCCCCAATTTTCATCATCTCCCTTTACACGAGAGCGCGCGCGCGCGCGCACACACACACACACACACACACACACACACACACACACACACACAAACTCCTCTCCCCACACTCCTTTGCTGTCCCCTCCAGCGGATCCAGTGTCAGCCCCCACCTCCCCTCCTGCCTCTAGATGCCAAACGCACATCTGGGGGATGTGGGGAGGGGATGGCGACTCTCGCCAGCAGAGCAGCAGTCGCTCTGTGCCTCATCGAGCCGGGATCAGCAGCAGCAAGGCTCGCTTTCCAGGTTAATTTATTCATTCACTTATATATTTATTTGGTGGAGGATTTAAAAAGAAAATTTCAATTCGAGCCAGGAAAGCAGAGGAGACCCAGATAAAGTCTCCTTCCCCAGCTCCCTCCTTTCCCACCCCCAGGCTACGCGCCTTCCCCCGCCCCCGATGTAAACGGCAAGAGGAACCCAGTGTCGCCCATCTATCCATCCATTCCTTCCACTAGTTCATCTGTCCCCCACCATCCTCTCCTCCCCGCCCAGTGAGCCCAGCCCGGCTCTAGAGGGCTGACTACCCCTCTGCTGTAGTAGATCAACGCCCAGTAAGGGAATCGTACCCAGGGTGGGAGACTTACACATACAGCCCTATCGGAGCTGAGGATGGAAGAGGAGGGGAACCCCAAACCTCAAACCTGTCTCCCATCCTGCACTCATACACACCCCCAACAGAGCTGTGCGCCTCTCCTTTTCCCCCAGGAACCTACACGGATGGCGTGAGATAAAGGGGAAGGCGGGGAGGGATTTGTGGTTGCTCTTTGGGTTGCAAGGAAGGAAGGGGGAGAGTAGAGGGAGAGAGACAGAAACAAACAGAAAGAGAGACAGAGAGAGAGCTCTTATCTATAAACGATCTATATGCACGATATATATTAATGGAGAGCACTTTCTCTATCGATACTGATTAATTGGCCGCTGATCCTCTACAACTCGGCCTTTTTATATTCGAAATAAATAAATCAGGATGAAGGGGGAAAACCGCCCATTCTACCTCCACCGCTGCCGCCGCCCCGCCCCACCATCCTTTCCTTTCCTTTTCCTTCCTTTTTCTCCTTTCTCCCTCTCTCTCTAGCTAATAAAATGCACCTCGGCAGGGGATGGCCCCTGACACAGACATACACGCACACATGCACACACGCACTCAAATTAAAAAAAAAAAAATCAATGTTTTTATATTTCTCCCCCAAAACTGTTGCACCTACTCCTATTACCACAGTCCACCACCACCACCACCACCACCCCAAAAAACAAAAAAAAAGACAAATACGAAAGGCAGCCAGCCCCGTTCCTAAAATGCACTCGCTCCCCTTCGCTCACTTGGCCCCCGAATCTCAGCGCCTCCCGAAGAGCCATGCGCCTGGCGCTATTTATAGCCTGGGGCTGTCTTGGAAGGTACCACCGTGTCTCTCTGGGTCTGGCAGACGGGGGGAGGTGGGGGGTGGGGGAGAACAGCCAACGAAAGCCAACCCCCACGCCCTCCCCTCCCCACCCGTCTCAGTCTCCCTTGAGCCCTCCCCTCTCCTCCCCCCTCCCAGGCCCGTCTCCCCCCACCTACCCCCTGCACACACACGCCGCCCCCACCCCCTAGTCTGGCTGGGAACTTGAACTGGTCCAGCCTGTTTAAACGGAAAGGACAGAGATCCTGTCTGTTCAATGTAAAAAAAAAAATCAGATCAGACCTAGGGAGAGAAGAGAGAGAAGAGAGAGAGGGAGGAGAGAGGAGAGAGAGAGAGAGAGAAAGGGAGAGAGAGAGAGAGAGAGAGAGGAGAGAGGAGAGAGAGAGAGAGAAGGTGTAGAGAGGGAGAGACTGAGTGTGTGTGTGTGTATGTGTGTGCGTGTGTGAAAGCGAGAGAGAGGGCGAGAGAGAGAGAGAGGGAGAGGGAGTGAGAGAGTGAGAGAGCGAGAAAGAATAAAAGGAAAGAAGATTTTCTCTATGTATATAAAGATGGCTACGTTAGCAAACGGACAGGCTGACAATACGAGCCTCAGTAACAACAGTCACGGCAGCCCGGGCAGTAACGGGCACATGAACGGATTAAACCATAGCCCGGGGAACCCGTCTACCATTCCCATGAAGGACCATGATGCCATCAAGCTGTTCATTGGGCAGATCCCCCGAAACCTGGACGAGAAAGACCTCAAGCCCCTCTTCGAGGAGTTTGGCAAGATCTACGAGCTGACGGTTCTGAAGGACAGGTTCACTGGCATGCACAAAGGTTAGTGGACGATTTCCTTCTTAACTTTGCTATGGAGGAGAGAGAGAGAGAGAGGAGAGGAGAGAGAGGAGAGAGAGAGAGAGAGAGAGAGAGAGAGAGAGAGAGAGAGAGAGAGAGAGAAGATATCCTGGGGGAGGTAAAAGAGGAGGAGGAGGAACAGGAAAGGGTGTGGGGGGGGTGTTAGGGGGGATGTTTGGTAGGGGGGAAGGTTGGTTTTAGGGGGAAGGGAAAAGATCAGACAGATGGCAAAGAGAAAGAATGGGGGGGATAGGATATTCTCCTGAGAAGACAGTTAAAGAGAGGGGAGATCAAAAAGAAATGAGAGCGGGGTTTGATTTTGGTTGGGGTACGGAGCCACTTGAGGGGAATGGGATTGAAAATGGTTAGGTAGAATATACAGAGTAGCAGCGTTGAGCGGTCTGGGGATTCAAGCACGGGTGCTGTCCACAGATGTGGTGCTGAAAATACTAAGATTTTTTTTTTTTCTCTTCCTCCTCTTTTTGGGGCCATAGTAGTATCAACACAACCGCCTAAATTGGGGGTTGGGGTGGGGGTGGCGTGTTAAAATCCTTAAGGTGATTTTTTTCTCTTTATCATTTTAACAGTAAAACTCCCCTGTACATCCAAGCTTCATGCCTGAGTGACCTGGCAAAGGGAGGGGAATGGGGGGGGGGGGGGAGGAGAAGGGTTGAGTTGGATATTTGAAGGCATAAGTGGACAATGCATAGGAGGGAAGAATCAAGAAGGGAAAACACATCACAGGAGGGAGGGAGGGAGGGAAGGAGAGAGAGAGAGAGAGAGAGAGAGAGAGAGAGAGAGAGAGAGAGAGAGGAGAGAGAGAGAGAGAGGAGAGGAGAGGAGAGGAGAGGAGAGGAGAGAGAGGAGAGGAGAGGATGAGGAGAGAAGAGAGGAGGGAGAGAGTAGAGAGAGAGAGAAGAGAGAGAAGAGATGGGGGGAGAGAAAAGAGAGGGAGCAGAGAAGACAGAGACAGAGGTCAGAGACAGACAGAGACCAAAAGAGAGGCAGAAACAGAGAGAGAGATAGAGAAACAGAGATGGGGGAGGGAGTAAAGATGAATCAGTGCCAGTCACTTGCTAGGTAGACCTGAGTTTTGGAAAATATATGTGGTGATAATGTATATTTTTCAAAGGATGGACACAGATCAATTCTAAGCCTACCATGCAAATTGCTTCATAGAATATTTTCTCCCTATCCTTTGAGGCAGCTGTAAGTTCTGATTGTTGTTACTATCAGGGAAGAGAGAGAAAGAGGAAGAAGAAAAAAAAAAGCTAGTAACTTTTTTTATAGGAAGGGGCAATGGGAATTTTCTGCAGCATCCTTTTTTTCTCCTTTTTTATTCTCATTAAGGCAGAACCCCAAACGTGCTCGGTTGTAGATCGTATGTGGGTGGCTGGTGGGTGATGAAATTAGCCCAACGCTTCGCTCCCTAACAGTAATGTATAGGATGTGCAGCTGGGATTAATAGGAGGCTGAGAGGTGTGGGCAAGTTAAATGCTCTCAGAGAGAGATTGATTGCTGAGGCAGGGAAGTAGCACCAGGCTGAGTAAGTTGTAGATAATGTACATGTAAAACCAATTTTTAATAAACATAAGTATGGAGAGATTCCAAAACTACTGTGTCAGAGCTGGTGATTTTAAAGGAAAATAATACACATACAGTCCAACTGGGAAGCCTGCTCTCTTGCTACATGCTGACTATTGAAAGGATTGATTCTCTAGTACGTTGGGTGCTGGGTGTGGGGTATGTCTGTTTTCCCTAAACAGAGGTTTTTATTATTACTATCTTCCCTCTGTACTTCTTCACCCTACCCCCATTCCCAATATCAAGCAGACCTCGACAGCCAAACTCTTGTAGCTGGAGTCCCAGAGAGCAGTTTTATTGGCTTTAACGTATTCCAGCTTGCCTGCTGAGTAGTAAATCTTAAAGTTAATGGCATGTTGAGTGGTACAAAAACAGAGAAGAATGGAAATATACTAGTTTGGGTGAGGGGAGGTGTGAGGATTGGAGAGGGGGGAGATTAGTGCCCTTATTCAGTTTAGAGAAAATATCTGTTCAGAAGAGATTGGTGAGATGGAGTGGGGAGAGATAGCTTCCCAAATGCTATTCGTTTCCTTCCTTCCCCCACCCACTCCAGCTTCCTGGGGTTAACTGTAGCCTTGTAGCATTCTCTCCTTTTAATCAAGCTTCCTAGAAGCATAACAATGCTAGTTTTTTATTTTTATTGTTCCATTTTTTAAAAAATCATAGAAAAAAGAGCTCTTTCTCCATCAAAATGGGAAGCATGGAAGATTTCAAAGTTTACACACAAAAATATTCACAACCCACTGGAGAAAAAGGACAGATTCTAAGAGACAAATTTCTCATTGGATTTGGAGCAAGAAAAAGCCACTTATTTATTTATTTCTGATCTGCACAAACTTTTATAATTTACATTGATTTCTTTTCAAATTCCTTGATATGAAGTTATACATACAATCACTATATGTTGGGTGATAGTTATGTTATTTAATATTTTTCTATCATGTTTATGTAAATAAAATGATCAGCATCATAAAGGGAAATAATACTGTAGTATAGGTTTAGATAGACAACCAAGCTGTCTGGAATAATTTCATTTTTGTGAATGTTTTGACTCTCAGATTATCTGTATTGACAGTAGTAGGTAAGCCAGTTGGTGACCCAGGGTGTATTCACTTGGCCCTCCTTACTGCAGCAACTTACCCTCCAAATCCAGGCATCATTTTTCTCCCCTATGAAACTTCTGCATATCCCATTCCCCTCGTTTTTTATAGAGTGAGTCTCAGCTATGAATGTCACTGACAGCGCTTGGAGCTTCGGGAGAGCTAAATAAATGATACAGTTTCCGAGGTCTGTTTTATTCAGTCCGAGAAGAGTTTGAACTCCTCCTTCTGTGATGCTGCCTGATTTATTAGCTAATCCTGATAAAAATAAGCCTCTGGCTACTGAAAAAAAAAAACCTCTCTTGCCATTGGTGATTAATTACCGTTAAGTCAAAAAGCATGATGGGACTTTGAAGAATGAAGATTGTGTTGAGCTTCTAGTCTCCCCCCCCCCCATTTCTAAATCGACAACATGAAGGAAAATATGAAAATGGTGCCTTTTGTTAAATCAGGGACGAAAGATTGCTGGTATATCTTGCTCACTCCTTGCTGAATTTCCAACTTCTAATGAACCTAGTTGGGATAGAGCTGAGAGATTTGGGAAGAGACTGGCCTTGAAAACTACTAGCTAATGTGTCTATTAACTAATTGATAATAAATAAATAACCAAATTAACAAGTCAATAAATAAATCAGTTGCCTGATCAAGTTATTTTAAAGCACTACCTTCCATTTCATGTAGCTGGGTAAGAGAAGTAGTCCCAAGAGTTAATGGACTATCTGTCGGGTGGAGAGAAACCTTAAAAGAGAATTAGCTTAAGACAAATCGGGAGGTTGTGGTACTGTAAGAAGAGTATTCAAAGGTACTGAAGGAAAAAAAACAGTTCTACCAAAGGAGAGGATAGCTTCTCTTCTGGGGGAGATGTTGATGGTGTTATGGCAGGATGGTTTTTAAAGGTACATTCTTGCTCTGGTAATGGGACACTAATTGAAAATAAAAGAAGGGACTCAGAGTGGACAGAAAATAACAAAACAATGAGATAGTGAAAACTCTCAGATGATAAGGATTTCTTCTTCCCCATCCCATCCCTTCCCATGTCTCACACCATCAGAAACACTTTAGGAGAGGATTTATTTTTCTAATCACCAAAGAGAAAAGATTTGTAGTACTAATTAAAGAAGACCTAGATCAGATATGTTAGTGTTATGGGTGAGATGAGACCCAATTTAGAGAGACTTCTTTTGAATAGGGAGAGATCTCTTCCTTCTCTTGTTAGTCTTCCTTATTTTTGTCTTTTATTCATTTCATCTTCATTGTCTTCTTTCCTGGGGTTTGGGTGCAGAGAACAGAAGTGGGAACCACATAAAAACACACATGGCACCCACATATGCAGAATTATCAAATCACACATGAACAATTTAGCAATCCATTCATAACTTTGGTCTTGTCTAGCAGGGTAGGAGGCTGAGAAGACTGAGTTAGTGGGAGACATAAAGACTAGTGCTCTCTGGACAGCCATATTACAATGCATTATCTTTGAAGTCATTTAAGTCCAATTTAAGTGGTATTTAGTATAATATTTATGAATTAATGTAATCTAAATATAGGGCTGTCCCCAAAGGTTTAAACAGCCTTTACTACTGATGCATGCTTGTTCACAGGGCCTGTAATACATTTTAATCTAAACAGCCTGGTCCACCTAACAGTCCTTCTAGTTATCCAGTCAGAACAGATCTGTGCCTGGGTATCCACCCTGCATGGAGATTTTTCCAGCTGTAAGAAAGAGAAGACAGTGCACGGTGGCCTTTGGATATTCATAAGCAAGAACCACTAATCTATAAAATATGCAGTCCTCTGAGAATTTCACATTTCATATAAAAAGAAGTTGGGGTGGAACCATCCTTTGGAAATTGCCTCAGAGTTTATTCAGTTTTTAAATATATTCACCAATCCCTCTCCCCCAACTTAAACCTTCATATGGCAAACAGAATGCATCTCAATTAAAAGTGAATTGAGGAAAACCCAAAAAAAATCTCTAGGGGGGGAGGGGAAATATGGTTAGATTTAAATTTCTGTGAGTTCTGTGCTTCACAGTATCATGCCTGCATTCAAGATGTGCAATCCATCATCCATTCTATCCTAACTGAGAAGACTTATTTGTTGTTCCCACCCACCCAACCCCAGGGATACATGAAAATCCCCACCAAATTTCATCGTTCCAGAAAGTAACATGACAGCAGAGCCTGGACATCAGCCCATTCCCAATTTGGATGAATGTTTAAAAAATCTCTTTGGAAATGAAAAACCAGTGCTATCACTCCAGTGGAGTGTCTACATAAAAACACACCCATTTCATTGAAATGGCACATTTCTCTTGCAAGAAACAGGAAGAATGAGACAGTCAGACATGGAAATAAACACACAAAAAAACCCACAAACAAGACAAAGTAACTTTCAGTGAGAACATGAAATTGGAATTTAAAAAATTAAATACCCCCAAATAAAAGCTCAACATCGTAAATGCTAATAAATGTTCCCTTTAATAGCAAAAGGGGAAAAGAAATAGATTGATTTATTTCAAAAGAAGGGAAATAATTTCCTGTGTGTGTCTCTTTTATACATACATTTTCAGAGCTGGTGTCCACAGAGATAAAGACACATGCATACATGTGTGCATATGCATTGGCATTTACACATATGACCTGCACACATGCATCAACTAGTTTTGGACTAGATTACATAGGAACCCAGCCAAGAGATTTTTATTCTCTCTGTCTTTCACAGTCTGAAAATGGATTCCAGATTGTGTTAAGGGGATATCTTTGAGGTCCTGACATTATCTCTATCACCTTCTCAAATTGTTCAGTCATTCATAACTCATCACCAAAAGGTGTCTCTTCAGCATATGCATTTCTCTAATACAAATATCAGAAAACACCATCAAATTTAATCTGAAGATATCACCCTTCTGAGTGAGTTTTAAAGTTGTTGAGGCTTTACAGAAGAATGGAATTCCAGGATAGTTAATCATCTCAAATGTGTGAGTTTTGTTTAATTTTCCCTCCATATCCCTCCCCCTTTGGTGTGTTATAAGTGATTGGTCATGTGTGTGTGTGTGTGTGTGTGTGTGTGTGTGTGTGTGTGTGTGAGAGAGTGAGAGAGAGAGAGAGAGAGAGAGAGAGAGAGGCAGAGAGACTGAGAGAGAGAGGGAGACCTGGATATTCAGATGGAAGTCTCTAATTCATATACTGTCTCATTTCAGACAAGAAACCATTATACTCCTTGGTCTCTGTGAGGAGGTGGTCATCCAGTTCCCTGGGACTTAGTAGTAAGATAGGATTATGAGAAAGATAATGGGGTAGGGAATGAATGACAAAGGGGCAATGAAAGTTAAATCACCAAAATGCTGACTGGGCACTGGAAACTGGGAGATTCAATGAGGCAAAGAAATTGGAGCTAGAGTAATACCTGTGTATAGGGGGTAACTATTTGACCTGAAGGGGGAAAAGAGGGAGGAGTATAACAATCTCATAAAGGAGAAAGTTGTAAGGAGTTACTAAAGTTGGGGGTAATGTGTGTGTGTGTGTGTGTGTGTGTGTGTGTGTGTGTGTGTGTGTAGATCTTTGAGTAATTCGTATATATGCTGTCAAAATTAGTATGTAGGGAAATTTCCTCCTAAAAGTCATAACATACTTTTTTTTTGGGGGGGGGGGGAACAAGGCAAGGAGAGAAGGTAAGTGATTAGAAAAGTATGGGGGGAATACTACAAAAGATCTAATGTACTGAGGATATACCAACTCATCCCTTGGGTCCATGAGTCTTGACCCAAGGTTTGGGATTTCTCTGTTTACTCCCTTTCCACAGTGAATGGGGAGGGGAAGGTTTTCTGAGGTTATCCATCTGTATCTCCCACTCCCTGTGACCTTTCTCCAGATCTTTATTCCCTTTACCACCCCTCAATTCCATTGATTACGTTTTAGAAGTGACCTTCTGGGCTGAGCAGCCGCAGAGGAGTCTCTCTGCAGAGACAATCCTGCCCCTTCTGCATCCCACACCCCTCTCTTGACAATGCACCCCTGTAACACCCCATCCCCTTCTTTATCTCCTGAAAGTGAACACCCTCCACAAACCAAGGACTTTCCTAATTCAATCAAGACGGCTCTCCTAGAAGTAATCAGTGTTTTTCTCCAAACCCAGTTAGGGTGTGGCAGGAACCCAGCAGCCTGCCAGTCAGCATCTCTGCGGCATTGGAGGTAAACCCTCTTTGCACCAGGCTTCTTAAAATGTTTCTTCTCTGGAATCCCTAACACTCCCCCCTCCCCCCGTCCCAGTTCAGTTCATAGGCTCTGGTTCTAGTTGGATGTATGGATGAGAGTTGAGGGGTGAAAATAAAAGGTTGTATCAACTTTTCTCCTTTAAAAAAAATTCTATTTCCCATATATAGATACACAAATGAATCCCGAAAGCTAAGTATGGAGAGTAAGGGTTGCTATTAAGTCTAGTACTGAAGACATTGAAGGCCACGGACAGGCAGGGAGCAAAAAAGGAATGAAGCTATGGATGAATTCAGGCACTGGGAGATCTCCAAAGTTGAGGTGTTTGGCTTCTGTCAAGTGGGCAATGACTAAAGCTATAGGGGCTTCCTACAACTCCATCCACTGGGAAACTTAGAATTTTCTCATTTCCTACAATCATGTAGACAACATGCCATAGTCCCGACCCACAACAGTGGAAAAGAAAAATGGGCTATGATTAGTCCCTGCTGAGGCTAGGACAGAGGTCATAAGTGAACTTGAGGAGAGTTTGGGGAAGGGACTCGGAGGAGGTTGGATGTTACTTGGTTTTTTTATTGCTGTTTTTCTTGCGATTAGCTCCACCTTCTTTTTTCCTCTATCGTTATCTGCATCTTTCCTCCAACCCCAGTTGATTGAAGACTCAAACCTGTTCTTAACAGCTCAGGACCCAAATCATATGTGGCCATCTGTATGATGTAAATGAATGGGCACCCTTATAGATATAGACATTGTGCTCACTTTGTGAAGAAACAGCAGCCAAAAATATTGATCAAAGCTTGGGGGAAAAAATTGATAATGAACTGGTCTCCAACAGGACTTTAATTGACAGTGACTTCCGAGGCCCAGCTCTGGACAGTGTATAAACTGACCACGATGTTACTTTATTGCAATACATTCTCCTTTAATTAATTATCACCTTTGTTAAGACTGGCTACAGATCAAAGGTTTTTAGATACTTAACAGATTCTTAGTACAAAGCTCTCAGATGCATTAGGACTATCCAACAGCTCGGCCAATGAGGCGAGAGAGCTTCCCATTTTCCTCTCTCTTATCTGTTTATTTCATCTTCTTTGTTAAAGACAGACAGTCCTTGCTGCACAGACACTGTTGGTTAGGACAGGGCCTTGCTGGGGGATATTAGCTTCTGGAAGAGAGAAGAAACAGAATATGTGCATGTTGGGGGCAGATTTGTGGGGGCAGTTTGCAAAGGGAAAGGGGATCTTTGGCTTTGCAGTTATTTCTTAAAATGCACAATCGGGGGTTTAGCCACGGCTGAGTCTCTGGCTGAAATGAGGAATCTGGACACGATGCAGACAGTCCGTGAAAATTGCAAAAGGTGTGTGTGCGTGCGTGCGTGTGTGTGTATACGCACATAAATATTACAAGATCAATAGAGCTTGTATCCTTTACCCACACCTCTTAACTTCTCCCTCCCTTACTTTTGCCTTGTGAACACCTACATGGATGTCGTATTTCACTTCGGAAAATGCTTGCAGCCCGCGTGAATTTGGGTGATGCTAAATGAAACCGAGTCATTGTTTGGATTCAGTTGTGGAGTCTGGGCAACAGTGAGGATATGGGCACTAGGTGTGTCTAAAGCATCTAGAACCATGGTCCAACAGACACCTCACTCTTCCAGGGAAGGAGGAGGGGGCCCCCAAACCTACAAACTGACAGGTGACTTACTTGAAAGCGACCCTCTGAGTGGTTCTAGGCAGATTTGAATGCCATACGTGGCTGTTTGTTCATTATTCTAATTTAATGATGCAGTCACACCTAATTAATCCATGTCTGGTTTATTCATATGCTACGTCTGAGCATCCAAAAGATTTTCCCAGCTAGCCCAGTCTTCTTTTGCCGGGAAGAGCTAGAGGTGTGCCTCTGGGTGAGAGAGTCTGAACAGAAATGAATCAGTGCAAAATGAGGTGATAAAGCAGCGACATGAGGCCATCTCTGACATAAGTGTTCATGCATGTAGGCATGAAGGTATATAAATAATAACAAGAAAGCAGGTGTGTATACACACATATGCAGTATGTTTTCTGACATGGTTGACAAGGCTCTATTCCTTTTTTAATACCCATAGGACTAATTCTCATTATATAATGAGTATTGCTCCTTGGAAACGCACCATCAATGCCTTGGCTTTTAGATGATTGGGGATTTTAGAGCAAAGGGAAATAACAGGGTTCATCCTCCGTCCTGTCCCAGTGGAGAGATAAACAGGTGGGCCGGAGCTCCCATTGTGTAGGTGGGGAGACTAAGGCCAAGGTCAGGTTTTGGGCAGGCCCTGCCCTCTTGGCAACCTGCTTCTGGCTTGCGCTCCTTTTGGCGGTGCTGGCAGACAGGTAAATAGCAAAAATGGCATTGACATAATGACATCCTTTTAAAGATGAAACTCCCCTGGAAATCTTGGGGTAAGAGAACTATCAAAAGATAAAATAATATACAATGTATGTATAGGAGCTCTCTGATTAGGCTACTCCCTCCCCCAATAATGCTCTAATTGACTATTTGATCAGTTCTAAAAGCATCAGTATCTCTCACTAAGGTTACCCCCATCCTGGAGGAAACCACACATATGGCACAGTAATGGGTTTATCTATACTTCTTAAAGGAATGTGACAACTACCCTGAGATGATTCAGTTGCCTGAACAAAGGTCAATATATTGATATCCATTATTAATAATATCAATACTTTGGTTGACCAATATAACCCAGTGACTGTAACATGTCACGGCTGTTGGGTAAGGCTAGAAGGACTAGGCAGCAACAGCAAAAAATTGTCCCCATGTAATATTTATCATATTGACTGGTTCTAATAATATACATAAAGGCAAAAATGTTGGAAATGTTTGCTGAGTACATGTGTTGTTAGAGGGGAAACCCAGTTCCCAGTGGGTTGTATGGATTTGAACCCCCTTAGAATGTTGTAGTTGAATAGTTATTGACACCAAGTTTCTATGACCAATGCTCCACAGCACAGTCTTTATCTAGTTACTCAAAACAAGCTTATTCTACTCTGTCCAGAAAAAGCAACGGATTCACTTGGCTACCATCAAAACATCTCCTTCTATAAAATTCAATACTTTGCATAGCGCTCCATCACCTAAAAGAGGCAAAAACACCCTCACACCTTACGCTTTCTCACCGTCCCCAGTGTTTTAATTTTGTCAAAGTGAGAACAGATTCTGGGGAATAGAGGGGTGGGGGAAGGTAGAGAAGGTATAATTAATTTAACTGGATACAAAGCAAGCCCTTAGAGTGAAGGTTGACAGGTGCTGAGGAGGAACTTCTGCAAGATGCCATTCTGTGTCTCAGGTACCTTGGAGGGAACACATAGCCACGTACCCTCACCTGGTGTACATGAGGTAATAAATCAATTTGTCTTTTTTGAGTTACTCTAGGATCCCAAACCTGAAACTTTCAGGAGTCCCCTCAAACAAAAAGACTGATCTGGCTGAATGGTCTGGGGTTTTTCAGGTCATTCCCATTATCCTATATTTGAACTTTTATGGGGTGTTTATATGGAATTCATCTTTGCTAATAAAATGTAGAACAGCCAGATGATTTTTCCCCTATTCATTCATTTTTTAGTCTACTCATTCAGGACTTCCCCTCTGGTCATACTGTTCTTTGTCTGGGACTGGGCAAAGGAGAGGAAAGACTCCATGGACCTTGAACAGGAAGTGGTAAAATTGGGGAGGGCACATTAGTGTAATGAGGGGAAGAGGAGACTCCCCACTGGAAAAGAGAGAAGAGAATAAGGAAAAAGGCACCTTCAGTTAAAGCCCAGTAAGCATGTGCTCTTATAAATCACCTTTTTACCAGGAGTCAGCCATCAAGGTAGTGGGGCTGGAGTGACTTTGGAGGCCAGGGTGGTGAACTGAGGGGATGGAGGCGGGTGGAGTTGGGGAGAGAGTCATGTAGATTGAGGAGGAAACATTTTAGTCAATCTTTGGTCATTAACAGAAAGAGCAAGAGATAAAGAGATGGAAAAGGGGGTAGTGTGTCTGTGTGTGTGTGTGTGTGTGTGTGTGTGTGTATGTGTGTGTGTGTGTGTGTGATAAGAAGCAATCTTCACCCCAGGGTACAGGTCATTCTGTGTTGTAGGAAGTCTTTTCCTTCTCAAAGTGGGGGTCTTTTTAAAAGATTATTTTCTTTCATAGTTGACATTTATATGTCACCTTTTTTAGGTTTATAAATGACTTTATTTACATTATCTCCTTTGATCTTACCAATGAGTCCTTGAGTCACTCTGGGGCATCTGAAAGTAGAAGGTTAACCCCAGAACTGGACTTACTTAGACCACTTGTACTTTCCCCTACCCCACCCCTCCCCGAGGCCTATAGAATAAATGCCTTCCTCCCCAAGTCATGCCAAGATACTACCCTACTGTGCCCAGTAGCTTCCTCAAGGTCCCTCGGTCTTTCCCTATTCTCCTTCCAAGTTGCTATTCCAGGTCACACCTTCCCCTCCATACTCCAAGGTCCTTAGTATGTTGAAAGGCAACATTATATAGCAGAAGAATTAGGGATTTTTTTCAGTCGGGAGATGTGAATCTGTATCCGAGTTCTAATAACTAACTATATCACCATAGTTATCACTTCACTGGAACTCAGCTCATTTGTAAAACACTGACACTGGGATAATGGCTGATCTTGAGGGTTCCAACTAGTTTTACACCCTTTAATACCATGATCCTCTGTTCTGAGATTGCTGTCCCCCATCCCAACACACAACACCCTGGAAATGGGGAATAGGAGGAAGAGAGGGAGCCTGGAAGAGTATGTTTTACTCTCAGTGTACTCAATCAAAAGTACCCCACTCAGGGATAGGCTGTGAAAAACTGAGCTTTGGGAGGGGGGTATATGGGAGGATAGATTAGAGGTTACTGGCCTTCTAGCTCCCCCTGCCTTTCCATGGATTTATCAGATATGAGGGTGCCTTTAGGGTGAGTAAAAGGAAATTTGTCACCTTATTTATATACCGTATTCCCTTTCTTCTTCCAAGGACCTCAAAGGTTTCTTTAAGCCTATCTTCAATAAAGAAAGGCTTTCCTATGCCAAACCTGTTAGAGTCTCTCACTATGGTAAGCCTAATTGTAGGCAAAGGCCTTGCTGAAAACTATCAGGATCACTTCAATGATCCTGGACAGTGATTCTGATGTCTAGACAGAGACACCCAGATGTCTCTACTACCAGTCTGTCATGAGGCTTGATATTCCACCATTACAGCTTCATTCCTTTGGGTTAATATGGCCCTTTCCTGGTTCCACTGTTAAATTGCAAACTTCCCCTAGAACACAACCAGTCCCAAAAAACTTCAGTGTAAACGAGTTTGTTCTATGTTTTCTTCTCAGATAAGAGGGCCCAAGAGCAATTGAGAACAATAGGTACCAAGGGCGGCAAAGGGCTGATAAGCACCGAATGGAGAGGCCACTCCTCAGAGACAGACAGGCCTGGCTGTTGTCACCCACCTCGAAGGTTTACAGAGAGCACCTTGCCTGTGTTTTTGAGACCCCCATAGCTGCACCTTCTCTCTCTCTCCTCAAGGAGGCGCCCTCTGATGGCTAATGTAAGGCAGTCAATCCTCCATAACCGTTATTCTCTAGGCCAGAAGAAAATGATTTCTTCCCCCTGTCCCTCTGATGGCCCTTCCTCCTCCTGCTTCCCCACTACTCTGTGGCTTCAGCACAAGCCTGTCATGCTGAGACCCTTCTCACCGCTTGGAGCCCCTCGGAGACAGATAGACAAGAATGGGTCTAGTTTTCTTTATTTGGAAAGCATCCCGTGGCAGGCAGAAAGTATAGTCATACATGAGCCTGTGATCCCAGCGATGTCCTAAACCACAAACACACGCACACACACACACACACACAGAGGAATGTTCCTAAAAGACTACATATACATATAAACTGATGTGTGTTCACATACATATACGCACATATGCCCTTTGCTTGTGCATCCTGAAAGAGGCACGACTGATCAGTTGATCAATCAATTAACATCCACACCCAGATTCAGTGCTGGGCACTAGGAACACTACTATTGCATCTTGTTTGGTTTCAGTCTGTGAGCCGCAGAGCAAGAGAACTACTATGTTATTTATTTTTATGTTTTATTTATTGTATTTTTTTTAATAAAAGGTAACAGTGATGTGATATAAAGAGCATTGGGCTAGAAATTAGAAAACCTAAGATTCTAGACCTGGTTCTGTCATAAACTGGCTGTAAGATAGTGGCTGTCATCTCAACTATGAGGACCTCAGTTTCCTCCCCTGTAAACGTGAGTGTATTGGATTAGATGACCACCAAAGTCCCTTGTATCTCTCACATCATATACACATACCATTTGTTACCTATTTAAGAAAGTTCCAGGCAGCAGGGATGCCCTTTGCCTCAGGATATCATTTTTCTAGGGATAAGGAAGATATGTTCTTGATGGAAAGGATGAGGCCTGGGGAGAAAGGAGAGAGATTGGGTCTTTAATAGCCTCACCCTATAATTACCCCCAAAATTATGATTGGACCACCTCTCCATTTCAGGTCTCAATTCCCTTCCAGCTTTACATCTTGACTTTGACGAGATGCCTCAAGGAATAATGTGGGTAAAGACAAGGTTGCTCTTCCTGAAACTATCCTCAGAAGTTTTGAAAGGGACCTAGCTCCCTAGATTCTCCCAACTTAGGAACCATTCCTCTTGGGATTTCTCCCCAGCTTGGCTGACACTTTCTATTCCCAGCTAGAGCATCTTTGAAGATATTTCCAGCCACTGTAGCTCTTTAGACACTGAATTCTACCTATAGATTCCATCTACTATGTATGGAGCAGATTTCTCCAAAGCAGTGAGTAGGTGAATCTTGATCTGATTGATAGGGGAAAAAAAATGACCTCTGCCTTTGGGGAGTCTCCAGTCTTCTTAGGGTTATGACATTTATGACACCCAGGGACTTTCATGGACTATGATAGCTACAAGCATAAAACAATTTCATTGACATTAAATGCCTAAGGACCAAATGAAAACAAAACTTTGGGTCTGGAGCTAGAGGAGGTGACCTAAAGAACGAAATCATAGTGTTTATAGCAGAAAGGGATCTTAGAAACCTAGACAGTATACTAATTTTTACATGAAGAAACTGAGAGCCAAAGAGAAAAAATTATTTGCCCAAGGTCACACAGTTATTAAATAGAAGAGCCAAAATTCAAAGGTCTGGTGCTGTGGGCATGGAGCCAGATTTCAAAGGCAGGGAGAGAGAATGCCAAGTGGAGTGGAATGGCATGGTCACAGGCTCCTTTGTGGAAAGAAAGAAGACCCGAACAGAGGGTGAAAAGGAGATGGTGAGTTGACTCACCATTTCAAGTGCATTAATTTTGTTTCTCAGAACAGTGGGGACCAGAAATTCTGATCTCAAATAAGAAGGAACCTAAGACAGACTGAGGAACAGCAGGAAGTTTTGAGGAAGGCAGGCAGCTCCTGACATCTTCCAAAAGGGGGTATTTTCACCTCCTGTGGGGCTGCAGTGTCCTTCGGGCTCCCAAATCACAACCCACTCATGTTGAGAAATTACTCACTGAATATTTAAACCAGTGGCCATATTCCCTATCACTGGGGCAGCCTTCCAGATCTTACTGGAAGGCTTGGCTGCATTTTCTAAGCAATAAATTGTGGGGCTCATGGCACTGGAATCTCCCTTTGCTCTCTGCCCCACTCCCCTATTTTCACCCCTCCCACCAAAAAGAGTAGATCAGGACTCTAAGAATGATGATGAACCATTCTTTCCTATTTTCCCAGAAGCCTGGGACTAAGATGTCAGGCATAAGATTCTCTTATCAGAATCCAGCTAAAAGCAGTGATTATAATTCCTGGAGGAGGAATTCCGACTGGACACAAGGTCCTTCAGAGTGAAGCCAGCTAACCAGAGAGGCAAAGTAGGGGAGAAGGGGAGGTTAGGTAGTCAGGGATCCTGAAGGGGTATGTTGACTCCCTTTGCCCTGGAAGTACGCTGGGAATGTGCTATGATAACCCTCTATTTGAGAGATTCAGTCTCTCTCAAAAAGAGAGAAATAGATACATTGAGTTCCCAAGACTGAGACCAACCCTTCAGCATACTCCAAGGTTGAAGAATAAGGTTTTGCAACCCTGCTGTAATTTCTTGCCTTCTACCCTATTTTATCCACTCCAAATCAAGAGATTTCTCAGGGGAACAGGAAGGGTGGTGAAGGTAGCTGAAAGATGATTCCTAGGACCCATCTTTTGAATAATTAGAGATGATCTTCAGCACTTTCCCATAATCCCTTCCTATGACAAGTCTTTAGTATCCTCAAGATGCTTTTTGTCTGCCCTGTCCTAAACACTCACAATATAAACCATTTCCTTCACTCTCTCTCTCCTATTAAAATTTAACTATGCTATGTCCTGTCTCTTCAAGGCCCTGCTTCCCGATGATCTTATAAACTAATCTGTGCAGCTGTGTTAAGCGGCCACTAAAGGGTGTTAATGTGTTACCTCTCTGGGTAAGTTATATGTACTGTATCAAGGGCCTTCTGGAGACAATGTCTTAACTCAAAGGAATAACAGTAATAGAGGATATTTCAGGCAGAGTAAAACCACATATAGGCAAATAGTCACCTACCCTACAAACATATAGGGCTGACCTCAGTGACATTCCATAAAACAGTCTTGGGAAAATAGATGTCCATGGTTGAATAATAATATGTAACTAGGGGAGAGCCTTATATTTTTTTGAAACACTTTCACATTTATTCTCTGATTTGATGTAGTACTTCTATGAGGGAGCAGAATAAAAATCAGTACTCTCATTTTACAGGTGAGGAAACTGAGACCTCACAAAGGTAAAGTGACTTTCCAAGGTTTCTCACTAGTAGCAGTCAGGTAGAGTCCAGTTCATCTGGAGTGAACTCAGTACTAAAGGGCAGCCTGGCCTCAAAACTGGTGATTCTTCCGGATGTGAAGTTTGTGCAGAGAGTCTAGGGTGTGGACCGTTTGGAAGGTTGGCAAGTGAATGATTTTCTAATTACCACTACGGCCCCCCATCCCATACACCCTCTCCCACTCTCCTCCATCCTACCATCGAATTTAATTATTCTATTTAGTTAGTATTCTTCTCTTTTCCGCGTAGCCCATCACATAAATAATTGTGGTATCCGTGTATAACAGGCCAGCTCCCCGGGAGGGTAGCTGAGTCCCTGTCTCCAGCCGCAAGCAGAGCCTGCCAGGACAGTGGAGACTAGCGCTTCCTGCCGCTGGGCTTTACCAGCCTAGTCGGGAAAGAGACGACTCGTGCAATTCAGAGCTGACGATGCCAAAGGTTTAATCAAATATTCAACATGGTCAGTAAACTTAAACCAACGTCGTTTCTTGAGCTCTGAGCCCCCTCCCTTCCCTTCTGTCACTGCCCAGCGGAGGCTAGGGAAAAGTTTGTAGCTCTCCCTAGAGCCGCGAACCGGCTGGCTTGGGGGTGGAAGGTGGGGCGGGGATTTCGAGAACCCTGTATGCGTTCATATGGGTTGATTTAGGTGTTCGGAGGGGTGGGGAGGGAATTGGGGAGGGGCACGTTCGGGGAGCTGGGGTTTATAGCTTTCCTTCTGTGTTCTATTATTCATTCCCTCTGATTTTTATCTAATCTCTCCCTGATTGTACTGGTGAAACTTAATAGACAAAGTGAATTTTTATTACATCATCAATATAATCTCCAGCTAATCAGCAGCCACGTGGGCCGCAGTGAGCCCTTTAGCTCTTCAACTGGCTTCATAAAAATAGGAACATCAGTGCCAGGTCTGGATTTACACCCCCCACCCCACCTCTGCTCCCAGTTTGAGTTGCCCTTTTCCAGGCTCTATCACACTGCTTTATGCACTCTGCGGGGAGAGGGAAGAAGATCTCAGACCCAGACCCTTGGGTGAGGCTGCCAATCCACCAGGGAAACCTTCTCTGTTGTTATTATTTTTAGTTTCCCCTCTCCCAGTTCCAGGTGTTGAAATCACAGATCTAGAGCTTGTGTTGTGAATGCTGGAGTGCCCTATTATTGCCTCCTGCTCTGGCTGGTGCCTGTTGCTGTGCTGGGAATATAAAATATCGTTCCACATAATCACATGCTTCACATTGTATATTGCATATGAGATTAGGGTGCATGTCTCATTGTGTAGGGAGCCTGGGTTCTCAAAAGCCAAGATCAGAGCACAGGCCCTAACAGGACCTCAGCTGGAAAGGTTTGGGATATGTGCCCAAAGATAAACAGAGAGGCTGTTATCAAAAGCCCACCTGAGGAGACTCATCACTAGGGACTTAGCTGATGGGTAATTGGGTTGTTTGGGGTTTTGATTTTTTTTTTTAGTCACGGTAATTTCCAAAAAACTTTATAAGACATGGAGAGGCAGTGATCTCCATTGCAGAAGGGAGTATAGAAATCCATGAAATTACAGATTTTCTTAAAAGTATCATGTATGTTATAGTATACAAAGTATACAAAGATTAGGCTCATTATTTTGTAGTCATGCTATGCCTAGTATGTATTGTAACCTTATTTGCAGAACACTCAAGTTTTCAAAGTATTCTTATTTATATTATCTCAAGTATTATCATCTCTTCTTTTCAGAACAACTCAGGAAGGTTGTTCCTGTCCTGTGTGTGCATACATATGTGAAGAAACATTATGTACATGCTCATGTGTTCCTCTATTTATTTGACCATTTGACAGTACTATAAAAGAAACCATGGTCAGCCAAGAAGCAAAACGTGGTGGGCAGAAGCAGGTCAGGATGGATTCTCCCAATGCTAAGATCAAACAAAGCGGCAAAGCAGGGAGTCTGGTTGTTTTAAAAAGTGGAGAAGGCAATACGTCCTGTCTCTCCCTCCTTCTAGTAGCCTAGAGAGGGACAATGATGGAATCATTCTTGTGTGCCCCTATTTCAAGATGTAGTTATGAGGTAGGGAGGCTGATATTTTACCAAAAATAGTAATCCCTTTATTCAAATGGGTGTTATAACCTTGAGAGACTCTAGTCTATACTTATTCAAGATATTTCTGGTGTTAGCTCCATCCTCTCTAGGAATTGCCTTCAGAACTTGAGGCACATTCTTTTGTGTATATTCAAAGAATGAGTCAATGAGTGAATGAGTGAATGAATGAATGAATGAATGAATGAATGAATGAAAAAATATATGTAGAGTTTACTAATTGCCAAGCACAGTACTAAGTGCTGGGGGTAAAAATACAAAAGTAAAGACAGTGATCTTCCCCCAAGGAGCTTACATTCTAATGGAGGGAAACAACACATAAAGGGGAGCAATGCCTAGAGAGGGGGTATTTCTGTATTTCCAGCAAATCTTTGTCCTTTGAGGATTGGATTAATCTTTGGAGGAAAGCCTGATGAATCAGGGTAGGAGGAGTGTTTCACTGTGGGTGCCACCATTTGGAATCTAAAAGGAAGCATGGCTGTGAAGCTAGGAGGAAGATATTTTTGTGCAGCCAGATTGGTTTAGAAGGCATAGACATCCATGGTCACATCTTGGATAAATGGACACAGGTTCAGCCACAGCCCACCCACTGTTTCTGGAAGGCTCTTTTGTGTCCTTTGCCGAGTGGCCAAAGCATCCAGATCAGATGCCCCCCATTCAGGTCTTTGAGCAGAAGATAGGTACATACTCCCAGATCATCCATACATGTAAAATGTTACATTACTGATTCCAACAGGGAAAGGGAACATGATATAGATGGAAGAGCTAGGGGTGGTGGTCAAGAGAGGTAGATTCTAGTCTAAGTTATATCACCTACTAACTGTGTGAGTTAAGGTAAGTTATTTCATTGCTGTACTTCAGTCTATTATTTAATTAATCAAGCAACATGATTATGAAGTGTTCACTGTGTGCCAGGCACTATGCTAGGTGCTAGAGTTAGATAGAAAGGAAATAGTCCCTGCCCTCAAGTAGCTTACATTCTTTTGGGACAGACATATAGATAAATAGGTATATACAAAATACATTGCATAAATAAATACTTACAAAATCAATACACATATACTATTTTAGGGGCGGTAGCAACAGATGGGAACGTCAGGAAAGGACTGAAAGAGAAGGAGATCTTGAGCAAATATCACTTGTCCTACCTCCTTTTCTCATGGGACTAAATGATATGATGAATGTGAAAGTACTTTTGCAAAAGCTAAAATATTAGATATTGTTATAAGTTATCAAACACCCCTTTTACAAAAGCCCAGAATAGACAGTCTCAGAAATGAGACATCAGATCTTAAGCTTTAAGAGTTTTGTTTTTTAATGTACTTTAGAGATCATCTAATCTAACTCATTCATTTTACATGGGAGGAAACTGAGGCCCAGTTATGGGAAAGACTTGCCATGGTCACCCAACCTATTAGTTGCCTAGGTAGGGTTAGAGCCCCACTTAGGACCTGATTCCCAGTCCAGTGTCATTTTCAATATGGTACTCAGCCTGTGGTTGAGCACAGTACACATACATGTATATACACACTCACAGATGTTTACTTAGGCTTCATATGTCAGTGTCTAGGCACCATCCCTAGAGTGACATGCATTGCATGCTTGAGGCAGAAGAGGCGTGCTGTGAGAATTCAATGTGGCAAAGACAGGCATGTTTTCAGGAGTCCCGTGGAGATGATGTTTGCGCCATTGCCAGAACAGACTTTCACAATGTAATTTCCAGGCCTGGTGCTTCCCATCTCCTCCATACCACATCCCCATCTTCATCTCAGTCCATTTCTCTCTACTGGACTGAAAAGTGATATAGTGAGAAAAGCCATGCACTTGATGTCAAATGACTATGGTTTAAATCTTTAATGTGTGTGACCCTAAGAAAGTTCTTTTACATCTTTGAACCTCAGTTTCCTTACCTGTCAAATGAGGATATTCATACTAGCAGTATACCTTACAGAACTGTTGTGATTTTAAAATGAAATGATTATAAAATTCTTTCTAAAACATGAAATAAACAAATCATAAGCATTTGAGCTATTATTTTTAGAATTTGAAGTCTCAAGGAAAAAGGTAGCAAAAAGAATAAACAGGAAAAGCTGAGGCAGGCCACTAGAAATAGGTAAGATTAAGACCATGAGGTTATAGACTTCTCCTTGGAGGCCTTCCCTTATCAGGGACTTTAGATAAGATGAAGCTCTGGGACTAGGTTCTTCCCTTTACTGATTAATTTTTTTTTAATCAATAAACAGAGATAGCCCTTGACAAAATGGAGGAGAATGAATGAAGTTTATCTTTGTCTCTCTCAATTTGCCACCCAGACTTCTTTCAGCACCCCTCTTTCTGCATCCCCCTTCTTTAACTTTTCCTTCCCACAATCTGGAGTTGCGTGCTTAACTGAAGCCATGATCAAATGAGAAGCTGTCCAGTAACATTATGGGCTGTTTATGAAGTAATGAGCTCCCTGTTTCTTAATGTGTTCAAGAAGAGAGTTGATTTTCCTTGCCAGGGACATTTATCTGTTTGCTTCCAGTCTCTCCATTCTCCAGTCTTTTCTCCCAATTTCCAAATTCATATTCAGACTCAGGCAGTTCTGACCATACCTCTTCCTGCCTTCCATCCAAAAACCTTCAATGGCTCCCAATTGCCATGAGAAGAAAATACAAGCTTGACAGTCTAACATTCAAAGCATTCCACAATCCGACTCCTACCTACCTTGCCAGACTCACTTCATAATACTCCTCTTCATGCAGTCTGCAGCTCAGACAAACTGTACTATTAGCTGTCTCTTGAACCTGACATTCCACCTCCCATTCCAATCGCACAGGCTGTCCCTAACACATAGAATGTACTCCTACCTCCCCTCTGCCTATTGGAATCCCTGGCATGCTTCAAGGATTATCCTGGACCATTTCTTCACTGAGTTCTTTCTTTATCTCCTCAGCTGTTCCAACTCTCTCCCTCCTCAAATTATCTCGTATTTGCTTGTATCTTGTCTCCCTAAGCAGAATATAAGCTCCTTGATTGTTTAAATCTTGTATTTGTATCCTTACATTTGAATATATATTGTACATAGTAGGTACTTAATAAATTAGAAGGCATTCCTGCACTGGGTAGAGATTGGACTAGATGACCTTGAAGGTCTCTGCCAACCCTAAGACTGTGTTATTGAATTACACTGACTATTATAATGTATAGTAACATATTATAATAGGTAGTCAATATGTATCGCATACTATATAATGCTGGAGGTCCCTCTCAGAGATTTTTATATTTTAAGAGAAAATAATAAACCTTCAGAGAACAAAGGAATGAATCTCCAATGGTGGAATTTCAGACTTTATGAAGCAACAGAAAACATCTACAGGAGAGAGATCCTAATAGACTACCATCTATGTATCTAAATGTAAGGCCAGCTTAGTTAGCAAAATATATTGACTGTCTCCTAAGAAGAGCCAAAAAAGTTATAGAGGAGTTATAGGGCACTAAGGACCAGGAGAGGAGGTGGAGTATTGATCTATTCCCATATTCCAGGTCAAACAGACCTCAGAGGATGGCATAGTTGCCTCTCCCCACCCTGGCTTTGTTTGTGACTATGGGAGAACATGTCATTTGTTTCTAGTCAGAATCTGCCACTCACTCAATCATGTTCCTTGATCCCTGTTGCTGCCCACCAACATGGTTCCAGGGATTCAGCAGTTGGAAGTGGGGAGAAGAGGCCAGGGGGTAGATTCAAGCTGTATTAGTAGCAGAAAGAAGGAGAAGAGAAATCAAGGGGGGAAATTAGCAAAGTAGATGGATTCTCCTACACATATACCATAAACGCAGGGATAACTATACTTAGAGAAAATCAGAATTATGAATAGGTGATCATAGATATTCTTTCTTTAGAACTGTATGAAGAAGCTGGAAGGGTTAACGAATTTTGATGGACATTCTCAACACTACTTGGATCTACTGATGGTCAGAAACGAAGGTGGAAGTAATAGATATCCGTTAAACATAGCTTAGGGTGTATGTCCATGCCGGAGAAGACCATGCCATCAGAGAAATGATGACATGACTTGCACTTGACTTTGTTTTGAGTGAGGGAGGGCTGTGCATATTTACCAACCTCACTTCTCCTCCAGAGCCATCTGAATCCAGTGACCAGATATTCATCAGGATGGCTGGAGATGACCTAGGATGAGGCAATTGGGATTAAGTGATTTGCCCAAGGTCACATAGCTAGTGAGTGTCAGGTGTCTGAGGTAATATTTGAATTCAGGTCCTCCTGACTCCTGCAGTGGTGCTCTATCCATTGTACCACCTAGCTGCCCCGATAACTTAGGGTATGTTATCTTTGAGTGTTGTGTATCTGGTATGTGCCTGTTGTGTAAGTTGGCTACATATAAATATGTTTTGCTTCATGTATTAGGTGTTGGTATGGAAAGTGTGACTATCGCCAGTGTATTTGCTACATATGTTGTCTAAAAGTTATATGAGAGACTTTGCATGTTGTGAATCTATTGTATATGTAGGCTAAGTAATGTGTCTGTACTATGTATGAGGTTATACAGATGGAATGTGTATATATGTATGTGTTGTATGAGGGAGTATAATGTGTATTCTAAGTATGTATTTCAAACTTAATACCATGAATGGGACCAAGAAGAGAGAAATTTCCCTGTGTCCCTACAGAGATGGTTAGCTCTTGTCCAAGATCTGTCCACTGGGATACATCCAATCCATCCTTTGCTTCTTCCAGCCAGCTGTCAGCTACTACCTCCATAGGATCTGTCCTTTCTTCTTTTGACAGGCTTTGGTCAGAGAAGACCAAGTCCCATATTGATCAACTCTAGGAGGTAGAGGCTCAATGAGTTATACTACTGGTAACAAAAGACATTTCTCCCCTCTTTGTCGCTGCTTTTTTTGCAGTGGGGACTGATAGATGATGAATTCTGATGTGTGCACATGTACATGTCTGTATGTATGTATTCTGGAGGGGAGAGAAGGAAAGGAAGAAAGGAAGGAAGGAAGGAAGGAAGGAAGGAAGGAAGGAAGGAAGGAAGGAAGGAAGGAAGGAAGGAAGGAAGGAAGGAAAGATGGATAGGAGAAAAGAGAAAGAGAAGGGAAGGAGAGGAAAAGGGGGAGGGAGAAGAAAGAGAGAAGGGAGAACAGAGAGAAAAAGAGACAAAGAGAAACAGAGAAAGCGCATGTGTACATGGAGTATGAGTCAGTGTGGGATGTCTGTATCTTTGAATGAGGAATGTGTGTGTGTGTGTGTGTGATTATGTAACAAGTGAGAATTTCTGTGTGTAGGTCTAACTAAGCCTTTGAGGAGTCCACCAGTGAATTACATATTTGTGACTGTGTAAATGGAAAAGCGTTGTTTTTGTGTCCCTAAGGGTCTTTGTATGTTCACCTGTATATGAGAAAGGTCTCTTTAGATATGCATGAGTTAAAGTATTTTTATGGTTTCTGTGAATGTGTAAGGAATATGTTATATGTGGAGGCTGGAGAGCTGCAGAATGTGTGTAATTGGTAGCAGTACCTTGCACATAGTAGGTACCTATTAAATAGTGAATGAACCTATAAATGAGTAAAGAGATGAATGATATGGGTATCTGGGAATACACTTGTTATGACTGACATATTTGAAGTGCATGCTTGTGCTTCAGTGAAGTGTATCCCTGGCTCAGTTTTATGATTATTGGGGGGGTCTCTGTGTGCCCCACCTTTATTTGAGTACAAGCAGTCTGTTTGATATGACGCTAAGGCAAGCGAACAGCACCTAGAGCTCCCTGTGTATGTCAGAGCCCTAGAAGCATCCTCTGTCACATTGTCACTTATTCCACTCTGAGGTTCCCCTCCACATTTCCCTCGAGGATCTCTGAAAAATTTGGTCCCTCTGTTCCTCAAGGAATAGACCAGATGCCCGGTGCTTCATTCTACCATATGACCCAGCATATCTTTAGGAGCCCCAAGTGCTAGAGGGAGGCAGTGCTGGGGTGAAGAGGGGGGCACCTATTACAGAGAAGAGGAAAAAGCCCTCCCTGCTCCCCTCCCATTTCCTATCCCACTATGGGGTAGACTGGAGCTATTCAAATCCCCTGCAAGAAGACAGGGAGCCTGGGCTTGGCCCACTATGTGCAAGGAGAAGCTTTGTAATAAGCTGTCCCCATGGTGGGAGGGAGAGGAAATTCCAGGGTCAGAGGTACAGGATCCTCTCTACCTTCTGGGCTGCCTGACACGCTATAGGCAACACTGCCCCGCAGTGGCAGGTTCCTTTCTGTTCTGTCAAACAGACCTTTGCACGTTGTAAATTTATTGACAGACATTACATACACACACAGCCATGCCACCTGCCTCCCTCCCCCAGCCACACAGACAGACAGAAAAGAAGTCACATGAGGACACTCCCACACTGGCTTACTCAGATGGGTGCTATCACACACATGTCCCCAGGCATGCATTAGCTTGTATGCACATACTCCTGCCTACCCCCTCCATTGGCAAACTCTGGGCCTGATGTTTCAATGAATATTCTCTGCTCTTGTGCTTTGGGGCCTGAATCATTTTCAGAAACACCCTGCCCAGTACACAATTCCCCTATTTCCTACAGGATGTCATCAAAATTCCAAAAATCCATAAAATTCCGTCAAAATATTCCAAATATTCCATATTCGTACTCGAGGCTCTTCATACACGAGTCCAGGCCCTGGCAAACTAGTTCTTACCCCCTTTTCCCATTTCCATCTCCTTAGCTATATTTATGTTGCTCCCCCCAGCTAGAATGACTTCCACTCCTTTCACATCTATCAAGGCCGAGTACAAATCCTATCTCATCCATGAAGCTTTTCTTGACTCTTCCAGCTCATATCAATCATGTGTGCACACATTTACCTAAGTTAGCATCATATAGCAAATAGAGAACCCATCTCTGAGAAGGTTCACATCCTACTGGCTGTATTATCCTGGGCAAGTCAGTTAGCCTCTCAGTGCTTTGGGTACCTTTCAGAGCCCATAAGTAGCAGATCAGGAGGTACTAATCTCTTTTGGGAGAGACAATTTCCTCAACAGAAGTCCCCTATGCCAATAAAATCACAGCTGTAGTCCAAAGATGAACTAACAAACACAACATTCAACAAAAAATAATACAATACACATTCACACTGAGATAGTCTCATATAAAGAATGCTGGATTTGGAGTCAGAAGACCTGAGTTCAAATCCTAACTCTACTACCTACTACTTCTGTGGCCTTGGTCACTGCCCTGGACCTCAGTTTCCTCATCTGTAAAATGAGGGTGGTGGATTAGATTAGATCCCTTCTCTCTCTAGGCCTATGATGGTAAGATAGATCTCCCCTTTCTGAGCTTGTCCACCACTTGACATATGTGTATTCCTTGTACCTCTGCCCAGAGCAGGTCAGATAAGTGGTTCCCAAGAAAGGCTGATCAACTAATGGATAAGTCTCTAAACTGACCCATGGAACACCAGAAGCTAACATGAATTTTCTGAATGCTCCTTATTTGCCTAACTTTGTGGTAAGTTAAATAATGAAGACCAAAGGAGACAACATTGCTCACTCCTCTCAAGGATTCTGTAGTCTGCGCAGAAACTACATGGGATACACAGGCAAGAAATTTCTTGAAGTTGATTAAAAATCATAGTAAAAATACACATAACACAATAGCTGGCATTTATGTAGCATCTGCAAAACAAACATTATCTTATTTGATTCTTGCAGTAATCCTGTGAGGCAGACAGTATATTATGATGCCCATTTCATAGACAAGCAAGCTCAAAAAGATTGAACAGTGTACTCAGAATCATTCTGCTAGTAAGAGGTAGATCCTGGACTCGAGCCCAGACCTTCTCACTCTCATTCTGCAGATCTTTCTACTACAACTCAACAAATACACAAAGCATTCAAACAACATACACGAACCTGCCATCAAACACATTGTCAGGGTCATGGCTTATCCTGTCAGAGGCTGCTGGCTGGGGTTAGGTAGTCAGTGGATGTTGTGAGCAGGGTTGAATCAGTTTGTGATGGGTCAAATGCAGTCTGTGATTAGGAGGGGCTAATTTGGGACTAGCATTAGGGTATTAGGAAGAATACAAGCTGGTCTGTATAAAGGGTTAAAGTATCCATTGGTGACGAAGGTTAGAAAGTCAGTCTGTGGCAGGAGACAGGAACTAAGAGGAATTGAATAGGATTTTAATTAAATAGGAATTGAACCCTAGACCCTGGCCTCTTTAGCACCATGTTCTAACCAATGAAAATGACATATAAATGCTAAAGTGTATGTAGAGAAAAAAGGCGATCTGTGTCCAGTAGGATTAATCAGACTAAGACACAAGGGAAATGGAAGCAAGAGAAGTCTATCCCGAGAGCATTCATGTTGGGCCCAGCTACTTGCTTCTCACCAGGAATGCCATCTTATTTCCTGTAAAACTTAGGTAAAGTAAACTGAATCAACATATGATATAGACCAGTGGTGTCAAAATCAAACAGAAATGCATCCCTGAGAGCTGCATATTGACTTAGAAAACCATATAGTCACATTATCTACGTTGTATTATATCTTCATTTATTTTGTTAAACATTTCCCAATTATATTTTAGTCTGCTTTGGGCTGCACTCAGGAATGAGTTTTGCCAACAACTTGGGCTACAAATTTGTCATCTCTGGTGTAGATCCTCACTACAAAACCATGATAACTGCTCCTAGACTCCATGAATGTACTTTAGTCATAAGATGGAGACAGATTTTTTTTTTTAATTCAACTAGCCCTACAACAAATATTTATTACTACTAATAGAGAGGGAGACAGTAGCTACGGAGAGCTGTTCAGAGCTTCCTGATTGCACACTGAGCATAATGCAAATGCCCCACTATCTCTGATTTGAGATAAAGGTGAAAATAAGAATAAAGCCATTAGAAGACACTTTTGTGAGACATACAGGCTTGGAAAATGCAGGTGATTGAGTATTACTATAAGAAATGGTGATAGAACTTCTTTCTGCCTTAGTGGACATGACTTTTTTTAAAAATTATTTTTCTTAGCTCAAGAGGTAGCTTGACATCGGCATTAATCATGCCTCTTTCAAACTGAGCTGACACTACAGTGGTCAGTAATTCCGCAAACTTGGATACAGTTCTTGTGGCCACTTATAGATACATATACACCTTTCTGCGAATAAATAACGTTCTGTATATGAACTCTAAAGGTTTGTATTTATATGCCATGATTAAAGATGAAATGACAGTTGGTGTTGCAAGCATGAAAGATTGCCCAACTCACAGAAGCTGGTAAGCCCATAGTAGGTGTATTGTTTATTCATTTTTTTCTATTTATCTGTTGTCAAAGCAAAGTTAATTATATAAAGATAATTTATCATTTAATTATGTTAAGAACTCTTATTACCATTAATAAGTAAAAGTATGTATGCATTTCCTCAAATATGCTTGAATTTCAAGAGTCCAGCTTTTCACAACAGGGATCTGGGTCAACAAACACTTCCCTGTGTCCATAGCTCTTCTTAAGGCAAAAATATATTTGATAAATATTGTTAGTTTTGGAAATAGAAGTCCAAACTCCATTCATTCATTCATTCGTTCAACTAAGCAAAATTCATGAATTTGCTAATTGTTCTTCTTTGTGGACATAAACCTCATTTATGTAATTCACTATGTTGTGTGCATATGACCATTAAAATAGAGCAAAGGATCATAGATTTGGAAAGATCCTAATTAAATCCATCCATTCCCCAGTCTCTGGATAATCCTCCATTTTAAGCCATCTCAGATAGATTACATTGTATTTTCCCCCTTCTTCTTCAAAATCGCCCATGAAGTGGATGCCCCTACCTGCCTTGGAAATTTCTCCCAGAGTCATACAGTTTTTAATGTCAGAATATCTTTCCTGGTTGGGGCAGGGGATTGCTAGAGGTGGGAGGGGTAAAGACAGCCCTTTACGTAGTAGCTTCAGTCCCTCTGGCTTTTGTTTCCTTGACATGGATATCGCCCTCCCTCAGCCTCCCTTTTAAAAACTGCCCAGTTTCTTTGCACACTCTATGATTCTCAGCAGGGGGAGATAGTTGAAGAAGGCCATCGGGGCCAGGAGCAGATTACTGCAGCGTCACATACAGAGGACAGCGTTGGTGACTCAGCCCAATTCCCAGTGCTGTTCAAGCCTGAGGAGATGTAGGTCAGCCAAATGCCCTTTCCCCCTCACCCCTCCTGCTGCCTCTGAGGCCTCTGTCTCCCAGTCTCTCTTTCCCCAGCCCCTCTGCCTTGCTCTACCCTACCATGACCCCAAATCTCTGCCAGGTTTCCCCAGAGAGGCTCTAGTTCACCTCACCATTTCATTTTTTACAATATATTGAATGAGAAGGGCCCTTCAGGAACCTGTATCTGGCTCTGGGAGCCACCGCTGAATGCCTGAGGCAGAACTGTTTTTTTTTTTTTCTTTTAAAGGAAAAAAGAAAACACCCAACACATTTGCACTGAAGAGAGTTGATATTTCACTTACAAATTAGAAATGAAGTCACTGACCCCAGCCACTTGAAAGGGGAAGCCACAGAAGGAAGGGATGTCAGGGAGGTGGTGGTATCTACTGTCTAAGCACTTTCCCCCATCTAGTTAAAGTAATTCCCCCTCGCTACCATTTCCTGAGAAATAGGATGGATTCTACAAACCAATGCAGCAGGTGGCCACCCGATGTCAGCAGTCAGTAATAAGTTAGCAAAGGTGGGGCCATTATCTCCCGAAGGTCCCTGGAGTTTCTATGTTTCACCATTAATAAATAAAAAGATGCCAGTACTTATGTAAGAGTGTCTGTAGCTCTCTCCCATTGGCACATAAGCATAAGTTGGTCTATCAGGTGAGCCAGCTGTCCCTTTAGACCAGAGGGAAGGGGGTATAAGACTGAAGCAATTCATGGGTGTTTTATTGAGAACGTAATGGAAAGGAGAGGAAGGGGCACAGGTAGATTTCAACTCCTGGATGCAGGGGTCTAAGGAAATGTCAAGTAGAAGAGAGGCTAAGAATCTGGCATTCTCAGATTTGGGAAACATCTGCCTACATGATTATCTGATTGTATGTATGTATGTGTGCTCATCTGTGTTTAGATGAGTACATGGTGGGTCCATGTATAAATCACATGTGGATGCTTGTATGGTAATGTCTATAGGATATTACTATGCTGTGTTTGTTTATGTGTATTTCTGATACATAGGCAAAGGGGGTGTGTGATGTGTCTACATGTATTTCTACATAGACATGTGCATTAACATGTATTATATATGGGCCTGGAGTCAGGAAGACTCATTTTCCTGAGTTCAAATCTGGCTTCAGACACTTGGGAACTGTGTGACCCTGGGCAAGTCACTTTATTCTGTTGGCCTTGGTATCTTCATCTGTAAAAAGAGCTGGAGAAGGAAATGATAAACCTCTCCAGTATCTTTGCCAAGAAAACCCCAATAGGATGATGAAGAGTTGGATACAAGGAGTATATTTTAAATGGAAGAAACAATATTTATATAAATATCTGGGGTAGCTAGGTGGTGCAATGGATAGAGCACCAATGCAGGAGTCAGGAGGACCTAAGTTCAAATCTCACCTCAGACATCTGACACTCCCTAGCTGTGTGAACTTGGACAAATCATTTAACACCAATTGCCTCATCCTGGGTCATCTCCAGTCATCCTGATGAATATCTGGTCATTGGATTCAGATGGCTCTGGGGGAGAAGTGAGGCTGGTGACCTGCACAGCCCTCCCTCACTCAGAACAAAGTCAAGTGCAAGTCATGTCACTATTTCTCTGATGGCATGGTCTTCTTTGGCAACAAAGGACAAACACACAGACAAAAGATAACATGAGAGAGAAAAATAGACATCAAATAAGAGACAGAGAAAGATAAGATAGGAGGAAAGAAATGTGAGGACAGGGAGATATAGGGAAAGATGAGAGTCACACAGAAGAGGTGAAAAGAAGAGGAAAAATAACCATCTATGTCTCTGTTATGCTTTACATACATAAGCACCTACCTTCATAGTGCACAGAGCTCTGGGCCTGGAGTCTGGGAGACCTGAGTTCAAATACAGCCTCAGACACTTACTAGCTGTGTCTCTCTGGGCAAGTCACTTCATCTCTGTCTGCCTCAGTTTCCTCTTCTGTAAAACGGGGATAATGGCATTACCTACCTCCCAGAATTGTTGTGAAAATCAAAGGAGATAATAATTGTAAGAAGCTTAGTACAATGACTGTCATATAGTAAGCGCTATGGAAATGTTAACTCTTATTATTACTGCCCTCCCAGGTTTATAAAAATTCAAATGAGATAATATTTGCAAACTTAAAAAAAGCTATATGAATGCTAGCTCTTGTTACTTTTATTGCATTATTACATTTGATTCTCATAACAGTCCTATGAGGTGGATGTTACTATCACCCCCACTTTACAGATGAGGAAACTGAGGCTGCAGATATTTAAGTAACCTGCCCAGGCTCACACAGTCAGAAAGAATCCAGGTCTTTCTAGGTATATATCCAGCACTCATTCTATCTGCTTTGCCATGACGTCTTCAGGAAGGGGTTGCAGGTGAATCAGAAGGAGGAAAGGGAGTTAAAAAGATGAAAGGGTGAAAGGGAAGGGAGGGAGAGAGAAAGAGAGACAGAGGGAGACTGAAACATTGAAATACAGAGAGACAGACAGACAGAGAGACAGAGACAGGAGATAGAGACAGAGAGAGAGGATTAGAGACACAGAGAGAAGCAGAAATAAAGCATCTTCTTCCCCAACATCCCCCTACCATATTATCTGTCCATTTCTCTCAGAACATTAGGTCTCCTCTAGTCTCACTTGCTTTTTCTACCTGATGAAGAAGAAGCCCCCCTCACTTATATCAACCCCTGCCTCAAGGTTTCATTTCACTGCAGGTACCTCTGCAGGAGACACGGGGACAGTCCCTTCCTGAGATCGGGCAGTTCTGTAAAGGGAATAAGGCCATTGGGATAAGAGGTGGCCTTGTGGAGGAAATGGAAGCGTAACATACATCAGAATTTGAGGTCTTGTGGGATGAGGGCTGTCTCATACTTGAACCTTGCTCTGTAGTGTGAACACCAACATGGGTGTGGATAAAGCATAAAGCTGAGAATGGGACTATGGATGAGTTGAGGATAAAGATGGTGATGGTGATTAGCTTAAGGCTTGAGCTATCTATATGATTCTCAATGTAAACCTGGTACTTAGCCTGAAAAACTTATTCTCCACTGAGAAAATCTAAGAGGGAGGAAAGAAAAGTTCTGTACTGATACTTTCAGAATAGATTTTTTTCTGCATAGCTCTCTTTCTCCTTACCGCGCCCCCATCTTCTTCTGTAGCTGCCTCCCTTTGTGTCTCTGTCTCTTTATGAAAAAGGTTTATGTCTCTTTTTGCCAGTCTTTCTCTGACTCTCTTTCTGTCTTCTCCATCAGCTCTGTCTTTCTTTCTCCTTGCCTTATCTTTCTATTGCTAGTTTTCTCTCCTCTGTTTCTGTTTCAGTCTCTGTCTTTGTTTATCTCAGAATCTGTCTCTGTCTCTTAAGTCTATGTTGAAGACTATGTACAGAACCATTGAACTCACTCCTATCTATTGTTACAAATATACTTGGTCCTCCCTGATGGAACAGTAGAAAGAGTGCTGCTCCTGGGGTCAAAAGATCTGTATTTAAATTTCACCTGTGTGGCCTTCAGTACATCATTTAACCTCTATAGGTGTTAATTTCTTCATCTGTAAAATGAAGAGGGTGGAACTAGGTGGTCTCTAAGGTCCTTTCCAATTCTAAGTTTCTAATCTCATGACCCTGAAATGGTCCTCTGAAAAGAATTTGTAGCCACTAGGTAACTTGGAGTAACAAAACCCACCAGGCTGACAGCAGAAGACCTGGGGACTGGTCCTGACTCTGCCACTATCTATATGATCCAGGCAAAATTACTTCTCCTCACTGAACCTCAGTTAACTCATTTATAAAATAAGAGGATTGTGCTAGTTCGTGCTAAAGTTTCATCCAGCTCTGACATTCTAAGTTTCTATGCCATCTCTCCTCCTCTTTCCTTCTCACCTGTTTATCTTTTTAGACGTCCCCTTCTCTCCCTCCTTGTACCTCTTTCTTCTCCTTCTTTGTTCACTTGTTTCCTGCACCAGGATAGGAACTCCATGACAGGCTGTCTCTAAACCTCAGCTCCTGTCTGCTGATGGAAGAGACAAGCTGAGGGAGACCCGGAAGAGGAGTATAACTGCATTTCAGTTCAATATTTAATAAAACACCTGTCCTGGGCAAAGTGCTCTGCTAGGTGCTGCAGATGTCAAGATAAACACACTCATGCACACATACCATGTCTGTACTCTTAAGAATCTAAGGCAGAGGAAATATACATGCTACAAGGATCCACGGTCTCTTTAATGTGCATACTCTGCCCAGTAATGCAGGTTGCCACCTTGTCGTGTCTCAGCAGACAGTTCCATGAGTTGTTGTGACTAAAATATTTCATTAGTTGGTGACCAACCCTCTGGTAAAGAGTTTATCAAAACTTATCTAGATTGGTCTTGGACAGCAGTCTATCACTGGTCGTCCCTGTCACGGTTGTTATGAAGATAAGATGAGATAATATTTATTAAAGAAAAAAATCACTAAGCATAGAACCTAGCACATAGTACTCACTATATAAGACTTATTCCCTTCCTTTTCCCCTTCACAACTTGGTAAGATCTGTATGAACTCAAACTCTGCTGGCAAAGACGTCGAAAATCCAAGGCTGTCTTCTCAAGGCATTGCAGCAGGAAGGAACAACTACAATATAAGACAGAAAAGAAGATTAAAAGAATAAAAGACAGATAGTAAATAGAAATTTAAGGGCAGAAGGATTACTTGTAACTGGGAGAGGGGAAGGATATCAAAGAAAGATTTCATGGAGAAGGTAACACCTGACCTGGCCCTTAGGGAAGCAAAAGAATGTCAAGTCAATTCACTTCAATTCAAGAAGCATTCCTTAGGTGGAAACCTGTAACCATGACAGCTGGGCCCACCCCCCAGCCCAGACAGCTGCATTTCACTGACACCTGCCTTTCCACATCTGCAGGCACATGATCATTCATGGATCACTCATTCTGCATTTCCAATTCATCTCTCTCCTCCCCCAAACTGATATCAATCCAGTCCTATTTCATATGCACTTAGGTATCTGCTAATCAACAAATGAGCCCTGAGGGGAATGCTTTTGTAAAGGGAAGTATTCCCCACCATTTTTCTCCCCTTAATTATAAGTCTGAGATTCATATATTGGTTTTGGAGGGGTTGGAGGTTTGATGGATTTGGGTTTTGGGTTTTTACAGTGGATCCAACTTGTGATACATCTAGTTTTAGGGGAGCAGGGCTAGTCGTCAATAAAATTATGAATTTAGTTAAGCTTCTCTTAGGTGTTGCCAGCCTCATTCATATTCACTTTCCCCTTTTCATAAAATCATAGCATCCCACTTTTGGAAGGGACCTCAAAGGTCATCTATTCTAACCTGCATCTGAATAAGAATCCACTGTACAACTTTCATGAAAAGTAACCATACAGCATTTCCTTGAAGACCTCTATGAAGGGGGAAACTATTTCTTCCCAAGGCAACCCATTCTACTGGTTATGTAAAGATTTTTTTTATATCAAGCCTAAATCTACCTCTGAAACTTCTAGCCTCTGCTCCCGTTCTGCCCTCAAGGGATCTGACTCCTCTTTGAGTATAGTTTCCATGTAGCTCCTTCCTCAAAGTCTTCTCCTCACCCAAAGGAAACATCTCCAATTCCTTCAATCCTGTTTCATGTGGTAGGATCTCAAGGTTCTCCATCATCCTGTCTCTTTTCATCTAGAAGCCCTCCAGTACATTAAAATCATTCTTAAAATGTGGTAGCTAAGAGGGAGCACAACACTACTGGACACTAGTCCTCTCAAAATAGAGCCTACACTTTCCTTAGCTTTTTGGGCTATCATATCATGCTGTTGACCTGCATTGAGCTTGCAGTTCTCTCAGATTTCCAATTGTTTTTCTTTTTCAGAAGAATTCACATCAAGCCATCTCCCTCATGTGAAAAATTTAAAAAAAAAAACCTGAACGTTAAGAGAATGTCATGATATTAAACTTCATCTTGTTAGGTTGGTTCATTGCTCTAGGCTGTGGAGATCTCATTGCATTGTGAATATGTAATTCAAAGGGATAGCTCTCCTCATCTTTGAATCATCTGTGATTTTGATAAGTATGTATCTATGCTTGCGCCAAAATCATAGATAAAAATGTTTAAACAGTTCAAGGATAGACACAGATCCCTAAGGCACTCCACTGGAGACTTTCTTTAGATTTGACATATTAATAAGTATTCTTTGGGTGTGGTGATTCAAACTATTCAGATCCATCCAAATGTAATATTGTCTAGCTTACATCTCTCCATTTTTTTCCACAGGAATAACATGAAATACTTTTCCTGTGCTTTATTGAAATCTAAGTAACTAAAGTCTATGGAATTTGCCTTATCTACCCTATGTAGTAACTGTCAAAAAGGGAAATGGCCTTAGTCTGGAATGGTGTTTATTAAACTTTTCTTCAGTAAAAAGTACTAGATTTCTTTTTTTAGGAATCAAGTAATTCATCAATCTATTCTTTGTGAATTTAATTTTCTTCCCCTTTTTGAAAATTAGAACATGTATCCTTTCGATCTCATGAAACTATCCTCATTGATCTTTCAGAATTTGTAGAAAGCTATCCCATCTGCCAGTTCTTTCAGTATTTGGGGATATTGTTAGTTTGATTGGAGCTGATAAATATAACCCGCCAAGGACAACTAGGTGCTCTCTTCCTATTTCCCTACTTACAGATGTTTTCAACTCTTTATTAATAATTTTTATTCAAATCTTTCCAGTCCAGAACTGAGTTTATTCTCCTGGACAGAGAAGATAGAAGCATAATAATCGAGTAGTTTGCCTTCTCTCTTTCATGGGTCATCATTGCCTTATCCAGCCCAGAACAATGGTCCTTTCTTCTTGGAGTCTCTGTTTTACTCCAACATAGCTTTAAAAATAATCATATCTGTCACCTGGATGAAGCTCTTTCCCCTGTTTCAACAGTGGCAAGTTCCTTCCTGATTTCATGCCTCTCTTCTCTTTAACCCTTTGTCCAGGAAAAAAATCCAAAAAATCCAATCTTCAAAATTAATCAAGACCTTTCCATCGGTAGTTTCCATCTTATAGGTGACAAGACCTTCAGCAGTAACAGTGGAATGCTAGGCATCATGGTAGGGAGGAGATGGGGGGAATATGTGGGGAGGGAACCAATGAGAACTGCCTGGGAGCCCTTAAATCAAACTATATAATGACCAGTAATCCATCTTGATAGAAAAGCCTTTCTTCTCAAGGCCTGAACAGAGGAGGTATATTTATGGCATTCTATATTATAACTTAGCAAATATTTTCCCCCAAAACAATGATATAATTGATTCCTGATACTATTAATATTCTAGCTTAGCTACATCATAGCAGAAATAGACTTTTGCAGGCTGGCCTGAAGCTAACCGCCACTTGTCACACTATTTCCATCAGAAAATACATTCTGAGGTTCTAACAAATAGATTACAAATGTGATTTTAAAACATTCCCTGTATGTAGCGGAACCTGCCTGAGTTCCCTCTTCTGCACCTTTGTTTGTACTGTCCCCTCAGTAAGAATGACCTTTCTCATTTTTTCCACTCTCCAAATTCCATACATCCTTAGTTCAGAGTTCAAGTCCCTTCTTCTGTAGGAAGAATAGTGTAGTTTTTCTATCTCATACCAATCTCTCTATTTTTTTTCCTCCTATAGCACTTAGTTTACCAACCACATACTCTAACAATGGATTTTATTCAATCTTGCATTCTCTACTACTTAAGTCATTGTAAGACAGAATGATTACATGGGACTTTAGCTGGATCTTGAAAGATAAATGTTTGGAACCTAAGCAAAAGAAGGAGAACTAGGTGAGGGAGGGGGAGAGCATGTGGAAGGGCATGAGAGAAGGCAAGGAGATGGGAATGAGTATAATATGTTCTTTTTTATTTCATCTTTTCACTTAAATTTTTTCATCATCAAAGATTTATTTTTTTTTCTCTCCTACCACCTGCCACCACTGGGGGAAAAAGAAGAAAGGAAAAATAAAACCCTTGTAACAAATATTCATGATGGTCAAGCAAAACAAATTCCCACGTTGGCTATAGGCAAAAATTGTTGTCTTATTCTGTGTATTCGTACATCATCTCTCTGTCAGGGGGTTTACATTCTTCATCATTGGTTGTCTGGAATTATACTTGATCATTGTATTCATCAGAGTTTCCAAGCCTTTCAGAACTGTACCTTTTACAACACTGATGTTATTACATCCGTGCTTCCCTTGATCTCCGCATTTTACTCGTTATCCATTCATTCAAGTCTTCTCAGGTTTCTCTGAATCTGTCCTTTTCTTTTTTTCTCACAAGGGAATAGCGTTACATTACATTCTTATACCATGACTTGTTCAGTTGATGGTCACCCTCTTACTATCCTAGTTCTTTGCCATTACAAAAAGAACAACTGGGATAGCATTTTTAGAGCAGATGAGGAAATTAGTCTAGTTACATTAAAGGAATGAGTTAGAAAGGAGGTAAATTTGCTCTCCTAAGAAGGCTGATAATCTCACTGGGGACATACGACTCAATATACAGGAAAAGGTAGGCGCTAGTATGCATACTCTATCCTCTAAGTACGATAGGAGTTTAAAAAGGGGAGAGACTAAAACACAATAAACGTCCAGGCAGGCATATCAGTAAGAGAGGACTTTGGCCTTTGGCAGTAGCCTCTCTGTGCAAATTCATTGCTATTTGTCATCCAGCAGAGGGTAAGAGGATTATTTTACAAAATGTACCACAGAGTCAGAATCCCTGGGCTTCTGATTTGACCTGTACATGCCAAGGTACAGGGAAGAAAGTCAAAATGAGATCCCTGTGTGATCACAGCAAGAGGGATGCTTGCCAAAACTGCTTCTCTTCAGGAAGGGGTGGGAGTGAATTTCCTAGGACCCTTGGCACAAACCTATAATGAGAGAAGAGCTATGAGGCCCTATCCATGTATAGCCATCATTGTGTTATGGATCAAGCAAAGAATAAGAAAAAGTGAACAAGAAGTAATGAACTATTGGTGACCCAGAAATCAGGAGCTACCTATTTTTCCCCCATTATGTTTCACTAAAGGGAAAGAAATGGGTTATTGCCCGCTACTTCTGGCGTTTCTCCTTGTCTCTATTGGAACTGCAACCACTCGGTGATGCTCATAGTGAGACTAAGTTGAGGAGGGCTGGTGTTCAATGGCAGCAAGTATGGATTACAAAAGGTTTCCAAAGACAGATATGCTGCGGTCTAGCCCTCTTGTGCCCAAGCCGCAGCAGAAAGTTGCCTAATGAAAGGTTACCGGTGTAATCTTCACCAGCCTGCAGATAAAGGTCATTTGTTTAGATGCCAAGAGGGCCTGCCAAAGTGCTTCTCAGTGGTTTGTTTTCTTAATAAGGTTGCAGGTTGCCCCTGTGATATTGCTTGTACTATTTATTTGGTCAGTATTTAATTCAACAAGGAGTTATTAAGTCTCTGCTAAGCATTCTGAGTGCAAAGAAAAGAAAACTGCCTTCTCTCAAAGAATTAGGAAGGCCTAGGTTCAAGTTTTGTCTCTGATACATGCCAAGTGTTATGACACTGCCAAGTCACTTAATTCTCTAAGACTGTTAAGTTGCAAAGTAGTTTTTGGCCTGCGTTGATTGCAGATATTTCTTCATTGAGAGTATCCTACCCCACAGGTCTAGAGAAAGGAGAAAAAAGAGTAATTTGAGGGTGGATAGCACTAATCCTTGAGAAGACCAGGCAAGAACTCTCAAGGAAGGTGGCACCCTTGCTGAGCCTTAGAGGGAGCTAGGGATTCCAAGAGGCTTCTGAAGTCATGACAGACATAGGGAACAGTCTGTGCAAAGTGACAGACATAGGGAATAGTCTGTGCAAAGATCTTCCCTCATCCCTTTTTTCCCCAAAGTAACATGAGATTTTTGGAATCTGAATTCCTCACTATCCCATAGGGTTTTATCCAAATGAAGTCCACAATAATGGTTTCATCTAATTATAATTGCTCTGTGAGGTCGGTGAGTGGGTATTATACCCATTTTACAGCAATGAAATGTTGTGGATAGAGAACAAGTACGGTAGTTTGGTTGAAACTATGTGCTTGAAGGAGAATAATATGAAATCAGTCTGGGAAGATAGGTTGAATTCAGACTGTGAGGGGCTTTATATGATAGAGGAATCTGTGTTTTAGTCTAGATACAATTGGGAGCCACTGAAGTTTCTTGAGGAAGGGAGAGGCATGGTCATAACTTTGGAAATGCTTGATGAATATCAGTTTGGTTGCTATGTAGAGGAAAGAATGGAGACAAGTGGGAAATGGAAACAGGCATACCAGTCAGGAAGCTATTACAGTTCTCTGTATGTATCCAGGGAAAGATTTCTCTACCTGCAAGACTCAACTCAGATTTCACTAATTTCATGAAACCTTTTTTTAACTCTCCAGATGAAAATGACTCCTGCATCCTCATTGTCCTAAAACAGTTTCTCTGGTTACCTTCTTTTGTCTCAAATCTTATATATAAGATAATAATGATAATAATAATAATGATAGCTGGATCACCATTAAACTACAAACCCCTTGAGGATACAAGCTAGATCATTTCTTATGCTCTTATCTCTAGCACTAGCACAGTGTCTTACATGCAATGGGTGCTTAATAGTTGCATGTTGGATTAAATTGGGACCAGGGGAAAATAAATCAAGGCAATGATTGGAGATTACTAGATATAACTTTCTAGTAACTTATATGAGAATCTAAAAGAAATATAAATGATCATCTACAGAGCTTAATTGGGAGGTGCTGATAGAAAGCATTCCATGGATGGTAGTTCTGTTGGGCTGAACACTTGAGCAGAAGGAGAAAATGAAGACAGAAGAGGGATGGGTCAAGGGATAGTGAAAAACACTGTATTGTCTGAAGAAAATAGTTTGAATTTGTTATATAGAGAAGTTTTTCAGTCATCCAGTTATTCAATAAACATTTATTAAGTGTTCACTATGTTCTAGATGTTGACTCTCAATTACCTATTCTCAAGGGTAATTGGGTTGACATTACAGCAAGTAAATAGTAGTGAAAAAACTCCCCTGATGGGAGTTTAGGAGACTTGAATTCTAGTTCTTGTTCTATTACAAGCTTGCTCTGTGACCTTAGTGGTAGTCAGCTTACCTTTCTTGGTATCAGTTTCCTCATCTGTAAAATAGGTATAATACCCACCCACCAACCTCACAGTGCAATTATAATTGGATGAAACCATTATCATGGACTTACTTCATTTGGATAAACCCCCATGAGATTGTGAGGAATTCAGGTTCCAAAAGTCTTATTTATATTAGTTTGAAGAAAAGGGACTAGGGTGGGGGAAGGTAGTTAGGGGAATTGTCATTTAGCTAAGCTGCACAAACAGGGCCCAAAGTTAAACTTCAAAAAGAAGGATAGAAAAGAAGGAGATTGATGGAAACGGTCCTTATTGCCTTAGGAAAGGCTTCAATGAGAAAATGGAACTGAAGCTGGTATTTAAAGGATAAATAAAAAAAAAATTAGTCAAAAAAGTAATAAATCCCAAAGGATGGAAGACTGTACACCAAGATCTGATTGAGTGGACACAAGGAAGTCAAACTATCACCAATGATTACGTAGCACTTTAGGAGCCATGAATTAACTCATTTCATTGTCGTAACCATGTTGAGGCATTCTTATTATAGCTATTCTACTAACTTTGGGATTCCATAGTTACCATGGAATTCCATGTAACTTTAGAATAACAACAGAATTCTAATTCTATAGGAGGAATTCTAATTCCAAATGAGGAAGCTCAGGCTTGAAAAGGTTAAAAGACCTACCTATAGGCGCATATCTACTAACTGTCAAAATTGAGGATTTAAGCTAGAAGCTTTCTTAACTCCAAATCTAGAATTCTTTCCATGATGCTATCCTGCTTCTCCAAATGTACGGAAAGGAAGGTGTGTTGGGGTAGAGGAACATTGGGCTGAGACTCAGGAGCTCTGGACTGGAAGGAGGGTTCTGCTGTGCAACTTCAAGCCTCTCATTTAATCCCACCAAGCCTCCATTTCTTCAACTGTAAAATGGGCATACCAGTACCTGTCTGGTGCTCATAACAGTATTGCCATACATCGAAAATGCAAAAACACTAATCCAAGTATGAGAGGTAACTATAGACCCCAAAGTTTCTAACACACAGCTGGGCACATGGTAAGCATTCCACGAAAACAAATGCATATTGATTGAAAGATGGATGAGAAGGCTTATTATTCAGCAAAGTAACTACTTAGGATACTATGCCAGTCAGGCAGGAGTGAAAAAAAGCTTCAGGTTTGTATAGCTTCCAGGCCTGCTTTCCATCCCCAAAGTCTAACCCCATTTAGTTCTTCCAGAAGACAACAAACCATATACCCAACAGAGTTCCATGCAGGCTCAGCCTTTCTCAGGGGAAATGGCCGCCTGGCTCCCCCCACTGCAGTAAACAGCTGTGCTTCGGGAGACAAGTTCATTTCCAAGGAAACCAGAAAAATTTCAGGCATCAGGGGAAATTTCCACCACAAAGAAAGTGATTCCAAAGGGGATTTTATAGTGCCTTGGAAAGAACTCCAGCGGATGGAGAAAGATAAACTGAGGGCATATGAACTTGGGCACCAGGAGGGAGATAAATTTACCCCCAAAGTGGAAATTAAAGTTTTAAGTTTTTCTTTTTTTATTCTTTTGCCAAAGGGATATTCTTTCCAGCTAGAGTGCCACAAAGGGAGAGGGAAAAAAATAAAATTAGTGGAACCTCATTATTAGGATATGACTAGCTTCAGGCACAATTCTGCTATTCAGATCTGTATGGCCAGTCTGGATGTCTGTTGTACACCATCTCTGAGTGGATGGGTCTCCCTTTGGGAAGGTCAGAAAACTGAAACTGAGCTTCTCCACGCATGTCTGAGAATTGAGCCCTGTCCTCTCCCCTCTGTCCCTAGCTAGGCTCAAATTTAAACACACACACACAGAAATCTGGCCTCTGGTGTTTAGCCCACGGTCACAGACTTTTTTTCCCTAGTCAGTTATCCATCCCCGTGGAGATCACATTACATGTACAATATCAAATAATATACCAACTTACAAAATAGCTATCTACAACAGACACACGCATGCATGTGCATGCACACACACACAACTGGGCATGGCATGCAAAATGATTGATTGAACTAATTTTTCCTGTTACTATCATTTTATTCTAACGCGATAAAGTGAGTCAGTTTCTGTATCTCTCTATGTACGTACGTCACGGAGTTGTGTGGGGACCGAGAGCTGGTCTGAAACTATGTAATTCAAAGAGATGTAAGACATCGTGTGCTCTTTGGAGAAAAAGACACTGTTGCCTTCACAAATTGTTCCAGATTACAGAATTACCCTCATTTAGCATTTCTGAAATTCTCTGTATTCTAGCTGTTGTACTGAATAGGAAAAAACACACACAAACATATGGTGTTTGAAAGCTCTCAAGGAGCGTTCACCCTAAAGAGACCGAATTCTACAGGCATCCAATATGAAATAAATTACATTTAAACATATTTCTATAGACTTCTTTCTTCCCACCATCATATGCTATGTAACCCTGAGAGTCCCTATCTTCTCTTTACTCCCCCACAACGTGCAAGAGGGGAATGATAATAGCAACTCCCATTTCTAGAGCTTTCCTCAAAGTCACCCCATGATACTGGACAGATTTGGAAGGGAAGGTCCAATAATTTGTCCAGGGTGGTGCAGCTGGTAAATACTAGAACCCAGGACTCCCGATTCTCAGACCAGGGATCCTTCATCTGCTCCCCAATGATGAAGAGTGAACACAGCTATTCAAGAAGACTCGGTTTAGGCAGATGAAGCCACTGATTCTAGGTCCCATGGCAATCTAGTTTTCCACAAAGGACTGGCAGGGTCTTTGAGGTGGCATAAATGAGTAAAGAAATGAGCTGGCAGAACGGGAAGTGACCAGCCCGTCATGAAGTCTCCCAGAAGACTTCTTAGCACTTGGGCTCTCATTTATTCTCACCCTATTTTGAAAAGTGTTGCGTATGAAACTTGCCCCTTGGTGACTCAAGAGAGCATTTTGCAAACACCAGGCTAGCCTACTCTACTCTTAATTCCCAGTTCTTTCTCTCCCAGGCTAGAGCCGCCTAGAACAATAGGGTAGAGCTAGGAAGTGTCTGCATTCATATTCAATCCTCTCTTTTCTGCTTCTCTCCTGCCTCCCTCCCCCCTCCCCTTTTTCTTTTCTCTTCCTGCCCTGGGGATGTATTTTGCATCCTTTAAATGATCTTGTTTATTCTATGTGTCGGAATATAGTTATCTGAATATTAATTATGGCTTTAGTGAAGTTCATCGGTTGAATGCAGGAATTGAGAATTCCTCCTTCACTTTCAGCCACCTGCTTTGATTTCTCTGTTTATCTGCTTGACTGAGCCGAAATCAGTTTCTGTAAGTGAAAGTCGGCTGCTCAGAGCAGATGTTAATGCTCAGAAATAGTGTACGATCTGCTATTACCATAAGTAGCATAATACTAATAAACAGAGGCATGTATCACCCTGGAGGTGGGGCAGGAAAGGAGAGGGTCCCAGAGTAGGCCACCAAGGACCAGAAAAGAGAAATAGCTAGAACTAGCTTAGGCTTGCCCCCACCTCAGACTGGACTAGGGCTGGTCCCCGACTTGCCATCAGCACCCAGGGCCTACAGCCCAGTTCTCTGCATGTTCCTGGCAGATGATTAATGATAGCAGGATTTGTAACCAAATTGTAGCGCCATTAGCACCAACTCACGACTGACAACTAGATATATCATCACTGAGGTTTCTATCCAGCTAACTAATTTAACTATGTGAAGATGGGAAATGTTCCCTGCCAGCCACACTGCAAATATTTCCAGTGCATCGGAAACCCACATTGGTAATGGAAGCGATATGGGGTTTTCAGCAGGGGTGAGTCTGCTCGCTAACGAACCAACCATCCAGCCTGATGGGGGACACCAGCGTTGCCATTAAAAAAAGACAAACCACCTTGTTTTTCAAAGGCTTTGTAATAAGTCAGCCAGAAACAGAGATGAGGACAGATAAAACACAAGAACAATGCAAGCCAGATTCTCCAAACTCCTGAAAAAACAAAGACAGATGTTAAGGTTGGTGGTCTTCCTTTGAAACAAGAAATGAATTCAATTCAGTAGAGGGTTGTTGGTTTTTTTTCCCTTTTCATTTTCCCCTAATTTCTCCCCATCTCTGCAGCTCCCAGCTTTCTCCAGGAGAGGGACTGCCAGGCACGCTAAATAGATACAGGTGGGCCTCGCTTTACATAGTAGTTCTGTTGCCTAATGTTTGCATGTAAATTAAATTTTTTGTAAAGTAAATCCTACTTTAAATGCACTGTGGGAGCTCATTAGAAGAGGCCCCATGGGACTCTTTTTATAAAGTGAAGAATCCTTTTTTAATAGGAATAGTCTCTCCTTAATTGATCTGGTTTGCACGTTGGGATTTATGCATAGCCAGGTTTCTTAAATCAGGGTCCAACCATATTCCTTTGAGGGTTCTGTCTCCTGACCTTCAGAAAGTACAGGATGAAGTTTTCTCTTCAGCTCATTGATACAGCTTTCTCCATTATTCTCATAGCATATATAGTCAACTCTGGGGAGACTACCCTAATGCTGTGTAAAGAGAAAGCATCAGATGACCTGGGTTCAAGTCCCACATATAACTTTGGGCAAATCACTTATCTTTTAGTTTCTTCATCTGTAAAATGGGGCTAATGATCCCCAGTTCTACTTGTTTCATAAAACTATTGGAAGGATCAAATGAGTTAATTGATAGAAAGGGGGTTTTAAAAAGCCCAAGGTACTATCTAAGTGTAAGTGGTTATCATTAAATGAGGGCCTCAGCTAAGAGTCATTCCCTTCCTCTTCTCTACCTCATCAAATGCCTCAAAGGAGGCCCTGGGGAGTGAGGTCAGTCAGCAGAGTGGCCCCAAATTGGTAGCAAGCAGCTCTTGATTCCCAAGCCCATCCCTCGACCAGCCTCTGTCTACACCTGCCAGTCAAAGAAAAAAAATCTGAAAATTTATGACAAATATATCACTTCTACCTGAGTTAACAGGAAAATTGGGCAGGAAGGGAAAGTATGCTTGGGACCTGAATAATTGTCTCAGTACTCCACTTTCCTTGGGAGGTGGGGGTGTGGGGGGGGGGGGGGTGTTAGATTCAGCCTCAAGCAATATTGTCTGCATTTATTATAATAAACTCTAACACTACTATAACATTTTATGCTTTTCAAGGTATTTCCCCATCTATTATCTTATTTGATCCTTGACAATAACTGTTGGTTGTCAAATTATCCCCATTTGACAGATGATAAAACTGAGGCCCAGTTTCTATTTTGAGGCAGGAAAAAAAATTCTACATATACATATAGGCTTTTCTTTGGTCAACCGAACATAACCCAATTTGTTTGCTTTTTTCTTAGCCAAAATTTAGAGAGATGGTTGCAGGGCAATGGAATGGTTACCAATCTAGAAAAAAGGAGTTCTAGTTCTATACCCATGTCTTCTTTAACTAACAGAATGTGCTTAACTTTAGGAAAAGCTGAACTCTTTGGACCTGTTTCTTTAGCTTTAAAATTGAAGACATTAGCTAAGTGACTTCTAAATTCCCTTCCAATTCTAAAACTCAGTGAGTCTTCAGTAATCGTAAGTAGCCCAAATTTAGCTAGAACATAATTTATGTGTTGGGAAATAATGTAGAAAGCCTTGAATACCAAACCAAGGAATTTGGATTTTATCCTGTAGACCAGAGGTATCAAATATATGGTACATTAAAATATAACTGGGAAATACTTCATAAATGAAAATACAATAGAAGAGAGATAATGTTACTATGTGATTTTCTTAGTCAATATGCAGCCAGCAGGGATCCTTAGAGCTGGTTTAGTGGCTTGAGTTTCTTATTTGAGTTTGACACCACTGCTGTAGACTGCTGATCTCCAAAGTGAGGGCTGTGGCATGACCCTAAAGAGGTATGTGTGTTTTTGTCCTTTGTTGCCAAAGAAGACTATGCCATCAGAGAAATAATGACACAACTTGCACTTGATTTTGTTTTGAGGGAGGGAGGGCTGTGCAGGGCACCAGCCTCACTTCTCCTCCAGAGCCATTTGAATCCAGTAACCAGATATTCATCGGGATGAATGACCCAGGATGAGGCAATTGGGGTTAAGTGACTTGCCCAAAGTCACACAGCTAGGGAGTGTCAAGTGCCTGAGGTAACATTTGAACTCAGGTCCTCCTGACTCCTGCACTGGTGCTCTACCACTGCACCACCTCGATGCCCTAGTAGGATGGATACTGATCCAAGGTTGGTGGGCCTGTGAATTGGTCTAATTCACTGGATTGTGCACACCTTAAAGAGCAAGTGATTAAACACTCTTAGGCACAGACCTCAGAGACAAAGGGAAAAACCTCATATGAGCAAATTTTTTGCAGCAGTATTTTGTTGTAGCAAAGAACTAATAATTAGAAGGTGAGTTTCTATGAACTGGAGAATAGCTGAATGATGGTTGAAGATATCCATCTTCATGTAATGTCACCTATATTCTAGCCTATTATAATCAACTCGCGAGAGGATAAGAAGATAGTAGGTCCCACTACCACCCCCAGATTGAATTATGGACTTATTTTCAACACAACAACCACAGCCACACCTTTCAACATTCCTTCACTCAACCCTCTTCCCCCGATGGCTGCTAGGATCATGGGTCCTTCACCGAGGTTTTAACCTAACCAGACCCAGCCACCCACGGTAGGAAAACTTTCTTCCTCTACGTTTCATTAATCTTGGCAGTGGTCAGTGAGCAAGTCCACCATATATCTCCCCTCTCCCCAACACCACATACACTTTCCACTTTTCAGTGGGAAAGCGCAGGATGAATAGGTTCCAATTGCACTACCTCCCCCCATCCCCACCCTGATTTCAAACCCCTCTTTCTAATTCTGTAGAGGACACCAGTCAATCAACAAATTTTTATTGAGGGTTTATTATGTTCCAGGCGCTGTGCCAAGCTCTGATGATAGAAAGAAAGGCCAAAATACAAGGAATTCATAGTCTAAAAAAATAGATCACATTAAACAATAGTAATTAGGTAGGTTACCAGATAAAGGTAGTTAGAAAATGCTTTCAGATGGAAGGTATTATCCTTCTAATCACCCAGAATTAAAACCTTAATGTCATCCTTCAACCCTAATTCTCCATCATCCCACATAAGGAATCCATGGTCAAGTCAAGTTCATCTTGACATCATTTCTGGTATGCATCCTCTACTCACTACTCACAGGGTCACCGTTTCAGTTCAGACCCTCACCACCTTTCCCCTGGATGACTTTAATGGCCCCTTGATTTGTCTCCTCTGCCTCAAGTGTCCCCTCACTCCTCTTCATAATCCAATCTGCAGCCAAAGGGATGTTCCTAATGTGCACATCTTACCATGTCACTCCTCTGGTCACTTAACTCCAGTGGTTTCCTCTTACCTCAAAGATCAAATATTATTTCTTCTTTATGTCTTCCCTTTTATTTGGGTTTGTTTGCTTTATAACATAAAATCATTAGCCCAATAGTGCATGGATAGGGATAGTAATGCAGGGATAAGGATAGGAACTGTGACTTTATGGATACAGGGAATTTCTGGGTGAGGAACATCCCTCTACCAATCATAGGTAGACACCTTATCTGCAATGGTCTTGGAGAGGTGCCTAGAGCACTAAAAAGGTTAACAGCCAGAGTCAGACAACTAGTATGTGTCCATGGTGGAATGCGAACTCAGGTCTTCCTGGTTTCCAGGACAACCTTCTAGCCACTAATGCATGCATATTATTTATAAATAAACCCACCCCCCAACACTTGAAGATAAAAAGTTCTGAGACCTAGACTTGATTCTTCTTATCCAACTTCTTTTTTTATTTAACTGACTTTTTTTTCATCCTTTCTACCTTTCTTTTTTCCCCTCTCCTTTCTATTTGATTTCTATTGGTTTTCTATTTCTATTGATCCCAAATGAAGAAAAAGTCTATTAATCCAGAACCCAGAAAAGATGAAAGATAAGGCCAAAAAAGCTCATCAGTACAGAGCAACACAGAAAACTATCTCTTGGGAAAGGTGACCAAGTTGTCCCAATGGGAAGGAGCAAAGAGGAAAAATAAAGAGAAAGTGAAACTCAATGGCATATATAGACAGTAAAGTCAATGAGATTAGATTAACTCATGTGGGGGTCTTCTTCTTGGACCCTCAACCCTTGTCCTTCATCTGGGACTCAGTACAAGAGCCTGTTATAATCGTAGACTCTTAGAACTAGAAGAGATCTCAGGGGTCATCTCACCCAACATCCCACCACAAGGCAGAAAGCCTCTTCTCAACAAAATGCTGGACAAACGACCTTCTCATCTCTGAACACTTTATCTACATGGGACCAAGAAAAACAAATCTGGCCTTTCTTCCACTTGACAATCCTTTGAGTTTGTTATCATACCAATTCCCTATCAAGTCTTCTCATCTCTAACTTGTTAAAGATACCCAGTTCTTTCCAGTATTCCATAGGCAACATAGTCCTGATGTAAAATACAGGGAATCCTAGAATTTTCAAGTTGAAAGAGACTTCGGACGGTCGCCTAGGCCAACTTAACACCAAATGAAGGAAAGAGAGAGAAAGAAAACAGGATTATGGAGAGCAAAGGTGATGGTTACACTAGCCCCTTCTTTCTGCACTGATTGATACTTTTCAAAGCACTTTCATATTTAATACTTTCACATCTAATATTCCACTGGTTTTCCCAACCTCCCATTGAGGCAGGTAGGTCAGGTGGCACAGTGGATAGAGTGCCAGGCCTGGAGTCAAGGAGACTCATCTTCTTGAGTTCAAATCTGGCCTCAGACACTTACTAGCTGTGTGACCCTGGGCATGTCACTAAACACTGTTGGTCTCAGTTTCCTTGTCTGTAAAATGAGCTGGAGGAAGAAATGCCAAACCACTGTGGTATCTTTGCCAAGAAAACCCCAAATGGGGTCAGGAATGGAATGACTGAAGGATAGATGAGGAATATGAAACTCAGAAGGCGTAAGTAGCTACTTAAAGTCACATTAAAAAAGTCAATGGTAGATCTAGGACACTAATCATGGCTTTCTGACTCTCCATTCAGGACTTTCCACAGTAGCACCTTGTTGAGGGGAGCTTTCCCCTAAATATAAACTTATCACTTAATCATATTCAGTCTTGTAGTACTCTCTATTTTGTGACTCTGTCTTACTTCTTCAATTGGACTGAGTTCCTAAAGGACACAGAGCAAATTTTCCTTTTCTCTGTCTATACTGTCTGGCATGTCACTGGGGAACACAGGAAGGATACTTTAGAGAGGTGGCTAGGTGGTACAGTGAGTAAGCACCCTGGACAAGAACACTGGTCAAGAAGTGCTAAGTTCAGATGTGGCCTCAGAAACTACCTGTGTGACCCTGTCATTTACCTTCTATCTGCCTCAGTTTTCCTAAAATAGAGATAACAATACCTCTCTCACAATGTTATCGTGAGGCTCAGATGAGATAATATTTGTAAAGCTTTGTAAACCTTAAAACTTTGTACTATTAATACTAGCTATTATTAGCATAAATACACCTTAAATTACACTGAATTGTATTGAACTGACTACAACAGATCTTAGAAAAGTGAAAAACACTAATGGCCTACAATGTAAACAGTGCCGCCCCCCCCCAACCGCCCCCCCACCGCCCCCTGCCTTTAAGCAAATAGCATACATGAGCATCTACTTGAAACCAAAAAGATAAATTAAGAAGGGATTCTTCATTTTACAGATAGTTCTTCACTCTACAAGAAGATTCACTAGAAGAATCCTTTAAATGGTGATCTTTCTTTGCATTTTGTAACTAAAAGGAATCTTAAAATTCATTCAATCCACTTCCTCATTTTCTAAATGGTTTTACCAACGCAATGATCTATGGGTATTTTTTTTCTTTATGAGGGTGATAGAGGTAGATCTTGTTTTACCAACGCAATGATCTATGGGTATTTTTTTTCTTTATGAGGGTGATAGAGGTAGATCTTGTTTTACCAACGCAATGATCTATGGGTATTTTTTTTCTTTATGAGGGTGATAGAGGTAGATCTAAATAGCCCCAGAGATTGTCAAGCCCAGCTCCCATGCTTTCACCATGGTTGGGGACAACCACTCCATGACTTAATAGATGGGTCCTTAAGTGCTGTTATGGTGAAAGAACCCATCCAGCACCATGCAGTTCACATGAAAATGAACCTCCCCAACTTTTGCTAGAGTGATTCTTTCACAATAGTCACTGAGTCAATCACCAGGTTCATACTCATGCTCTTATCAGTTTAGTAGATTCTGCCAAAGTTTGTATTCCACAGTCCAAGCCTTTGAGAACCCAGGCTCACTTCCACTCCAAGATGAGGCTGTGAAGGAGGACTTTAATGAAGGGGGTGTGACCTAATTTACATAACCAATTAATTTTACAATTGAACTTTTCAGGGACACGGTAATTGTGAAGCATGAGGTTCCCTTGTGGTTTCTCAGGCTTAAGTGTTGGAAATGACTGTTCCCCTACACAATGTGCAGATGAAAGGTCTCCCCAGCGGCAAAGGAGTCCCTCATTTTGTGCCTTTTTTCCTCCCTGCCCCCCAAATTTCAATATTTGCTTGGGCAATGCTTCCAGTACCCAAAAGGCTCAACTTAACATTAGGCAGAGCAAGCAGTGACCTATAATGGAGCCATGTGAACAGTATCAACTTTTTCACCTCCTTCCCAAAAGTATCTCCCCAATCAGATCAATGCAACACTATCAGCATTGTACTCTCCTGCTAAAATGCAAATCCTCTTGAGAGAGAACAAATGAAGCCATCACCACCCAAGAACATCTGAGTGTGAATGAGCCTATCAAATTCTTCCCTATGTAACAGCTAACTGAAAGCAGGGTTTGATTGGAAGGTACAGATAGGATAGAGAAAAAGAGATAGGTCCAGAATATAGGGCACTTCCCAAGAAAGATAGACCCAGGCAAAAAGCCTCAATATTAGAATCCTTTGTCCTAGAGGATCTGGGGAAAGGAGGACCGGAAAGGTTGGAAATGTCAAAGACAAATTTGTTGGGCTTCACAATTTTGTAGTGAGTTTGTCCTTAAGCCCCAGCATGGCACATACCCAACACAACACACATAACTATTAAATTCATTTTGCACATTTAGGGAGGGGAGGGGGAAAGAAAACTCTCTTAGACAGAAAAGACCCTCATATTTCTTTGACATATCCATAAAAGATGGAAGGAATCATCCTTGTTCTCCTCTCAAAGCAGATTCCATAACGGACTAGATTTCTTCTCAGTGTACACCCCCTCCGGCCAGCTGGGTGTCTCCCCAATGCACATGGTGTCTGGAAGCTAGATATTTTCCTAGTACTCTGAGGATATGGCAATTTTAGTGCATCTCCAATGAAAAAAATATGTGGGGAAGTGGAGAGCTGGGATTGAATGCTCCTATTCTTGGGAATATGTGATCCTATGAACAGGACTGAAACATTTGCTGGCCTCTCTAATGCTCTCTCCTTCCCTTATAATGCCCTGTCTTCTCCCTGTCTGGGTCTGGGAGTCATGGAGGCTATGGGGAGGATTAAAAGAAAATTCTTTTACTGCTGCTGTATTTTGTGACTCAGACTCAGTGTTATAAAAGTTCAGAAACTGGAAAGATCAGTACGGATTGGGAGAGTTAGGAAAGACTTCAAGGAGCAAATAGAGTTCAAGATGGGTCCTAAAGGATGTGTAGTAGTATCACTTTAGATGTGGAATTTGAACCCAGGTTTCCCTGACACCAGGTTCAGGTCCCTCCCACAATTCAATACTTAACACTAATGGAAGCTTCCCATTCCATTCTTATACATAAACCCAACTTTAACTTCCAAACAAATACATACATCTAGGCGATCTGGTCCTGGTTGGGGGTGGGAAAGTGGGAGATACATACATACATATTCACACACACACACACACACACACACACACAGTTTTATTTTAGACTAGGTCTGGGAAATTCATTGATATATGACACTCCCATGTTTACACATAATACTTTGCAAAGTATTTCATGTCTGCAATCTCACATGATTCTCACAACAGCTCTGAGAGGTAGTTAAGATGTATAGATGTTACTTTCTCCCAATTTTAGAGTTACTTCCATTTCCAGAATGCTTTTAGCTTGACAAAGTACATTCTTCCCATTGTACAGATGAGAAAACTCAGACTTATAGAGGTTAAATGACCTGCTCATGGTCACGGTCACACAACTAGTGACGTTTCAAAGTCAAGATCTCTTGATTCAAACTGATTCCAGTTCCCTGCTAAGGAACATAATAATAGCAATTCTCATTCCCCCACAGAGGCCACAGAAGGATCCGCCTAGGCTCCCTTGGCTAGTTAGAATGAGAACCTAGTTCTCCAGATTCTTGTCTCCAGCTCTCTAGTCCTCTTCTTACTACAATCATATTTCTCATCTTCATTGCCTGGGGACCAATCCTGAGTCAATTGGTTAGAATTCAGCTGCACTACTAACACCCCTGAGCATCTAGAACAGAGTCCTCCTCAGAGGCAGGGAGAGGACCATAGATGTTGCTCTTCTGATTCTTCATGACCCCACAGACTGTATTGTCCATGGAGTTTTCTTCGCAAAGACACTGGAATGGTTTACCATTTTCTTCTCTAGCCGATTTAGGCAAGACGTTACGTGACTTTCCCAGGGTCACATAGTTGGTATCTGAGTATCTGAGGCCAGGTTTAAACTCAGGTCTTCCTGAACTGAGCACTTTATCCACTGAGTCATCTAACTGCCTCAGGACCATATTACCTATAAAGATTTCTTTTCCATGAAGCCTTCCCTGGATGAATTTGATTATTTCCAGTTAGTACTTTCTCCCCTTTTTTTACAGCTTCTGAGGATTCTTGTCTATATCATGAGGCTGACATATGCCCCTGTGTCTCTATAAGAAGCTCACAGTCCAAGTGGGGAGACAAGACTCAAATATGGAGCAATGGGGAAACTATGTCAGTCAAAGTAGCACGGAGCATGGGATTATATGGTTCAGACACTAAGTGATCTGGGAATATGGAGGAAAAAGGGGACTAGGATAATCCAAGAAGGCTTCAGGGAATAAAATGGTTTGTAGATATGAAATTAGAAGTCATCTAATTCAGTGATGTCAAACTCAAATAGAAATTTCAAAATTCAAAAAACAGATTTTCATACATATGTGCATTTAAAACAAAGTCTACCTAAGTGAGGCACCCAGTGGGCAGTGTCACTAAACCTCACATAAAGATCCCTGCCAGCTACATATTGGCTTAGAAAACCACAAATTAACATTATCTATATGCTGTTGCATTTTTATTTTGTTCAAATATTTCCCAATTACATTTTTAATCTGCTTCAGATTCACTTGAGAGGGGCCCACGTTAGATACTACTGAGCTAGTCTAAACCCTTCATTTTATAGATGGAGAAACTGAGGCCCTTAAAAGCTAAATAACTTGCCTAAAATCCTACATGTAGCAAACTGAAGGGCTGGGAGTTGAACTTCTGAGTATCCATGGAGTCTTCTGACTCCAAATCTGGCTGTCATTCTATTGTATCATGCTGCCGCTGGCTTTAAACTGAGTCTTGAAAAGGGATACGGGTTCATTCTGCATTACAAGCTATAGCTCAGTCTATGAATCTTCTCTGCAAGTACTTGAACCTGGTGAAATAACAAGATAATTCATGTTTGTTTCAGGGCACATTAGGATATTCTGACTCTTACCAAGTTTCAGTGCCTATTCAAGAGGGTCCTAAATGTGATTTCTTCTTTAGAAAACTTTGGTTCTGTTTAGAACTGGGCAGTGGGGACAGTTATCTTGAGTTATTAAATTGATCAGAAAATGAGGTTTCTTCTTAACTAATTGTTAAGAGCAAGGGGAAATTAAGCCCAGATATATTATGTTTCAACTTTGTTTAAAAAAAAAACAACTTTGCTCCCAATAATCACAGTAAATTAATTGTTGGAGTAGGATCCTTTCAGACCAAACTTCAATGCATGGAGATTCTGTGTCCAGGACTGAGGATGCAGGACAATGGGCCAGATATGACCCATGCCCCCCAAATTGTGTGAGTGTGTGTGCATGTATGTGTGTGTGCATGTGTGTGTGCATGTGTGTGTGTGTTTGGGGGAGAATAGAAAGGAACTCTAAAATCTTGACATAGTAATAGACCATAGTCATTCATTAAATGCTTCTCTGCTAAGCAGATCCTCAGGATTTGCTCCTGCCACCTGGAAATGGATTTAAGGAAACCACTCCAATTAAGTGAGCATTCTGATTAACCCAAATTTCCCTACCCAAGATTGACATTGAGATTCAGAAAATTCATGAAATCATGCTACATTACAAACATCACCTACTTCAAACGCTTTATTTACAATTGAAAGAACTAAGGTTTAGAGAGGTCAGAATGACTTACCCAAGATCACACAGGCATTTAATGACAGTTACAACTACAATCCAGGTTGTTTTAATACCTAGACCAAAGTTCTGTCCATCGTATCTTACTGCTGGTTAATTCTAGGTGTTTTATTTTTGATTTTTGTTCACATACATACCTAGTCCCACTTTCCCATGCCACCAACTAGGTGGTACAGTAAATAGAAGACTAGACTTGGAGTCAAAAAGACCTGGGTTCAAATTTAGCCCCAGACTTACCAGCTATGTGACCCCTATCTGCCTCAGTTTCCTCATCTGTAAAATGGGAATAATTATAGCACCTACCCTTCAGGGTTGTTGTGAGCATCAAATGATACTCAAATCAAATATTTGTAAAGTGCTTTATAAGCCTTAAAGCATATAAATATTAGCTATTATTATACCTTATCAATAATTTCTGAGTCATATGGCTGCTTTTCCCAATCAATAATTTTGGAGTACTCACAGAACAATGTCTAGAGTACTACTAGATAGACCCAATAAACCCAATAGAAACAGATCCTATAGGCTACATATTGACTTAGAAAACTACAAATTACAAAACTACACATCTATGTTACATTGTATTTTTATTTACTTTGTTAAATATTTCCCAATTACATTTTAATCTGGTTCAGGCAGCACGTAGGAGTATTGCTGACCACTTGAGTGGGTCCTCTTCCAAATCTATAACCAGTATAATCGATCCCTAACTATTTTAACTCCTATATGCAAGAAAGAAGGAGACAGACTTACAGCCAAGAAAATGCAAGTCTGCCTTTCTTGATGAAATGGCTGAATTACTGAAAGATGTCAGGTGAAGTCATTTTTGTGAAAAATCTTGCCAGATATGGTGCACACCTGTAACCCCTCTTGCTGCGAAGGCTGACACTTGTGGATTGACTGAAGTCAGAAGTTCTGAGCTGCAGAAGGGCTAAAGCCAATCAGGTTAAAGTCACACTAAGTTCTGCACCAACATGGGGATAGGGTTTGGGGAACCTCCTAGGAAGCAAAATGTCACCAGGTGCCTAAGGAGGAGTGAACCATCTCAGGTCCAAACACTGAAGAAGGTTAAAGTTTATGTGTTGATTAGTATTCAGGACAGGGCCAATGAATGGCTACCATACTTCCAAGGTAGGTGGGACAAGGGGACCCAGTCTCTAATTAATTACCTAATTAATCTTGTTTTTAAATGCATAAGTGAAGTTCTGCACCTGAGTGTAGAAAGAAGACTGACCAAATATCAGGAAACTTGGATTTTAGTCTTGACGTCAGCAATTGACTTGTTTAATCTTAGGTAGGTCTTTTGATTTCTTTGTGCCTTGATTTCCCCCTTTTAAAAATGGAGACAATGCCTATCCTCCATACCTCTTAAAGTTGCTATGAGAATCAAAAGACATGATGGATTTTAGAATGCTATGATAAGTATGATACAAACTAGGATACATCACACAGGTATCATTTTTGTTTAAAGGAACATGGTGGTGGTTTCTTTAGTCAACGGGGGAATCTTTCTTCTGCTCCCACGAATTTTCTGTTTAGTAAAACAAAGATGTACATGTATACACATGTACATGTATACATACACATCTATACACACATATGTGTGTATTTAAAATGAAGTCCATTATAATAAGGCACTCAGACAAAATCCTATAGCAGATTATAACAATAGATTAGGACATTTTACTTCAAACTTCTTGGTTTTGCATAGGTTATGCCCCACAAGTACAAAGTTCTCTCTTTTCACCACTGCCCCCTTGGAAACTAGATTCATTCTTCTCCTTCTCAGTCCAAAGGTGGTTTCCTTCACAGAAGCTTTTCCTGAACCTTCTGTTATCAACACATATACACATATCGAATATATTTTATATTCACTTTGCTCCTTGAGGGCAAAACTGTCCCCAGGACCTAGCACAGTATTTGGCTCTTAGTAATCACTTAATAAAAACTTGTTCATATTATAATAGGATCATAGATCTAGAATTGGAAGGGCTCTTAGAGGTCCCTTCATTTCACATATTAGGGAACTGAGACACAGGAAAGTTAGACAACTTGCCCAAGGACCCAAAGGTAGCATTAGAGGGGGGATTTGAATCCAAATTCTCTGATTCCATAGTCAGTGGTTTCTCATTGTGATAAATCAATTGGTATTTAGTGAGCACTTTCTATATAAAACTCATCCTTATCCACTGTCCATCTAATCACCCCTACCCTTCAAATAAAAGTCAGTATCTAATCAAAACTCAGTTGTATCCCTAGCAGCTAAATTAAGAGAATCATTACATTCCACTTCCACACAGAGACATACTCACAATCCTCTCACACAAACACACATGCATAGACCCGCACACATCCTCTCCCGTATAAACTTTTATGTATACTTCCCGAGTCCACGATGTCTGAGCTAGATGAAAACATATAAATTACAAATTAAAATAAAAAACATTCAGAAGTCATTAGCCCCAAATAATAAGTGCCTATTTCTTGGTTCATCTGAGGAATGATGGGTGTTGATAAGCATGAAATCTTAAAAAGATTTGCCATTCTTCCATCCATCTAGGGCTGTCAAGGCTTCCCTGATCGGGTAATCAGAACGCACTCTGGATAATGGGGAGGAATCAAAAGTCATCTTCTTGGCTGGCAGATGTATGTATACAATTTGGCCAGAGAGTAAGACAGACAGACAGATAGACAGCATTAGGAAAAATGGAGGGGGAGGCGGGGCAAGCAATATAGGCAGAGAAGAGGGAGGCAAAGAAATGAAGTGGATAGACAAAGGTAGGGAGAAAGAGGAAGAGGGAGAGAGAGAGAGAGAGACAGAGAGACAAAGAGACAGAGAGACACAGTGAGAGAAGGGGCAGTGAGACCAATAGAAAGCCAGAGGCAGAGAACAAGAGCAGGACAGATGTAAAGAGGGGGTAGAAAGAAGAAGCGGGGAGAGAGATAAAAGGGAGAGAGACAAGCAGAAAAGAGCTAAGAAAATGAGAGGGTGATGGGCACACAAAGAGAGACAAAGAGAGAGAGGCAGCTCGCCCACCCCAGCCCGGCCAGGGAGACAGAAAAATCAGGAATGACACAAAGGCAGGAGGAAGCAGGTGCTGGCCGCCCTCTTGGCTCACCAAGGTCTGACGTAGTTACCCGGGCACCACTTTGTCTACCTTGTCATTCCAATAAAGTTATTGAAATTGAAAACTGAAAGCCACTGGAGTGAGAAGAGAGTAGAGCCTGTGGCTCACTTATTATGCGTGGGAAGCTTGTGGCTTCCCCCTCCCTCCTGTTTCAGGGGTTTGTGGGACAGTCTCCAGGGGTAGCTTGTTGGGGGCCCTGACCCGTCCTGCTCATGTCATGTCCCAACAGCAGTCCTCCACTCTCCCAGCTCCCACCACTCCACACCTTGGTTAATGACTCTGTAATTGATTGTTCCAACGTCATATTTTCACATCAGGACAGCCGTGTGCTAGGTGAGCAAATATCAATATTTCCAGCAGATGCTTCATGGTATAAATCCTCCAGGCTCAGCCTGGCCCAGCCGGCCAGAGAATTTACCTTTGGTTTAACAAGAAATAGGAATTGAGTCAGAGATTAAGGCATGTCAAGTCAACACAGATAAAAGAGAGAGAGAGACAGACAGACAGAGAGACAGACAGAGACAGAGATATCATAAGAAAGCCAGCTGTTAATTGTAGGGAAGAAATAGGGAGAGGAGAGAGGAAGGGGAGGACAGAAAGGAAGAGAATCGAGAGAAAAGAAAGAAGTAAGAGAAAAAGAGTTAAGAAAAGGCAGAACAAAATAAGGAAATGAAAGGATTGGGAAAGAGATATAAAGAGTATCCCAAAAGTCTTAGTGCTGTTTTAACTTATTAAAGCGAAAGACTTTTTTAGGACATCCAGCATAAATATTATCTGATATGCTTTTCATTATTGTTGTCATCATTGTCATCATCATCATCATCAATACAAAGTCCACACTTGCTCAGAATTTAAGGCTCTTCGATAATCTGGCTTCATCTTATCTTTCCGCCCTGATCTATCCCCAACCTCCCCAGCACTTCACCATTCCAACCCTATCTTCATCAGCATCATGCACACCCTATTATTCCTAACAGATGACCCTCTCCTCTCCACCTATCCAAATTTCTCTCACCTTTTAAGCTCTTCCAATACTTCAAGTCTGGAGCCTGTAATATAGACTTGGATTTCACTATTTTCTCTCCTTCCTCTAAGTCTTGTCTCCTGAACTAGGATTTGAATTGTTTGACATCAGGAATCATGTCTTTTCCTTCTTTTATATCGTTCCTAACACCTTGCACAGAGCTGGAAATAAATGTTTGTTGAGTTGAATTGAGATAAGTCAGTGTTAAAATGGATTAATGAATGGACAGATAGATGAATGGATTGTTTGCTACTGAAAATTATTGAAAATAATTTGTGCTTTGTCACAATACAGATTCAGGTAAGACCTCAGGGTAAACTGAGTGAATTGGTGGAGCGAGCTGGTAGAGAAATGTCTTAGCAAGTACCTTGGAATTCAGATATCTCTCTCTCCTATTACCTAGTGCAGTAATAATCTGAGATTTCAAGATGAACCTATTGGGAAACTTAAATGCTCAAGTGGATCCATGAGTTTATCCATTTGGGAGTTTCCTCTAACAATGCAGATTGCAACCTAGCCATGCTGGTCAATTCCTCATGCCTCTTGCCCATGTCCTCATGATCTGGTTATCCTCACCAAAGTTCAGGTTCATCACTAGGGGGTCACTCAACATGCCAGAGGCCTTCCTCACTTTATCCTGGAATCTCAAGGGTACCAGTGAAGTGTTCTGGCCATGTACCTGTTATCCCTTACTCTTGCCATGTGATCAACACATTTTTCTCTGTGTCTTACAATTCTTTGGTGATAGCCCTTATTCTTGCCCTTCACAGATCCTCATTGGTTATAGTTTGCAGCCTGTTCATAGTAACTAGATAGATCTGATGCTGAGTTACGTTTTTTTACCTTCATTCTTAGGGGCAGCTTGAAGTCAGTAAAGATAAAAGAAGGAAGTAAACAAATATTTATTAAGTGCCTACGATGTGCAAAGCACTTGTACAAATATTCTCTCATTTGAGCTTCACAACAACGCAGAGGAATAAATGTTATTATTATCCCTATTATACAGATGAAGAAACTGAGGCATATAGTTAAGTGACTTGCCCAGGGTCATGTAGCCTGTAAGTGACTGAGGCTAGATTTGAATTTGGGGTTTCTTGACTTCATGATCAGCACTCTATTCACTGTACCACCTAGCTGTAGAATTTTACAACTTCCCAAAAACAATCCAACCTTCTTTCTTCTTCCTTTTCCACTCTGGGCCCAGAGCACTATTCATTTGTATGATCTCCTCCAAATGTATGTACGTTGTTAGACAAGTTCTGTAGGGCATCCACTCAGAGTTGTGTTGAAATCTGGCCAATTAACATTCTTTATCCAATTGGTCTTTTCTGCGTGGGTGTACCTGCCACACTCCTTTGAGTGATTGGAGATCTCTTCTAGGAAGCTCAACAATATTTTGAGACTTGCTGCAGTCATCACAACATCCTCCACAAACACGAGCATCTGGAGGACTTTACCATTCACAGGAATCCCTCCTCAACCTGGCTTCTACACAGATCTCTTCCATCACTGTAGTGAATATTTCTGGCAAGCATATGTCTCTGTTTCATGCTTCACCTGATGTTTATCATCAGAGGGTCATTGAACAGAGTTATTTCTGTTGTTACATCTTTCCAAGGAATTTTGAACGATCTTGATATATGGAATGGAGGAACCTTGTTGTAAAAGGACTAATAAGACAGCATTTTGTTCTATCACGTTGAATTTTTTCCCCAGTAATCGACAAACAGCAAGCATAATGGAAACTTACATCTCATCTTTTGATCAATTATGAGATGAGAAATATGTGGTCCATTGTTGAAGATAACTTGTGCAAGTCAATTTATTTTTGACTAACACACTCATCAAGGATGACTTCAGTTCGTGTATAGCTGGCCTTCATAAAGCTTATATATAGATGGGAAAGTGGAAAAAATAGTCAATTGTTAATGTTTTGTTGGTCAACTTTTGTTGATATTAATAAGGGTCAAGATTTTTCCCCATTCCTTTACTGTCTTCTGGTTTAGAAAGCTTATGAATCAATCCCTCCATGCCTTCCATCATCTGTCTATCTGTCTATCTACCTACCTGTCTGTTTGTATATATGTATGTTATTACACATATGCCTGTCAATATGTACAAGGAATCTCAAAAGTCTTGGTGCAATTTTAAACTTTAGTAAATTAGAACTGCACTAAGGTTTTGGGGATAATTTGTATATCTAACCTAGTCTGGCTACTTTTCCTATCTTTGTTCTCTTTTGTACCATTTCTGTTTCCTTTATAAGCACCAGTTGATAATAATAAGCACTGTGATGTTAGGATTCGAATATGGTAGTTCAACTAGAGTTAATGGAGAAAACAATTTTTTTGTGAGATTTTTGCAAATCTTTATTTTTTTCTATTTGTAGCCCTCTTTTGATTTTCATCCTTGATTGCCCTTAGAATGGCTTTGCTTAGTTGGATATTTTGCCAAGATGTCTTTAGAATGACTTCGCTCTCTGCTACTCTCTGCTTTATAGAATGGCATTGCAAATAATCTTCCATAATCTTCCTTCTTCATAAGATTTTACAAATAAGTTTATACTATAACCTGGTGTTGTCTTTGGCAACCCCCTCTCCATTTAGCAAGAAAGTCAAATATTTGCTAACTAAGGCACATTCTAGGCTCTTTTAGCTTCCTTTTTAGCCATTAATTTACCTTGGTTTAACCTCTAGGAGAAATTACAGTTGGTAATGTCACTTCTGTTGCCTATTTCTCTTTTTTATTATCAATCATTTGTTCAAATAATTCAGAGTTAAATATTCTTAATTTATGTCAAATCTTTTTCTTGCTACTATTATTTCTTGTTTATTGTAAATTCTGATCTTAGCTCTGATAAGTCAATAGTCTAATTGTTTACAGACAGCTGACTCAGGGATTACTGAAAGTTTCAGAAGAGGTTGCTGACCTGCAGTAGTAGAGGGAAATTCCTCATGAGGGAGATCTCTATATCAATGGAATCACAAGTCTAGTCCCTAATCCTATCAATAAGCAACTACTTCCTGAATACCTACAACGCATCCATTCTCATACTAATTTCTTTGGGATAGAGAGAAGGAGAAGAAATGAGCATTAAGGTGAAGTTCACACTAGTAGAAAGATAAAACCAGAAGAGCATAGAGTCTTAAACTTGAAGGGCGTGATCAGTGTGGGCTATGGTAGTCTGGAAGGGCTCTGTAGAGAAGGCAAGAGATTTGAACAGATAAGAGTTGGGGATGGAATGAAATGCTGGAATCTAGCAGGCAAAAGAGGTGAATCAGATGAAATTTGTGGCAAAAGTAGGGAGAATTATAGGGTCATATGTTATCTCTACACCCCCATCTGTGGGGTGATGAGAAACCAGTGAACACAGATAAGTATAACACAGCTTCTTGATATAGTCCTACCTGCATCCCAGTCTTGTTATCAGACATAATAGGTCTTGATGCAACCAATGTGCTGGCCTCAAACCAGTTTCCCATGTACAAAGAAAAAGAAATCTGTCCCTCCAGAAAATGACTTTTCTTCTTTTTTGTTTTTTGTTTTTTCAACCTTCCTGGCTGACTAGGGAAAAACAACCCAACCAATGAAAGAAGCTCAATTAATCTAACACCTTCCACATGTTTCCCTCAGCCCAGAAGTGAGAACACTGGCCTGACCTGGAAGAGTCTCTGTAGATAGAGAACAGTTTTCTTCACTTGTGCATTTGATTTCTTATTCCCAATTTCCTTCCATCAATCACCTTGTATTTATCAAGCATCTAGCTGCATACTCAGCCTTATGCTAAATAGTAGCTGGGGAGATTCGGAAGAAAACAAGGTCCCTGTTTTCAGGAGGCAGGTCGATGAGTTGGTGAGGCTGCCAAGATTCTTCCACACAGCACAATGAAAGAACAAAAGTAGGTAGTCTGTGACTTCACACTATGGTACAAGAAGTAACTAAGCAGAAAGGGATCAATATGGGGTGGAATAAAAGCCTTCATTGAGGAACTAGGACATGAACTAGACCTTGAAGACTGGGTAGGACTTAAATCAGTGGAGCAATGAAAGGAAAGAGGGCTTCCTAAGAACAGGCACAATTTTTCATGCAATCTCCTTTTTTCCATCCTTTGTACATGAGAACATTTGTGTTTGTTGATAACTACCCAGTTAGTAATTTAAAATAGTTAGGGGGGAAAAAAGAACAAGCCCAGCCCCATCTGCCTAGAGTAGTAATTTACCTGGAGGCAGGGGGTTGGATGAGATGACCTTCAGCTTCTTCTGCTTCTTCACCTTTGCATGTTTGTTTCCCCACTTGGCAGAATGAAGGATGGGCTTTCACTGCAAGGGCAAGGAGATGAAGGGTCACTACTTATGAGTTCAAACCTAGTGCCAGTCCCTGCCACACAGGTCTGCCATGTAGTCTGATCTTCTACTGAAAATGTCACCAGAAGACAGGTTCACTCTGATCTTTCTCGGAGCTTTGGCATCTGTGATGACATGCGGGCATCAAGATTTGCATATTTATTATAGATAAGCTGTCAAAATGTATGTTGTCAATTTCACCTTATACTCTGGATTTAATGATGCGCGTAAAGGACAGAAAATCTTTAATATTAATATTAATATGATTTTAGATTATAAGACCGCATTGTAGATATCAATCAGCCAACCCTTAAGGACATGTCACTCAAGTTGATATAGTTTATAGAAAATTAATGTAATCCATCCCATATGATCTATTGCAGGGAGCAAGAAAAAGGAAAAGGGAGGAGGGGGGGAACCATTGTTACTTGCCACAATCTTCCAAATGTGCTAATTTGTGCTCTTGCCCGAAACATTATAAAATAGAATCATTGTATTTCAGAGCTAGAAAGGACATTAGAGAGCATCAAGTCCAGCTTTCTCATTTTAAAGATAAGGAAACTGAGGCATAAAGGAGGTAAGTGCTTTAACCAAGGTCAGTCCAGCAATCAGTCAGCATTTATTAAGCACTTACTTTTGTGCCCAGTACTGTGCTATGTTCTAGGGACACAAAGAAAGGCCAAAAAAGTGGTGGTGGGGGCACTCTTAAGGATTTATAGTCAAATTTGGTAGACACCCTACAAATAACTATTACATACAAGATATTTACAGAATAGATGAAAGTAATCTAAAAGAGGAAGACATTAGCAGCAGAGGACCAGGAAAGGCCTCTAATATGTGTTATTCAACCATAAACTTCCAGGCTGAATTGTTGGGGTACATTTTAACCAGAAGATATTTTGGTTTCTGGGACCTTAGACATCAAATCCTCATTACAAAAGAGAAAGAGAAGGATTTCATGATGGGGTTCCAATGGAGTAGAATGTAGAATCCACACTCGAGATTTGCCCCAGTAGCCAAGCCTTATATGTGTGTGTGTGTGTGTGTGTGTGTGTGTGTGTGTGTGTGTACTCTCTCCACTCTTATGCATCTCCTTCCACTTGCCTATAATGTTTGAAATCTTTAGAGTTCATTCACCAGTAGTAGATACTTTGAAAGAACCATAATCTTATCGGGGGGGGGGGGAGGGGGGGGCATGGCAGGGGGCACTGTTTCTGCCAATAAAGACTGGAACTATTCAAAATTTGATGAGTTTCCATGGCCAGAAATTCATTACCTGATTGCTGACATTGATAAGGCTCTCTAAACTTAACTGTTATGCTTGGACAATAAGCATACAGTCTGCATTGGGCTCCATCTGCTTGAGGAAAGCTACCAGATGTCTATTCCAATTTGTTAGGATCACTTGACAAAAGGTAAGGCTTGACCAGTGATAGTACAACCATACCCCATAACAGACAAAGTGACACAAAGGGTTTCTTTGTTGTTGTTGCTGTTGTTTTTAATTGTGAACACACATACTAAAGGCAGAGCATTCTACAAGTCCCTCACTGGGATTCACTATACTATATTGTCCCTGGGCTGCCATTCTGGGATAGTCTTTATGAATGCTTGACTCCACCATAGATCCCTTTAGCTCAAAGCCTTGGCTTCTTTTCAAATGTAAATGCCCCTGAAAAGAAGAGTGAATTAATAGAACAACCTAATCATAAAGAAAATCCTCAGGGACCCTATGTCCAAGACTTGTCCTGCCTGACAGCTTTTGCCTCCCACAAGGCTCTAGACCCCCTTAGTGCAGATGGGTCTACTGGAGGATACTGATAATGTAAGAACTCAGCTGAAAACTTCTGAGGGCCCTTTAAAAACAGTGGGGGTTGGACACACTGGGGTAGCTGAGCACATGAACCTGAGCTATCCAGGTTACAAAGCCCAGTTGTTCCCTGGCTTTTGTTGGAGTGAAAGCTGCCATAAACTTCTCATGCTTGCTACCATCCCAGGCTCCAGCACAGGTATTGAGTTCTTTGGTGTTAAGTCAACAAGCAAGCATTTATTTAGCACCTACTATATGCTGAGCATGAGAGTAAGCACTGAAGATAAAAAGAAAGGGGAAAAAAGCAGTCCCCATTCTGAAGAGAAAGTGTTATGCAAACTATATATGTACAAGATATATGCAGGATGAATTAGAGATCTCAAAGGAAAGGCACAGCTATTAAGAAGGACCCTGAACAATTTCTTATAGAAGGTAGGATTTTGGCTGATATTTGATAGAAACCAGCTAAGTCAGCTGACTTAGATGAGGAGGGAGAGTATTCTACTCATTCCACTCATGAGGGACAGCCAGTGAAAATGCCCAGAGTCAGAGGAAAATGCCAAGCCTAAGGAAGATCAAAGGGCCCAGTGTCACTGTCACCATCACTATGTAAACAGGAGTAAGGTGTAGGAACACTGAGAAGGTAGGAAGAGGTTGTAAGAGGTTATAGGTTATGTATAAAGAGTTTTAGGAGCCAAGCAGAGGTAATAAGAGGCCACAGCCTTTGATACTGCCTCCTGGATGTCAAGATCACAGACTCTTGAACTTCTACATCATCTCTATATCTGTTCCTTGTCCTACTGCCTTGCTCTCCAGTGACTGGCCAACTACTTGCATACCTGCCTCAATCTTCCTTCCTCAGTACTAGGATCACTGACTTGAGACTCAGCCCTCTGGCTGGACCAAAATAAGATTTATTGATATTTAGTTTTAAAAGTTAGAGTCAAGGACATATAAGGCTCATCCTCCCTGACATGGTTTCAGCTCCCTTCCTGTTTTGTCCCATTGTCAGCGACTTAGGACTCTTCCCAGGTAGAGCAGAAGCCAGTTAACAAAGGGGATACCCCTGAAGTAGGTAATTGAAACTACACAGAACTGTGCCTGTACTTCTGAGTCAACAGGCACAGTTCTGTGTGTGCACCTGTTTAAAGTACATTAAGCAGAGGGTGATATTACATATCTTCTCTCTGTCCTTTTTATCACCTGTTCCAAAAATAGACTTAGGAGAGTAGGTGGAATGGGTTTTCCATAGGATCTGATATTAGTGCTGAGAACAGTTCCCTGACCCTCAAAATACATTTCCATCCTCTCCCACTTCCAGATGTGTGAAATCCTCTGCAAAATGATAAAATGTTTTATCCAACAATAAGAGTAGAGGCTTCAAGTGCAAAAACATATCAGGAGAAGGCCACATGATTTCTATTCACACTCAGGTGTAAATGATCCATAATGATGCATCTTTTCCTGATGTGGACTTAAGGGTCCTAGCTTGGGAAAGGAGGGAGGGGACTCTAGAATGGGGGTAAGGATGTTATTCCAGATACATTTAACTGATTTTACAACTAGGATGGCCTGCTCTGTCCTGTTCAGCTTTTGATATTTTCTCCCAAACCCATACTGCTTTAATAAAACTATGGGACTCAGTGAGGGATTTCTTCTACTACCCTAGCACTTTCTGATCTTAGAAAGTTGACTAGAGGGCACTGAGAGGTTTTGTGATTTGCTCTGTAGCCCACAGCCAGTTCATGAGAGAGGCAGGACTTTCAAGACTTTAAGACCAGATAGCCATCCAACAGTCCTTGATTCCCTTCATCCTTCATTTTCATAGTCCCTATTTATATAGCACTCTACCACTTACAAAACATATCCCTCTGAGCAATTCCATGAGAAAAATAGTACTAAAATTATTATCCCCATTTTACAGAAGAGGAAACTGAGGTTTGTGGTGCTTAATAGGCTAATCATGGGGTTAGGAAGTGGCAGAACCAAAAGTGAACCTAGTTTTCATATTTGAAGTCCAATGATTTTCCCACTAACCTTGTGGCAATCATATGTCCTGGATTTTCTTGGGAATGGTGAGAAAGACAGAGACAGAGAGAGAAAGAGACAGACAGAAAGAAACAGAGAGAGAAAAAGAAAGATGAGAGATAGAGGGTGAATGAGAAAAAGGGAGATAGGCAGAAACAGAGAGGGAAAGAGAAAAGACTAAGACAGAAACATACAGACAGAAAGACAAAAGAGGGAAGACACAGAGAAGGAGAGACAAAAAATTGAGAGACAGAGAGAAGAGGGGAGGAAAGAGACAGAAGGAGAGAGAGAGAGAGAGAGAGAGAGAGAGATACAGAGGGAGGAGGAGGAGAGATAGACAGAGAAAGAGAGAGAGTTTTGTACTTCAATGAGACCTTGCAAAAAAAAAGAATATCTTTTGTCAAACCATGCATCCTCATTGCTCTCCACAACTGTACCTGCCATTTTACCCCTCCATGCTCTCCTGAGTCTTACTCTAATAAGAACTGCAGGAGCTTGGGAGCTGACATAAGTCACTGAGAAGAGCATGGGGGTCCCCAAGAAGAAACAATGTCAGGCACAAAATTCCACCTGCTTTGAAATTTTTCAGGGCTTACTCTTGAAGAGGAACAATGATAAATGAGCATGACCAAAAAAGGATGGTGAGGGGTCAAGAAACTATGTCCTTTGAGAAACCTTTGAAGAAGCTGGGGATGTTTAGCCTAGAGAATAGAAGATTTGGGGAGGGGGAGGAAGTGGAAGCTGTCTCCATACAATGAAATGACTGTCACATGAAAGAGGATTAGACTTGGTCTGTGTTATTAGAGAGGGCAAAACAAGAACCAGAGGTTGGAAGTTATAGGAAAGAAGAGTTGTCCAACAATGAAATAGACTGCTGTATCAGGCAGCATTCAAGTAGTCTGGGATGCTTGCCTCTCAGGAATTCTAGGGAAAGGATTCCTAAAATATGGGGAAATTTAGACTAGATCTCGGTAGTTTCTTCCAACTCTAAGACTCTCTGACTCTGAGATTCTGTGTCAAAGTTTGGAAAAGGGATAAAAATGCAGAAATCTCAAGTGTGCCTTCTATTCCAGGATTTTCTAGTTCTAGGGCACTACAGAGAACCTTTCTAGGGAATTGTTGACTTCTTGAGCAGTAATTTACTACATCACTGAAGTTACTTCCGTGACCTCTCTGAGTCTCGGTTTACTCACGTGTAAACTGGAAATAACCGCTCTAATTAACGGGATTGTTGTGGGGCTGGAAGGATGTCAAAGTACTTTGAAAAGTATAAAGCTTTAAACATTAAGACAAACGTGGGAGGTTATTACTGCTGCCTTTTGCTATGAGCATACACATAGATACAAACTCGAAAGGCCAAACTGGAAAGAAGCAGTCAAGAGGATGTTTGGAGAACTGCTCCTTTTCTGAGGAAGGAAGTGAATGTTCGACGCCACATCATTTGGTCCTAGGGCTAGGGCTAGAGGGAAGGAACATTGTTTTTAGTCCGGTCAGACAGTCTCATGTGTCCTGCGATCTCCCTTCTAAACAGACTCCACTCCCAGCCTTCTGACTGCTGCAGGATTGGAGCCTGATATAAGATGGGACCAGTGGTTCTGAGACCGAAGTGTACCCAGTGGGATCTTCCCGCCTGAGAAGCTCCCTAGGGATGCGCCGACGGTCCAGCGCTCAAAGCAGAGACAGTATCTTCCACTGGAGCCCATAAATCTCCGAGCTGCTCAGAAATTCAGCCTCCTACCTCCCCCTCCACCCCTTCCTTCCAGTGCCCCCTCCCCCTCCTTCATTCCCCTTCACACGCGCGGGGAGGAAATCACGAAAGCCCTGACTGGTGTAGTTAGTTACCGCTGGAGTTTATATACATACACACTTCTTATCTGAAATAAGACAAAGCTTGGCTAGGTTCAATAAATCAAACCCTGGGGAAGAGCGGGGGAGGGGGAGGCGGGCAGCTGGGAGAAGGGGAGGAGGAAGAGGCAGCGGAGGGAGCACGCCTGGGATCAGGCTGCCTGCCCGCCCGCCTCCTCTGTGACTCCTAATGGGGCCGAGTTGCTGGAGCCCGCCGTGCTCTCCCTCGCAGGCCCGCAAATCGGCTGGCATCTTATTTACATAAAGAAGCCGATGGGATGAACACCTTGAGCATTTTTCATCCTGTTACGATTACAAAGCCTCCTCGGATACCTCTGTGTTAGCGTCGCTGTAACAATGGCAAAATGCTGATAGGAACGGTTTTTATTATTATTATAATATTTATGTTTTTTTAATCTTCCACTTGAGGTTCAGGGAAAGATGACCGGGAGGGGAAGGAAGGAGAGGACATCCTCCTCCCTCTCCTCCTCCACACACACACACACACACACACACATTCGTCAAGGCAAAAATAAATAGGGGAAGACTCACTCGCCTTAGGGCTCCTGTGCTTTTCCCCTTAGTTTAAATCGAGGAGGGGTCTTGTTTGCCTGGGGAAGCGGGGGGGGGGGCGGTTCCTCCGTAGCTTTCTTCCACTTTCTCCGGAACGCCCCTTCTCCCCCACTTCTTTCCCTCCTCCACACTTATTCCAAAGCTCCAGCTGCCCGGAGCTGGACAGCTCATATCTCTGCCTTGGGGTTGTGCCTGAGGTCGTTTATCTCCAGAAAAAGGGACACTGACAAACTAGAGGCGTTCAAAAAAGGGCAGCCAGATCGGTGGAGGAGCTGTAAACAATGTCAAAGAATGCTCCGATGAAGGAACTGGGGGTGGTTACCCTGGAGAAGTGAGGACTGGGGGATTTGATGATGTTTGGCTTTCAGCGTTAGACTGGTTCGTGGAAGATGGGATAGCCCTCTTCCGAAAAACAGGAAGAAATAGACAGAACTGAGGTCCAAAAAGAGGAAGCCGAGGTAGGGTGGGGTGAGGGGGTAGTTTTCTGTTTGATATTAGAGACAATTTTCTAGCAAGTTCTCCACCTGTAAAATGAAGGGATGGGAATGAGATGAATTTTGGCGCTGCTTACGTTCTTAGGGTCTATGATCCTATGAACTCATTCCAGCTAGCTGATAATGGAATGAACTGACTTGTAAAGAAGTGAGCTCCCCATCCTTAGAAATGCTCACACTGAGAAGCTGGATGAGCCTCTTTCCGAGCTTCTGCAGGGATTCCTGCACTGGGTAGATGATTAGATTAAATGACCTCTAAAATTCTGTCAGATTCGAAGCTAGGATTCTAAGATCCTATGTCACCTGGCCCCCGCCAATTATTTCCAAGCTAGGCAATGTCTTTATCTCCCTGTTGCTAATATCTACTTTTATCTATTCGCATGTATCCTTCCCATGTTTTCTCCCTTAATGCCTCTTGTTCAGCTGAGGATAAACGGGGTCATAATTACACCATAAAGTGAGGCGCACATTCTGTGTCGCTTATTGCTCAGGGGTCTGCTAATTGGAATTTATAAAGTTCAATAAAAACCGTAATCCAATAAGGGCCGAAACTCTTCTTCATTTATCTTAAGGGTAATATCCTGCCTGCCTGCCTGCCAGCAGTGGGGGGCAAAGTCTATCCTCTACTGTTCTAGAGTGTGGAAGAGTCCAGCTGTGTATACATCAGGAGACACCTCCGACCTTATCTAGGTGGGTAGGTAGGGGTTGTAAGGTGGGTATGCAACAGAGTTGCTAAAATTTTCGGAGCATGCATGAAGGACTGGAAGTAGAGATCATCAGAAGTAGAGAAGCATCAGAAAGGCAAGGAGCAGTGGAGGAATGGAGGGGAGAACGGGAGCCAGGGAAAGAAAAATTATTCCATGGGCTTAAGACACACAGCCAGCTGTCATAGAAAAGTGCTTTGAATAATAATAGCAACATCTGGCATTTATGTAACATGTTAAGGTTTGCCAAGTACTTTACATATATTATTTCATTTGAGCACCACAGAACCCTATAAGGTAGATATTACAGTTTTTAATTATCATTATTTTACAGATAAGAAAAATGAGGCTTGCTAACATTAAGTGATTTGCTCATACCCACATAGCATAAGTGCCATAGGTGGGGTTCGAACTCTGGTCTTTCTATCTTCGAGTCTAATTCTCTATCTACTATGTCACAACACCTCAACAGGGAATGTGATACAGGGATGTTACACCTTATTCTCTTTATGATACCTTCTTTAAGGTCCTCTGTGCTCTCACCCCAGCCCACCTTGTTTTTCACTACACAAACTCTATTCCTAGCTAAGCTGTACTATTCATTACTCCCCAAACATATCTTAAAATTTCATGTCTCTGTTCCTTAGTGTGTATTGTTCTCAAAACCTAAAATGCTTTCTTCACATCCCTGGTTCCATCTGTCAAAATCTTACCCATCCTCCCAGACCTGCCTCAAAAGTGCACCTCAGTTTACGATAAAGTTAGTGCCTCAGTTGAAGAAAAGGTAACCAGAAACAGTGTGGTACAATGAAAAGAAAAATGGACTCAGAATCAGGAGAGCTGGGCTCCCACCTCTGCGACAGACCAGCCATGAACTTGACCTTTGATGAGACATTTAAACTAAGTGACTCAGTGGATAGGGCATCAGGTCTGGAGTCAGGAAGACTCATCTGCATGAGTTCAAATCTGGCCTCAGACACTACTAGCTGTGTGACCCTGGGCAAGTTGCTTAACCCTGTTTACCTCAATTTCCTCATCTCTAAAATGAGCTGGAGAAAGGAAATGGCAAACCACTCCAATATCTTTGTCAAGAAAATGTCAAATGGGGTCACAGAGTGTCAGACATGACTGAAAATGACAGGACAATCACAAAATCGGGAAGAATGTCTACACAGTTATCTTTTCCACTTCACAAGGGTTACAGGAATGACAGCAACCCCCTCCACAATCTGGAAAATCTGTGTAAAATGTTTTGGCCCTCCCTTTATACCAAAGATGTCTGATTTTTTTCTTTTTCTTTTATGAGGTGTTTACAGTAACTTACAGTAAAAATTGGGTTAATGTTATTCAATACTTTATGTATATTTTAGGCATTTCTGAGTTTCTAAACTTTTTTCTTTGTCATCTGCTGGTCTTTGTGTGTCATCTGTGCCTTCCACAAAACTCCTCCCCAAAATTCCCATTTAATTTCTTATGCCAACCCCCAATATGTTGAAACCTCGATGGGGAAAGTTGTGATGTAGGAGGGATAACTATAGTACCAACTTCACAGGGTTGCTGAGATAATCAAATAATACAATGTATGTAAAGTGCTTTTTCAGCCTTTAAAGCACTATAAATGTCAATTGTTATTATTGTGCTACCTCCTTAATGAAGTCTTTCCTGATTGTTCAAACATATGTGATCATCCCTCTTTTCTCTGAATTCCCTTCAGCCTCCGTTTGCCACCCTACAGCTTTTTGGCAGGGATTACACCCTGCCTAGCTATTTGGATATTTCTCTTGCTTGCTTGCTGGACTGGGAGTACCTAGAGGAAAGAGATGATTCTCATACTTATTTGTATCTCTCTCAAAGCCTAGTATGATAGCTTACACACAGTAAGGGCTCAATAAATATATGTGCAATTGAACAGAATTGAAGAAAATAGTCAATATTGCAGGGAACAGTATCTCAAACACAGTTGATTGTGGTTCACCAGAGGTGATCCCAGTTGAGCTGCTTCCTAACCAAAAGTTCAACCTCAAGGAAGTTTCTTCTGTGTATCAAGAATAAGTGAGTTGGTGAATATGGATTCATGGGATCATAGCTTTAGAGTTGGAAGGAACTTTATAAGTCTTTAGAAGTCCAACCTTACATTCTACAGATGGGAAAACAAGGGCTCAAAGGGTTTCCATGACTTTCCCAAGGTCACATAGCTAGAAAGTACTAGAAAGAAGTGGAACCTGACCTCAGATCTTTCTGATGCTAAGGACAGTTCTGTTTTGATTCTATCACAGTGGACAGAACTCAATCCCAAAGAAGGATAAGTAGAAAGGGATGCCCCTGGACTTGCTCTTCCCAATTCAGAAATCCCCAAATTCCCATTGCAGCCTAATCAGGCTCTTATTTCTTTAATACATCAATGAAAGCATGGTATTATCAAACTGGTTACTCCTTCCATCCACACTGTATGATCCTCTTTGATTCTTGTCCATATTCTCTCATATCTTCCATAGAATATTTACCCAAGGTCCAAGGCCCTGGATAGAGGTCTTCCACTAAGTTTTTTTAGGATTCAGTGAGTACCAGTGCAGGGCTTAGACTTCCATCTGTTATCTCTTGCTGCCACTACATGATTGATCCACATCCTTTTTCAGTCAAAATGGAAGAAATCTTTTAGACTTCTTGCATCCAAGTGATCTCTGCTAAGATTCTGCAGACTGCTTATACTACCACATAACTCTGTACTGTTCTTTGGGGTCATGAACAATTTTAATTCATCAGATACTGATGTTCTATGATTCTAAGATACTTGGTGTTAGTGGGAAAGAGTATATTAAAATATGGTTTTTGTGTCAGAGAGCAACTTAGGATCATGGAAACGACTACACAGTTTCACAAATGGAATATGGCTTACTTGTTCCTGAGGTCAGATCATTGCCTGTCTGCAATGCTTGTCTAAGATATATGCCCTGAAGAACTAATTCAATGGACCCCTCATGCAAAATGCCTATCCACATCTAAACAATAGGCATTCTTCATCCATCTGGTTTTTCCTATGTTGATTGTTAGGCTGATCTCTTTGGAGTGGCTGTGGATCTCATTGAGAAGAACCTGTAGTATTCCAGGACCTAATGAAATCAGCACAATATCATGTGCAGAGAATAACATCCGGACGACACAGTTATCTATAGGGAATGCCCCTTTCATTCAAATTCTATGCAGTACAGCCTACCCGACAGCAGCAAACACCTTTGGTGAAAATATATTTCACTGTTTTATACCTTGCTTGATATTGATAATCAAAGGATTATTGAACAAAGTAATCTTTTTGGTTTCATCTGTCAAGGAATATTATATAATATATGTGCTTTATAAATCTTAAAACGCTATAGAAAGTGAGCATTATATTAACATATGCATAAGAGAAGACTTGTTAGGAGGGGGTGTTAAGGCTACATCATGCTCTAACAAGTCACGTTTTAATGTAATCAGCAAACAGTCAGTGCAATGGAATCATGTATACTCCATACCTTTTGGCTAATTATATGACTATGAAAATGTAATCTGATATGGAAAATTGTTTGAAGAATAATGCCAGTTCCCTTTTCATATTTTCACTGAGAATACCATTGTATAGATTATTCTTTCAAAGATTTTCTAGAGATGAAAAGTAGATATATTGTAAAGGTGATGCTGGCTACATTCCAGCAAGACTCTCCCGAAGGGGCTAGGTTATAAGGCTAAGGAACCATAAGGATCAAAGCACCATGACTCCTTCCTCCATACTGGACAAGGGACAAGCAGCTAGGATTCCCCATGTGGACTCAGCACAGCTGTTTCCCCTACAAATCAGTAGGTACTCAGTAAATACATACTGATTTTATTTAATGAGGTGACCACCATAAAATTCACCTAATGTCACCTAAAGTTATATAGGACTTCCTCAGCTTCCCCAAAACAAGTGATATAGAGCAGTGAGAGATTCATTCTCTTTGGGGAGCTACATGAGTCCTGATAGCATGACCTGGACAAGGCACTGAAGCTTTCTTAGCCTCAGTTTTTAGATCTAAAACAAAAGATGATTTCAGTGATATGGGGAATTCCTATCTGAGGAAACTCCTACCAATCATATCACCTTCTTTATAACTTTAGTGTGTACTTGTCCGTTGCCAAAGAAGACCATGCCATCAGAGAAATAATGACATGTCTTGCACTTGACTTTGTTTTGAGTGAGCTAGGGCTGTGCAGGTCACCAGCTTCACTTCTCCTCCAGAGCCATCTGAATATAGTGACCAGATATTCATCAGAATGACTGGAGATGACCCAGGATGAGGCAATTGGGGTTAAGTGACTTGCCCCAAGGTCACACAGCTAGTGAGTGTCAAGTGTCTGAGGTGAGATTTGAACTCAGGTCCTTCTGACTCCTGCACTGGTGCTCTATCCACTGCACCACCTAGCCGCCCCATTCTTTACAACTAATAGTCCTAGGAAGTTGTATAAGAACACTCAGAGGTTGTGACTTGCCCAGAGTCAGTCAGTATGTGTCACATGTAGCTCCTGACCCCAGGTGTTACGGGCTCTGATGCCAATTCATTATACTACACTGTCTTTCTTTAGAAAAAAAAGCTAGGAAATTATAAATAGAATTGCTTTAAACAGCTCTTGTAAATGCTAGGTATTGATAAGCATTTTAAAGAAGAAAAAGTCAGTCAGCAAGAATTTATTGAATACCTACTATGTGTCGGGAACTGTCCAAAACCTGGGGATACTAAGAAAAGAAATGGTCCCTGACCTCGAGGTGCTTAAATTCAAATTTGGGAGCCAATATGCAAACAACTATGTAAACAATATGTCAAATGGAACACAATCTCAGAAGTAAGATCCTTGCAGAGTAAGGTAGTTAGGAAAGACCTCCTGCAGACGGTGAGATTTGAGCTAAATCCTGAAGACAATCAAGAAAGGCAGGGATTGGAGGTGAGGAGGAAGAGCATTCCAGGCAAGAGAGACATTGAGTGAAAACTTACAAAGTTGAGAGATCTTCTATCTTATCCTGGAGTTAATAGGGAACCATCTGAGTTTACTGAGTAGGTAGGGTGTTGTGGTCAGATCTTTTGTTGTTCAGTCATTTTCAATTGTGTCCATCTCCTTGTGACCCCATTTGGGGTTTTCTTGGCAAAGAATCTAGAGTGATTTACCATTTCCTTCTCCAGCTCATTTTACAGATGAGGAGACCGATGTAAACAGAATTAAGTGACTTGCCCAGATTTGAACACAGGAAGATGAGTCTCCTAGTTCCGTACTCTTTGCCACCTAACTTCCCTTGATAACTGTTTTTCAACATAATTTCTTTCCTTTGTAATTCTGTGAATTTTGTGTATTTAAAAACATTCTAAGAAAGGGTCCATAGGCTTTACCATACTCCCAAAGGAGTCCATCACACACACACACACATGCACACGCACACGCGCGCGCGCGCGCACACACACACACACACACACACACACACACACACACACACACGGTTAAGAATCCCTGGTGTAGAGGAAGAAAAGAAAGGATCCTAGACAGATCTTAAAAATAGTAGTAGTAGCATCTAAGTAGTACCTACTTAAGAGTAGTAGTAGAAAGAGCACTCAGACAGGGAAGTAAGTTGGTGAACCCAGGAGACACACACTTACAGGACAGGATCCAAGAGAAAATGGTGATAAAAAATGATCAGAAGTAGCAGATGGGGTCAAGAAGAATGACAATTGGGAAAAGGCCATTAGATCTGGCAATTAAGAAATCATTTGGTGACTTTGTAGAGAGCAATTTCAGTTGATTGATGAGGTTAGAAGTCACATACAGAGGGTTTAGAAGCAAGGGAGAGGAGAGGAAGTGGAGGCACCTAATATGAATGGCTTTCCCAAACTGCTTGTCGAGGAGGGAGACAGAGAGATTTAGGACAGGGGCTTGCAGGGAGGATTAGATCAAGTGAAAGTGTTGTTGTTAAGGATTAGGGAGACGTGGATGTGTTTGTAGGGAGGAGAGGAGGAAACAATGGATTGGGGAGCACTTAAAGACTGGAGAAATGATGGAGGGGATTATCTGCTAATAAGGAACCAAAAATTTTCACTAAATAATTTTGTTGTGTAGTTGTTTTTCAGTTGTATCTTACTTTTGTGACCCTTTTGGGGTTTTCTTGATAAAGAGACTGGAATGGTCTGCCTTTTCCTTCTCTGACTCATTTTACAGATGAGGAAGATGAGACAGTCAAGGTAAAGTGACTTGCCCAAGGTCACACAGTTAATAAGTGTCTGAGGCCAGATTTGAACTCAGACATTCCTAACTACAGGCCAGCACTCTATTCACTGCACCACTGCATCACTCCTTTTCTGTTTTTCCCTCTTACTTTCTGCCTCTCTTTTTCTCTCTGACCACCTTATTCATAATTAATACAGATAAAATAATAATAATAAGTGACATTTTATAGCACTTCAGATTTTGCAAATCACATTACATAAGATCATAGATGTAGAGCTAAGAGGGACCTGGTCCAAATCTTTCATTTTATAGATAAGAAAATTGAGGCCAAGGGAGACTGTGACCTATCCAAGGTTGTACAGCTAATAAGTGACCAAGGCAGGGAGGATGAGTACCAGATTGTCTAACTCTGAAGCTAGTGCTCTTTCCCCTGAACACCACATGAATTAGCTCATCAGCTTTACAACAACCTTTTGAGGTAACGTAGGTGCTATAGCTATAATTAGTCCCATTTTACAAATGTGAAAAGTGAGATATATGGAAACTTACATACATGAAACACTTAGAGGACAGTTAGGTGGGGAAATGGATAGAGAATTGGACTTAGAATCAGAAAGTCATGAATTCAAAGTGAATTTTACAAATACGGAAATCGAGTGAGACATATTTAAGTAACTTGCCCTGGTCACATAGCTGGTTAATTGTCAGAAGTGGGATGTGAGCATGTCTTCCTGACTCCAGGTTCAGCCCTTGCCACTATACTAGGCACTACCTCCCTTCTAACTGACCCTCTACTGTAGACCAACCCAAGTGGCATTATCAACAAAGTTAAGTATGGGCAAAGACCCTGCTCTTAACCTAGGTACTAGGAAGGAAGCTATAGGTGATTGTGGTGAGCATCTGAAGGAAGTGGAGGCTTCCCTTTGCCCTCAATGGCTCAGACCATTTCCTACATGCTTCTTCTACTACCCACATCTTCCTCTAGACCAATCTTTCCCACCCTTTCCCTCCAGCTGGGAGCAGTACAACAAACAGAACTTGACCTCCCAAAGTTCAGTTCCTTGAGGGGCCCTCCGCACTCAGATTGGCAAGCACTCTGGGAACTCCATTCCCCGTGCCAAGCCCCTGCCATGCAACAAAACCGTGCAGTTTTCTCATTACCCTCCAAGAAGCCGTAATTAGTGAGCAAGGCAGCTGTATTCTCTCTCACCCTCCTGTTCTCTCTTTCTCTCTCAAAAATAAAATAAATCCCATCCATCAGGATAAATGCCTTTGCCATGGTCCAAAATGCAGATCAGCCAGCATTTCCCTCTCCAGGCCCAAGCTTCAGGGACCCTCCAGGCAGGAATGAGAGACAGGCTGCTGAGCTAGCCTCAGGAATGAAGGCCCCCAAGTGGCCTTTCCCCTGCTGCAGCCATCCACCAGGGGCAGGGTGGGAAGGGAGGATGATCTGCAGTGGCACTCTGCCAGCACTAGGCCATACTGGAAGGACCAGCAGCCCACAGCTAGTGTTTCAGTCAGGAACAGACCAGAGATAAACATCCCCTTCATCCCTCCCTTCACCATCCTATAGGAAAGTTCAGCCATCCTTTGGAAATCCCCATGGGAGGCAGCCTTAGGTCTAATGGGGAACTCATGAATCCTGGTCTTTGGACCTGTCCAGACCAGCTTCCCCAACCTCTGACCATCTCCTTATGGGAGACAGAAGACATAGACTTCCTGCTTCAGGGGAGATAAAAGACATAGACTTCCTTCCTCAGCCACTTACTACGTGTAGAACCTTGGGAAAATCATTTTCTGAGCCTGAATCTTCTCATCTGTAAAATGGGAATAATGATATTTGCACTCTCACAGAGCTATGAGAAAAAGAACTTTGTGAACTGTAAGCACTATACAAATATAAGCTTTTACTATGATCAGCAAGCACTCATTATCCCAACATAGCACCAAGTGTCTACTAATAGCTCCCAGAGGGAGAGAAGGCTGATGGACATAAGGTGAAACATGGTTTGAGGACATGAATGCCCTGAGTTTAGGTATGCTAACTGCACTCTTCCCCACAGGTTATGCTGGCAGGCTCAGCTAACAAGTCCTATTTGCTGCCTGAATTTCTTCACCCTCATCCCAACTCATAGTTCATCCCCTTGATATGAGTATTACAGGCCACATCCCTCCAATACTTGAAATTCCACTTCTAGCGATGGAAATGGGCTACAATGAGCCATCCATACTGTACCATACCTGTGACATCCTAATGCCCTGTGATGCCCAGGCACAGTCATTGGCCAAAGGCAGGGGGATAAGCTTAGATTCAGTCTAAGTTTGGGTCATTCTATAGGCAGATCCATGGGTCACTCCATGGTGGACTATAGAGTAGTTCCTGTCAATGTAGGTTGTCACTGATCAACTAGAGATTAGTCTATGCTTTATCAGATTAATTTGTGGTCTGGGTTAGAGGTTTCTTGTGGTAGGGTCTAAGGGTCAGTGTGTGGCCAGGTGGAAAGTTCAGTCAATCCATGGCAGGTTAGTGAACAGTCTGGGATCGGGATTAGGAGTCATTGTGAGGTCCAGGTTAGGAATAGTCAATAGTCAGGGATAAGAATCACTCCATGACTGGTGAGAGGCATGTATGATTATGTGTAGGGCCAGTCTGTATCTAGTTTCAAGAGTTATGCTACATCTGGGATTAGGGGTAAGTCAATAACCTGGGTGTCTAGGATCTGAAGTTCATCTGTAGTAAAATTTGGAGGTCAGTTTAGGGCCAGGATGAATGGGGAGATGAGGGAAATTAAGCTGTAGCAGGAGATCATTCTGTAGAGATGCTTCAGGATGAGATTTCAGACTACGTCATCAGTTAATGGTCAGTTGGTATCCAGAGTTAGAAGTCTTTCTGAGGCCAGGGCTAGAGGCCAGGTCTTCTTCACACTTGATGTTACTGCTTAGAGTAACAGCTGCATCCTAGTTTCTAAATAAATATTCATGAGGTTAGAGGGCCAAGTCAGCTTTGGTGAATTCTCCTAAGACAAAGGAAATTCCAGACTCAACTTGGAATACTTAGTACCCTAAAAGAAACACCATTCCCCTCTTATTCTGAGTGTCCTCTTTTCTTTCCTCAGGGCTAGAGGATAAGAGCGAAGGAGTAATGCAATTTTGGGCTCCTCCTTAGGTTTTTAGGAGGTGTCTAGGGACACTTTAGTTCAGCTGGGCTCTTTCCATTTGGAGCCATAGTTTCAGAGGGACCTTTGGTCATGGAGGAGTTTAATATGCTATTTTATGGACAAAAATAGGTTTAATGGGCTATTTCCCCCACCCTATACATGGAACCTTGGCAATCAAACATCTAGAGTAAAGATATCTACCCTCATTCTCTTGCTTTGACTTTATCTCCCCCTCCTTCCTAGCATGCACCGTGGACTACAACTAGACTTTTCTCTCCCTCTGCCCACAGAGACCATGCCCAGTCCCATCTAGCTGTCTTTGTTCTTCATATTTCTCCATTTCCCTGGCCTCTATAATACCTTCACTCCTCCTCTTCACTTGATAATAATAACAACAGCAGTTACATACCATCTACTATGTGCCAGGCAGTGTGCTACAAACATTATTTCATTTGATCCTTTTAACAACCGTGGGAGGTATTATTATCCCCATTTTACAGGTGAAGAAACTGAGGCAAACAAGTTAAGTGAGTTCCCAAGGTCACACAGCTAAGCAGTGTCTGAGATGGATTTGAACTCATCTTCCTGACTCCAAGCCCAGTGCTCTATCCATAGTACCACCAAGTTGCCTAATACAAAGTTCTCAATACCCAGCTGAATTCACATCTTCCTCAAAAGTTTCACTGACCACAAAAATCTTCATGGAGCTCTAACTTATATAGAGGAAAACAAAAAGTTAGAAAAGGACATCTCTGATATTAGGGATTATGTAGGGTTGGGGTAGGGTGGAGGAAAATAAAGAGGGGAAGAAAGAGAGAAAGAAATCTATTAACAGAACTAATAGAATCATGGTAATGATAACAATTAGTGTATGCAATGGATTTTATCACAGGGCTATACAACGTGAAAGGAGGTGGTTCCATCAAGCAGTGAGAGCAAGGGATAGCCAAAGGGAATCTCCCATGCTTCATTGGTGTCTATTCAATGTCAAGGGATCTAGGGAGTCCTTTAACAATCTATTGCACTCCCAGGGGAAAAGTTGTGGGATAAGAAGATTTAAATGAGTCATGACTTCAATTATTTGAGGTCACAGATCCATGTAAGCATCAAGTACATAGGCTTCAAGGTTTACAAGGCAACTTAAATATACTATACATAGAATATAAAGGTGGAAAGGCAGCTGTAGCATGATGGACTGAAAGCTGGCTCTGGGTCAGAGAATCTGGGTTCAAATCTCAGTTCTCTTATTTATTAGTCTCTAATCTCTAATCCTGGGCAAAATGCTTCCCCTCTCTCAACTTCAATAGCCTCCCCTACAAAGTAAGGGAGAGGGAGGGGAGTTAGATTATATGACATTATATTGTCACTTCTATCTCTAAATGCCATGACTGTGGGGATAGCCTACTCTAATCCTTTCATTTTGAGGAATAAGTTAATTGAGAACCAACATTATTTTTTAGTTCATGATCATATATAGTTTGCTACAGTTCTCAGTCTCATGTAAACCAATGCTATCCACCCAACTAAACTGTTAACTTCTTGAGGGCAGGAACTTACTACAGATTAGATTGATGATTAACCATCATCTTCATTGGCAAATGAATTCTGGATAGGGGGGAGAGAGAGAGCGAGCACCTAGTGCAGTGTCTTATAGATGGCAGGTGCTCACTAAAAATTTGATGGGGAAAATGATGAGGATGATCATCAGTGTGTACATCTTATAGGATGGGTACGCTGGCGTACCTCCAGGACTTCCTCAAGTCAAGAGCAAATAAGAATGAGATGAAATAAATGAAGAGAGAGGGAAAGAGAGAAAGAGAGCTAAGTTCCTTATACAGATTTGATACATGGAGCAAAAGTAATACCAATTTTGCCCAGAAAAGCTATATGGGGGTGTCAAGATTTTAAGCCCCATTTAAATCCTGAGAGGGTTGACCACTGGTAGCCTGGTAGAATAGAGGTCTTCCATGTGTTCCAAATGTGGAGAAGCTTACAGGGCAGAAAAAGATGGACAGATGTCATAGAAAGCCTAACTGGATCACAGATTGATTTTTTAAAAGACAAAGAGGAATCACAGAAGAAGTAGTTAGGATAGGCAAGATGGAAAGAAATCTGAAACTGAAAAGCTCAGTTACCCCCTCCCTGCACCTTAAAGCTTTTTACTGTACTATAAAAACCACTGCTATACAGCATGCCTGCTTGATGACAAAGAGAGATAATTGGCTCTCATGCAGATTTAAGCCCAAAGTTATCAAATAATAATCACATGCAGAAAGACAGGCAGGCAAATGGGCCTAGAGAGCTGCCTTTTCCAAAGAACTGGGATTTGTTAAAAGTGTCTAAATCATGCTCTCACAATGGAACAGGGAAATGGAGATTTTTTTGAAAAGAAAAGCTTTCCTTTTAATGCTTGGATACATTCTTTAAAGTTCCTTTGTAATTAGGGCCGTAATTTATATAATTTATTTTTAAAATATCTTTTTTTTAATTTCCACCCGGTCCAGTTAAAGTTGAACTGGAAAGCCGTGGTAAATGATTTTTTTAATAAAACTGTTTAAAGGATCCCCAACCTGAAACAGAATAAATATGTGGATTTTCAGAGGGAAGGAAAAAAATCATATATTGAAAAAATAAATTTCCTTAGCCATTTTACATCCTAGACTTTATTACAACCAGAAAGATTTTTTTTTTAATTTCAATTCACTTTCAAATGAAGAAGCTGTTTGTTTATAGCTGGTGGTTCCAATGGTAAGTAGGCTAAATAAGTGAACTTCTAGGTGTGTTATTAGTCTATTTTAATTCCAACTTCATATAGTACTTAACCTATGTTATATTGCATTATTTGTCTTTTTATGTATAGGCCCTATCTCTCCAACTAGACTGGAAGTTCATTGAGAACAGAAACAAAGTCATATATTTTTATATTCCCTATAGCACCTAGTTAAGTATCTTATAGATGATAGGTAGGTACTCACTAAAAATTTGATGGGGAGGAAGATGATGATGATCACCAGTGTGTATATCTTATGGAATGGAAACACTGGCATACCCCAAGGAGCTCTCCTATTGGCCCTTCCCCTCAGGTCAAGAACAAATAAGAATGTTCCTCCAGGATGTGCACACTCATGGTCCATACTCTCCTGTAATGATGATATGCAGTATCTCACCAGAGGTAACACTCAAATTCAGGAAGCCAGAGGGAAAGGGCAACACCCAACAAGGAGTCTATTGGTATAGGAAAGACAGAGAAACTAGAATGCCTTGAAAAACAACATGAATTGTTCACAAATCTGGTCCTTTGCCTGGGCTATTGGCAGCTGCTTACATGATGTAAGCAAAAGCTTCAGGAAGCCTTTACATACATTACATGCATTCCTCATTATTCCCTTTTTTAATGGTGATACCTAAATAAGATGTGTTGAATAGAATGTCATTCCTTTAGCTTAAGGTTTTAGAATTCAGATTCAGGTCCCAATCAGCAACTGTTCTCAGTCATTTACCCTTTAGTGTGAATGAAGGATCTAGGACCTGGTTTTGTCAATGACCCAGTGTCATATGATAAGAAAGAGCAGAGCTCCACAAAAGGAGATTGACTGCTCTAAAGACAAACTTGAAAAAACATGCTAGTCTTGCCACATGCCATCCCTCGACATCACAAAACTGTGCAGAACTTTGTCAAAGGTTGCATGCACTTGAACCAGGCTTATTCTAAGAATATTGTCCCTGACTTAGTGGGCTTCTATCACCAAAAAAAGGACAACATCCACTGGTGAAGAAGGCAATTATAGGTCAACTGCCACCATCCTCCTCCTCCTCCTCCTGGTCTCCACAGTTGTAGGTCTATAGAAAAAACTCTGGAGTAAAATTCAGGAAATGTAATTCTCTAGCCCTGATTATGTCCCTGATATGACCCTGAGGGAGAAAAACCATGAAAACAGCACAGAAACATCCTGACTCTTCATGGGAGAAACATAAAAGCTGAGAGATGCCAGAAATGAACTTTCCAAAGGGTCCAGAGGAGAGGAAGTGAGGAAGAGAGATGAGATCACGAGAGCAGATGAGGGAACAGCAGAGAGAGGCAGGGATACATAATAAATGCCTTTCAGAATTCTAAAGGTGATACTCAACATCTGAAAACACTCTGAGTTTCAGTTTCTTCATCTATAAAATGTGAGTAACAATTGAGAAGGCTTGTGAAGAACCAATAAAATCATAGGTGAGAGGGTTTTCAAAATGACAGAGTACTTTAAAGGAGATAAGGAAGTGAAAGGAAATAGATATATGTATACACAGAACAAGCAGGAAAACCAACTGTAATAATAGATAGCATTTATATAGTGCTTTAAGGTTTGCAAAGTGCTTTACAAAGAGTATCTCATTTTAATCTAACAACAACCCATTTTACAGATGAGAGAACTGAGGCAGAGATTAAGTGATTTGTTCAGGGTCACCTAGCTAGTATCAGAGGCTGGATTTGAACTCAGAGCTTCCTGACTCCCCGTATTTAATTTAGATTAGATATATAGCTCAGGCAATTTAGTGCAAGAGGAATTCAGAGCAATGAGTGATTACGGCAGGCCAGATTTGTTATTGGTGGCACTCCAGTTTTGCCCTAAAAATCAGAATTTGGATACAGTCAGGGAGGGAGGGAGGACACTCCAGGCTAGTGAAAGGGCACAGACAGAGAGCAAGAACCCAGGACATGCAGAGGACTGTGAGGAGACCAGAACAGCTGTAGTTGAGGATTCATGAAGGGGAGAAAGGAACATCTTTATGACAATCATCAGCTGTTTCCTAGCAGAAGTCCCTTCCGTACAGTGTTCTCCAGGACCACTCAGATTGCAGGAGGCAGGAGCTGTACAAGGCAGGTGATGCTCACCAAAGAACTCATGTTGATTTTATACTTTCTACTGAGAATTGAGCATTCACTGAATGGGGATAGAAAGATACATACATAAAACACATTCTGTGACCTCAAGAAACTTACAGTCTAGTTAGAGAGGAGCCCCATGGATGGTATAGATTCATGTATACGTAGCAATCTGGAGCCATTTGTGCTATGCTAAGCTTCAAAAATGCAGACAGGAAATCATCCAGAAGTTGGAATAAAAGGGACATCAGTGAGGCTGAGGCAGTTACAGAGAATTCCTAGAGGAGTCAGGATTGGAATGGAACTTGGAAGGATGGATATGATTCAGATATGGGAAGAGATGACCTGAGAGGAAGGGAATGGTGACAGCCTCAGACCAACTAGTTCTTGACCTCTCTCCTTCCTAACATCTGAGATAGACAATTTTCTCACAACCATTTGGGAAACCAGCAAGAAAAATATCCTTCCGCTCTCACACAAAGACTAAGGCTATATTTGCACATGAAAGAAATGTATCTTCCATTTTTCATTGCTTCACCAATTTTGCCTACATTTCCTGAGTGTGTCAGGAAAAGGGGGAGGGGAGTGGAGAGGGGGCACTGATCTACAACCCCTAGCCAAGTGCTTCAAGAACAGCTCACTTTGCAGCTCACTTCTAGAATCTAGACAGGAGAGAAGATCCTTCCGCCTTCCTTCACCATAAAATCATTTCATCTCCTTTTCTTCCTTGTCCCCCTAGTCACTCAGCACAACAGCTCACCTTGTTTCCAGAGATTTGGGATGTTCACATGCAAGTCCTCCCTTGTAAAACTGGAAACTTGGTCAAGTTGTTTCGTGGACCCCTCCTACCTACCTGCCCAGGTACCCCTCCCATGTACAATCTTGCCCCTCCTCTAGTGCTCTCCAGCACCCACACCTTGCCTTCTTCTCTCTACCCCTATCTCCAGTGTTTGTCCTCCCTGGATAGCCCCCCATATCCCAGACCAACGCTATGAGATTGGCAGCAAGGAGAGATGGAGATGAGATATCTTTCCCCCAAACTCCACAGAGGGATAAAAATTCTGCCTCTCCAGCACCTCAGCCCCCAGCTGCTTCTCTCCTCTCTCAGAAAGACTGCAGGAGCTGAGAGGCCCCCAGGCCACCACCTTGTTGCCAAGGAGACAGCAATTACTCTGGAAGGTTGTGGGGGGTTTTTTCTATTTTTTTTTTTCTGAGATCTGATGAACTGCCCGCCATTGCCCGCCTCCCAACCTTCCCACCCCCTCCCCGGATTCGCTGACTTTGCATTAAAGGTCACGTTGAGCAGTAAATGTTTGCCTTCCAAAATGACAGATTCCCCCTGTTTGGGGGTAAGCATGGCAAGAGAGAAACCATTTGTCAAAGTATTTATAAAGTGGGTCTAGATGCTGGAGTTGCATTCCCTTTAGGTTAGGACAAAAAGAAAGGAAAATAATATAAAAACTTCAGAACTAGATGGAAAAGAACAATCTAGTCTAAGTTGTCTTATGGACCAACTTTTCTTTTTTCTACATGTTATTTCTTTTTTCAAATTTTATCTATTTTTAATTTGTGAAATTAAAAAAAGCATTTCTATAACATAGTAGAATAAAAAAGATGATAAAACTTTGATTAAATCATTTTGACTATTATAAATACCCAAACTTATTTATGTAAATATTATATAATATAAATAAATAAATACATAATATTTACATAACTACAAAGGACCTATGAATGAAGACACTATCTACATCCAGAGAAAGAACTATATAGAATGATTTTACATTTATATGTGTGTGGATATACATATATGTATACACACATATACACAGATATATATCTATATATCTATACATACACATGTGTGTGTCTAATGGTAGCCATAGGGGAGAGAAAAAATGGGGAGAAAGAAGTGTACATGTTATTTCTGAGCTTTTACTATATGCAGGATCTTATGATAAACTGGAGTGAGGGACATAAAAAAAAGAGGAACAAGACAAGTTTCCCTGCCCTAAAGGAGTTGACAATCAACAGCCAAAAGATCTCATGGTAAGTCCCACAGGAGAGTTACAGGGGACAAGTACCTTTCAAGTACCCACAACCAAAAGTGAGATCAAGGTAAGCTAGAGGCATTGAGGGAAGACTTCTTGGAGGAGGAAGGATTTAAGCTAGGCATTGGAGAATAAGTGGGATTTGGATAAGGAGATAAGGGAGAAGTTGTTAGAAGATTTGGGGAAAAGATGGTATGAAAAAACTCAGTTGACTCAAATAGCATCTCCAGTGTGACTGCAGAGGGTCATATAACCTGAGAGTTGGCAAGATCATTAGAGATGATATGTGGTAGGTCTTCCTTATTTGACAAATGAGGAAATAGGTCCAGAGTAAGAAAGTGCTTTACCAAAGGTCACACAGGCAAGTCAGTGGCAGAGCTTGATAGCTTGACTTACTCCAAGTCTAGAACTTTTTCTCAGAGCAAGTTCTCAACTACTTTCTGGTTATTTTCAATCTGCATAAATACAGGTTTAAGAACTGTAACAAACAACGACAAAATAGCATTTATGTAACACTTTGAGGTTTGCAAAGCACTTTGCAAATATTATCTTGTTTTATCACAACCTGTTGAGTCATTGGTTCCATCTTACAGGTGGGGAAACTGAGGCAGACAGATATTAAGTGATTTGTCCAGGGTCACACAGCTCGTGGGTGAAGTGAAGCGAGATATGAACTCAGGTCTTGGTGTTAGGATCCCAGGCTCCCAGAATTTTAAAGCTGGAGAAGACCATTAACTGTTTCTTTCACACAACAGTCATTTCCACCCCTGAGATTTTGACTATGTAGGCCCCCAGATCTGGAACACAGTCCCCACCGAAGCGCATTTCAGGTGCCACCAGTCAGAGAAAGCCTTTCTTGATTTCTTATTGTCTCACCTCAGCTATTCCAGCAGCTGGGTACAAGGAAGTTTGGGGCTCACCATGATGTAACTACTGATACAAACAAAGGGCAATCAGGGATAATGATGGAGATGGATTTCTTAGACTCCTAGATGGATAGGCACCACACTAGGGCCCCACAGTGAATAAGACACTGTCTCTCAAATCGGTAATGTCTGGTGAGTTTTTATAAGGTTCTTATCTAACAGGGCCAGGCATTGGTGGAAGGAATGGAAGAGCCTGGACCTAGGAAGTGAAGCTGATTCTTGCTGGTTAGGGAAGGGAAGATTCCTAGGGAGTTGGAGGCTAGTTAATATTCAGATTCCCCAGTGACCCAAAAAAGGGGCTCTGGGCTATTACTCTGGTCTTCTGGTTTATTTGGTTTGCTTTTGCTTGTTTTTTGCTTTCTTTTTAATTTTGATTTCTTTTTAGCTTCAGGGACTGCTTTGCTTACCAAGTCAGGAAACTGTGTTCCTTACAGTGACTCTCTCTCTCTCTCTCTCTCTCTCTCTCTCTCTCTCTCTCTCTCTCGCTCTCGCTCTCGCTCTCGCTCTCGCTCTCTCTCGCTCTCTCGCTCTCTCTTCTTTTTCTATCTCTCTTTTTTGTCTTTGTCTCTCTCCCGCCTCTTTAAAGTAATTCATATAATTGTCTTAATACTTTGTATTTACTCATCTGTATACATTTTGTACCTTCCCACTAGACAGTAAAGTTCTTGAGGGCAGGGGTTGTCTCATTTTGGCATTTGTCTCCCTACCACCCAGTGCACAGTCTTTCATATCGTCTGTGCACAATAAGTGTGTGTGAAATTTAATTATAGGTGAGGAAACAGTTTCAGAGAGGGTAAACACCTTAGTCAAAGTCACACAAGTACTAAGTGGTACAGTCCCTCTTTTGTCTTCTGGACTTCACCCCTTGAAAAGCATCTGTTATCTCTAATGGGTCATGTGAATAATTATTGTCTCCTATCAGACACAGTAATGTGGGGCAGAATGATATCTGGGAAGGATGACAGAATCACCAGATGAAAAAATAGGAGAAGGAAAGAAGTTTAGGTTTGGGTTTGGGTTTTTGTAGGGGTGGGGCATTTCACAGATGAATAGCTTTGTAATGGGTCCTATCCCAGCCCAGCACCAGTCACTCTACACAAGAACTCTCCCAATTCCTCCTAGCCCTTCCAACCCCTCTCGATAAAGGGCTTGGCTTTGAATCATTCAAAGAGGATCATGAGCCCTCTCTACCCTCTCCTCTAAGGAGGCTGCTTCTGTGCCCACTTCCAGAGTGTCTTCCCCTAACAGGTAAGAGAGTGGGTGCCTATGATCTCCTGCGCATGCCCACACACATACACATAGGACAGGAACAGCTGGCCCAAGTTCCACGTGGCTGCACCCATGGCATTTGTCAGCCTAGAGGAGGGCCAATCTACCTGGGCGTACCTGGCACCATCCATCAGCACAGCAGGGAGCAGGAAAATGGAAGCCATGCTCCTCCTTCTCCTCCCCCACCCCCACCACACCCTGAAGAGGCCTAAACAGCTGAGCACATAATGGGAGCCACAGCCTGAGTCCAGAACACCTGCCCCAGAACTTCTGTCAGGTAATTAGCAGAAGCACATGGGTCACTGAGGAACCAGCCTCCCCTCCCCACTACCACCTCTGCCAGCACGGAAGTGTTCTCCATCTCCCATCCTCCCCATCGAATCCACCCTGGATATCACAAACTGAGCTTTTTAATGCCCAGCTGGGGGCCAGAGGCCTGATGAGCACAAGTCAAATGAAGCTTTGCTGCAGCGCGTTGGCAGTGTCGAGTTGGGGGGCAACACCCATCCTCTCCAAGGTGACTGCCATTCCTTTGCCTCACCTTAAGGTCTTCCAAAAGATTTAGAAGCTCATGCAGCAAGATAACCCCTAGCTTGCCACTCCTCCCAGGAACCAATACTGCTTTGTAGCTGAACCTCTTCACCCTCCTCCCCTCCTTCCCTTCTCCCTCCCTCTCCTACTTCTCCCCTTCTCCCCCTCCCCTCCTTTTCCCTTCTCTTCCTCCTCCTCCTCCCTTTCCCCACCTCTCAATTTTTTTTTATTCTGGCTAAAAAATATTACTAATTTCAGTTTGCATAGGCAAATTTTGAGATTGAAGGAGTCTCAGAAGTAATTTACACTAATTCCCCCATTTTACAAATAAAATTGCAGTAGCCTAATGGTTGTCTGAGATCACATAGATGGTAAGTAGCAAATTCAAGTTTCATGCCAAGATCTTTTGACTTCAGACCCTGTGTTCTCCCCATACTCCTTTGCTCACAAACCTTCAATGGCTTCCATCAGTGGACTGGAGCAGATGTTCTCAGAAGACCTTTCCCACTCTAAATTCTATCCTCATGTTCTTCATATCCCACTCCTTTCTCCACTCCAGTCCAACTATACCTCACATTCACCCAAGGCCTGCTCAATCTTGACTTGAAACCTCTGTTCATGCCTCAACTCTCCTCTCTACCTATCCAAATCTTATCCAACCTTTAAGGATCATCTTGAGCCCAGAAGGCTTAGAGGTAGTCAGTGGCACTGGACCTGGAGTTTGGAAGACCTGAGTTCAAATTTCCACATTAGACTTACTGTGAGACCCTAGTCAAGTCACTTAATTTCTGTTTCCACCTAGTCTCAATTTCCTCAACTACAAATTGGGGGTGATAATAATTGTACCTACCTGGCAGGGTTGCTGTGAAAATCAAATGCCACATAAGTAAAAAGTGCTTAGCACAATACCTGACACATAGCAAGTACTATATAAATATTTATTCTCTCGCTCCTTCATCTAACATCCCATCTCCTCCATGAAGCTTTCCTGAATATTTCATAACCAAGTGATTTTCCTTTTTTATGAACTCCTATTACACTCATAGTCAGAATCTCATAGCTTAGCATGTCAATAAGTTACTTTGATTCACATGAGCTAATTCATTCAATTATTCAGTCAGTCTTTAATGAGTGTCTCCTAGGTGCAAGCCATTATGCTAGGTACTATAGGAGACAGGAGGATGAATAGTCGGCCTTCAATGAGGTTACAATCTATTGAGGGGAGACGAGGGTACTAGAGAAGGACTAGGCGTATGATCTCATTAGGTAGGGAACCCCCACACTGAGAGGTTAGGTAACTAACCCAGGATCACCCTGATCATGAGTATCAGAGACTTATATGCAGGACTTCCTGATTTGGAAGCTACATTTTATTCTTATCTTTTTCAATGGAATTCCAAAAGCAGTGGTCCTGGGACAAGTCAATATCCTACTATTAATCTTTTATATTTAATGTTCTCCAGACTGTTCACAAGTGGATAAAATCACTGCCTTTTCAAAGTTGAATAAAAGTCTTAGCAAGTAAACTCACCCTCTCTAGGCTCAGGAAAGCATCCACAGCACAACTCCAGCATTAGACAATACAAAAGATAACATGTACCTCATCCTGTTCATGTAAGAATTTTTATCTTCTCTTCTAGGTCTCTATAGTTTGAAAACTTCCTATTCCAAAATTATGATGATTTTGTGCAGCAGCATCTATTAAAAATGTTGTCAAGTTTTTATGAATCAGTGCTATATCTGGGCAACCATAAACAATAGTTTGGTCTGTGATAATGGGCAGGTTCCAAAAGAGGTTATTGTTGAGATATCAAAGATATTTTGAAGTTCATATTTCTAGTGCTGGAATTTCTGAGTTGTCAGTCCATGAAAGTTAGCAAACTTCTGCTGGATTATTCTAGCCACCAGAACATGTGTGGCTAGAGATTCAAGAAGTGTTGAACTTTTATAGCCTTCAATGATGTCTTGCAGCTTTTACTGTTTCCATGAATAACATGCATTAATCCCTAAATCTGAGTTCAATAATCTCTACTACTGAGAATCTGGAAGTCCGAGAAGTTGGGGAATTCTGAGCTACCATGGGCTAAACTAATCCAAAATCAGTACTTAGTCAGCTACAACGTTAGCTCCTGGTAGCTTGTGTTGTGGGGGGAGGGGGGAAGAGAGCGGAGGAGAGGGAAGGTCATCAGGCTACCTAAGAAGAGATAAATAAACCTGCCCAGGCCAGAAATGGAACAGGTCAAAGCTTCATGGCATCAGACCCATGAGGGGCTTTTGTGCTTCCAGTCTGGAGAAGATGGGGAAACCCAGTCTCAAAAAATAAATCAATGAAATAACACTTCTCTCATTTCTACCAACATCTACCTGATCCTGAATTATATATAATATATATATACATATATATATATGTAAAATCCTCTGCTTCCATAAACAAATCCACATTTGTTCGATGTGTTTTGTCAACATACTATTTATTGGCTGTGTTGATATGGATTTCAACCTCGATGGGCCCTTTTATTCTGTCCTTGGATCTTACCCATTTTATAGACTCTATCCAAAGGTAAATCACTTTCAGTTACTTTCAACAAATCCAGTGAGGTGTACCTAGTACTAGCTTTGGCTATTACTCACTGAAGTAATGTCTACTAGATCCAAAGGATTTCTGTGATTCATGACTTATTTATCATGTAACTTTGATGTCTATCAGTCTTCTTCCTCCTTTTGGTATGGGAGTGTTGATTTTTCTACAGCTACCTTGGGTTGATTGATTAATATGTTTCATTAATATTGTATGGATTTCTGTTAAGACTTTCTAAATTGGTTATGGTCCATTTTTCAGTAATGAACGTATATATTAAGATTGATAATGCATAGATATTAATTGACTTAAATATATTCTTTGTGTTATTATTTCTTTCTCATCTTTATGTTTGATGAGACTTCAGTGAAAGAAGACCCTAAGAGAAATCACTGTCCTATAATTTATGTCTAATGTTTGATGAACATTTGATAAATAAATATCTCGGGTAGAAAAAATTATCATTATGGCTATTAGTAATTGAATGAAAGTATTGGGATACAAACTCCTCTTCTATGGAATCATGGAAAATATCTTTAGGACAACTTCCCTCAACTGCAGGAAGACAGAGGCCATTTCTATTTATTCCTATTACCGATTATTCCTATTCCTATTCTATTTATTACCTATTTATATTTCTTTTGCTAGGTCTGTATATTCTGAGAGTTTTTCATTCACTGTAACTGAGAGGTTATGAATATAACCTCTATTAAATTATATTCTTAAGTTTTTGTGGTTCTATGCTTTTTCGTTGTTTTTCAGTCATGTCTGACTCTTCATGACCCTATTTGGGGTTTTCTTGACAAAGTTACTAGAGTTACTACAATTCATTTTACAGACGAGGAAACTGAGGCAAACAGGGTGAAGTGACTTTCCCAGGGTCACACAGTTAGTAAGTGAACTCAAAGTGATGAGTCTTCCTGACTCCAGGAACAACACTCTATTCACTATGGTGCCACCTATCTTCCCAGGTTCTATGTTGTATTTTGGCAGTGATGGGCAATAGTTTTACCTAGGATGATGTTCCAGGTCTGATATAGTTTATTTGCTGAATTCTCAAGGATGTTTTGAGGTTTGTACGTGAGGTACAGGAATTTCTAATCTATAATTTTATGAAGAATGGAAAGCTTCTCATGTCTCGTTCTTGCCACATGAACATGTTTTAAGAGGTATTTGGCAAGTGTTGTATCATTGCAGGGTGTGTAGGTGGTACAGGTAGAGGTCACAAAGAGCTGAACATGATGAACAACCAAAACATTTTGCAACCTGCACTGATACGTTGTGGTTATCATCATGCCATTATCCTCCTCCTCTTCCTCCTCATCATCATCTTGTTTTTCTCCTGTTTGTATACAGTTCAGATAGAAACAGTCCTGGAAAAGCCATTATCCTGAAGTTATTCTTTTATATTTTATGTTCTAGAGACTTTTGCATAGGTAAAATGGCTGCTTTTGTAGCTAAATAAAAGTGTTGGGCACTTACAGCAGCAGCAGCCGCAGCAGCAGCATAACAGTCAACTGCCTTGCATCCAGGAAGACCTGGATTCCGAGCCTTCCCCGGGCACACATGGCTATGTGACCCTGGACAAATGAATTAACTTCACAGTACTGCTAGGAGTGTAAGTTTCAGAGAAAGTGCTGACCTGCAAAGGTAGAATTTCCTCATGCAGGAATTCCTTCTATAAATGAAATCACTGGTCCAGTCTCTATCCCTAATTCTACTAGTACTATTTGTACTGCATTAGATGGCTCAGTGGATAGAATGCCAAATCTAGAATCAGGGGTACCTGAGTCCAAATCTGGCCTCAGACACTTACTAGCTGTATGACCCTGGGCAAGTCACACGTAACCGTTTGCCTCAGTTTCCTCATCTGTAAAATGAGCTGGAGGAGGAAATGGCAAACCATTCTAGTAGCTCTGTCACAAAAATCCTCAGTGAGGTCATGAAGAATCAGACATAACTCACTGATGAAACAGCAACTATTTGTACAATCTGTGGCAGCAGTCAGCTAGCTGGCTATCTAAGGAGCTAAGTCTAGAATCCAGGCTTTCTGACCTTCAGTGGAGTGCTTTTACCACACTACCGTATTCATGCTAAAGAAAGAACTGCCTCTCTGAAGAGAAGAATTCCCTCACTTCTCAGTCACCAGATATAGGAACAGTCACAATGGTAGCATTTTCTAGTTCAGGACAGCGTGCAGACCTCTGGGGGCCTGACTATCCACCCTGATGTGAGAGAATCGTAAATGACTGACTGGTGTGTGGATTCACTGGAGAGGACTTCATTTTGTCTTTCAATGAATAAAAACCAGACCTAGCTAATGGTTTCTAGCTCTGATGTCAAAGAAACTAAAGAAAAACTTGCCTTTGGGCTGGGAGAGGCCAAAAGGGATTCTGGGCATGAAAACATGCAGTGTGGCTTTTTTTCTCCCCCACTGAATCTGTTTTAGTCTCTCTCTTTCTTCTTGGCTGTCCAGCACTGTGACTGTCACTGGTGCTCCAACCTAAAGCTTTCTCTGCCCCAGAACAACAAAATGTTCCCAAACAGGTAGGCTTCTTATCGAGTTATCTTAAGCCAGCCTTTGAATCAGTAACTATGCCATTGACCTCATTTTGAAAATGCATTCATTCAACAAGCGTTTAGCATGCCTCTGCTAAGAGTTAGCTCTGAGCTAGGTGCTAAGGATACCAAGTCCCTAACAACAAGCACCACCTCCACCACCCAGCATTTACACAGAAGAATAAACATAAAATATGTACAACATAGCAGCAAAGTAATTTTTTTTTTTTTTTTTTTTGTGGAGAAGGGCACCAGCAACTGGGAAATGAGAATAGCTTTCCCACAGAAGATGATGTTTTAGCCGAGTTTTGAAAGAAGTCAGGGAATCTAGGAGGAAGGAAGGAAGAGGGAGTGCTTTCCAAGCCTAGTTAATGTCAGGTTTAATGGAAGGCTTTGGATAAGATGACTTGACAGGGGGCCATAGTTAATACTACCCATTGGGTCTAGGAATCTCTAAAGCATTTGGAGACCTTAGAAAGCTGGGTTGTCTTAAGAACCCATCTCTTCTTGGATTTTAAGGAAGTCCCTAAATTCGGAAGCCCCTAAAATGGAGTTGAAAGGATCAGCTCTGAGTTCTCAAAATGAAAAGATGTCCTTAATAATCATAATAGCTAGCATTTATATAGTGCTTTAAGGTATACAGTGCTCTTTACAAATATTATTTCACTTTATCCTTGCAACAATCCTGAAAGGTAGGTGTTTTCATTAATCCTGGGAGGCAGGTGCTCTTGTAATTATTCCCATTTCACAGATAAAGAAACTAAAGCTGACAGGATGGTCAGGGTTGGCAAGTGACTATTTCTTAAGTGACTTGCCCAGGGAAATACAGCTATTATCTGAGGTAGGATTTGAACTCAGGTCTTCCTCATTCCAAGTCCTATGCACTATCAACTGTACCACCTAGCTACTTCATAGGTAACACTGGCAGACTCTTCTCTCTCCTTTTCTTTGGTAGTTACTTTATTTTTCCTAAATAATTGCTTCATTAGCCCTCATTTTCTCTTCATGTTGCTGTCACTTGTTCACCCTAAAATTCTCCTTTCTAACAAAGAAGTATAGCTAAGCAACACATTGGCCATATCTTGACAATGTATGCCTCATCTCTCACCTGTAGTCCACCCCTATCTGCAGAGATGAGGAAGCATGCTTCCCCACCAGGTCTATGAAAACTGGCCCCCGTCATTGACCAGAATTACAATGCCTTTTTCCTTTACATTACTGAATACCTTTTTCCCTTAAAGAGTTTAACCCATCATAACTTGGATTTAGGATTTAGAACTATAAATTACCTTAGAGATATCTATTTCCTTCATTTTCCAGAAGAGAAAACTAAAGAGCAGGAAGGGAAGGCACTTGCCTGTGGTTTTATAGGTAGAAAGTCATAGCACAGGCAAGTTGCTTTGGCTCCAAATTCCGTACTTTAGCATTTACATCACATTTGGTGAGATAACAGGGAGACATGGCCACAGGGGCCATGTTGTTTCTATATTGGCTTTATGTCCCCTGTGAGAGTGTGAGATCCTTGAAGCCATGGACTGAGACCTTTCTCATTACTATATTTCCCTTACCTCACCCCAGCTCCTACATATTATATTAACTAGTTAACAAGCATATATTAAGGATGCACTATATGCCAGGTTCTGTACAGCCCCTGTTCTCAACAAAGCATATGCAAAATAAATACAAGGTAATTTCAGGCAGGGTGGTACTAGTAGCCTGGGGGAAGAGGGGTTAGAGGGGAGACCAGAAAAGTCTTCATATAGAAACTGACACCCATATTGAGCAATGAAGGAAGCTAGCGCTTCCTCCAGGTAGAGGTGAGGAAGTGCATTCCAGGCATGAGTAACAGGCAGAACAGAGGCATGTAGGACTTGTTGGTCTGAACTATAGTGTATGAAAGTGAATAATGTATATGGACTCAATACATGTTTGTAGAAGTGAATTGGAAGTTTCTGTGTGGTCCTCCCACCCTGTGCTAAATACTATGGGAGAGACAAGAGAAAGGAAAGGTCCATGCCCTGGGAAATTTCACAGCTGAGTTGGGGAGATGTGATTAAGACATCATGAAACAATTAGGAAATCATCCAGCAAAGAATATAATTAAGACAGTAACATAGAGGGTAGGGAAAGGAGAGGTGGTGGGTAATGGGAGAATATGGATCCCAGAACAAGACCATAGACAATATCCATATCACCCTAGCCTTCCTCCTGGTCATTTGACAAAATGAAAATCCATGTCCTCAGAGGGCACTATGCCATCTAATGGAAAGATTCAAGAGATTTGAGTTCTGGTCCTGATCCTGGAATTGCCACTTGAGGAAGTCATTAAATATCCCTAGACCTTGGCTTCCCCATTTGTCAAGTGCGGACAAACATTCTTCTCCTCCCTACCTCACTGGGTTGATGTGAGTATCAAATGAGATCATGTCTGTGAAAGCCTTAGGAAACATAAAAATGTCAAGAGAGTGGCTGGTCTTTGTAAAGTTAAAAGCTCTATCCTAATTTAATGCAAGGTTTTAATATTGGTTTGGGGTCTGACTCCCCCCATTCTCCACACCTACATGACAGATTGTCTAGAGAAATTTCACTGAAATTAAACTAGGCCTCTGCTTGGGCTCTGGAGATTGGATGGTGTGGAAGAAAAAAACTCAAAACCCTGAAACTGGAAATTAGAGTAGCCAGGTTTTTTCAAATCCAGGATCTGCTGCTTAGTAGCTAGACAACCTTCAGTTAGTCCCTTAATGTCTCAGGGCTTCAGTTTCTTCTTCTTCTTTCAAGTCTCCTGTCTGTCCCACCGTGGTGAGATTGAAATGGGATCAGGGATGCTATCTGCACAAGAGTGATGATGAGTATTCCATTGCCCTTCTCCACAAGCTACCAGCTTTGGGTAGAGCAGGCTGTAGAATGTTGCAGGCATGGGCAGAGGGCATTCACTGTAGGCATCACGAGGGCAACCGCTTATGTCAATACACGGGTGGGTCTTAACACACCGGGAACCAATCAGTGGGCATCTCTTGGCCGACTTGGTTTTTTGGGTCCGTTGTGTTTCCCCAAACAAGCTTATACAATTAGTTTCTTCTTGTTTCCTAAATTATTTTTGCCACTGCTAATTATTTCACACTCCATATACAAGAGTTATTGGGGTGGGTAATGGGAGGCGAGGGATCGCTTCAAAGGAGCATCACCAGCTCCATGAGGTTCAGGCAACTCTGATTTGTTTTTCCACTCAACCACCCAGAGAGAGAACGTTAAAATGCCGACACAACAGGGGAGGAGGCAGAGAAGAAACAAACATTGGGTCTGGGCTGGGAGAAAAGCAGTTTCTTTCGACCTCCAGCCAGCCATGATGATGTCTGGGCATTGCAGTGCCTTCACCTAGAAAAGACAGTGGAGCTGCTTCCTTGACCTGAGGAGCAGAGCTTGGGGCAGGGAGGGGAGAGAGTGTCCTTTCCCTTCTGTACACAAGAGAAGAAAAAAAATGTCAGTTTGGGGAATCTAAGGGACAGAATTGGAATCTGCAATAGCATAAAATGCTCAGAGAGGAGAGGTACAGTCAGTTCTCAGAAAAAAGGATGAGGTGGCACTCGATGATGAGGCCTTCTAAAATCAAGAAGAAGGTCATTTGCAGCCCAGGCTGAATGGAAGAGATCCTGAGGGAATCATTCTTCCCAGAGGTAGCCCAAACTAAGAAGAGAAACTGTTTTAGAAAGGAGAATTTATAGCCTGACCCTGCTCTATGAGGACAGGAATCCGACACAAGTTCTAAGCCATCCTTCAAGGCTTTGTCAGAGATAAGATCCAAGGCAAGGAGCTGAGAAAGGTGAATCACAGAGCTGATTCAAGAGACCATCAACCTGTGTGACCTTTGACAAGTCACTGGACCTTGGGGCGGTAATCTGGTACCGGTGATCTCTAAGGTACCTCTTGTGGGCTGCTTACATTATAAATTAGCTTTGTGGATAAACCTTCCCTGTCACAGGGCCTATCCTCTGCCCTGGGACCCTTTTTAATCTCTGGCACTCCCCTGTGAAAGAAGTCCAACCAGGTTTTTAAAAGTCAGAATGGAGATAAAAACTAACTCAGAATAATAGCCATTCCACACTCAAATACACATGCAGAAAATAATTAAGCGTATACTAACATCTGGTATTTGTATTAACACTTAAATTTTTCAGACACTAGCTTCATGGATAATATTTTATTCATCCTCAAAACACTCCTAAAGAGTAGGGAATCTTTTATTATTATCTCCATTTGACAGAGAAAAAACTAAGCTGGGAGAGATTCAATGACTTGTCCCAGGATACATAGCTAGTAAGAGTTAAATCAGAGAACTACCAACTGACTACCAATCCAGGACTCTTTTCCACTAGAGAATTGCCAAAGCACTTAGGAGATTTCATTCTCCTGGGACTTGGTGGGATTAGTTTTCCTGTTGTAGGGGATAAAGTTCTGGACTTAAAAGTCAGGAAGACCTGAGTTCAAATCCTGACCACATTCTTACTAGAAAAGTCACTAAAAAGAAAAGTCATTTAACTCTACCCTCAGCCTCCATTTCCTTATCTGAAAATGGGATAATAATAGCACTGCCTCCCAGGATTGTTGTGATGATCAAATGTGATAATATATATAAAGTGCTTGGAAATCTTAATGTGGGCTATTACGTCTACCATCATGGCGTCCAATTCTAGCACCTATGTGGTTTCTCTCTTCTTAATCTTGCCATTACATTTTCTGTGGTTTATTGACAAGAGGGAAAAGTAGAAACAGAAACATTATCTTTGAGGACAAAGTCTGCTTATTTTGCTGTTATTATTTTATCCCCATTATTTAGTGCAGGGAATTGCACACAGTGGGCACCTAATAAAAGTAGAACTGAAATAGACCATGCGAGCTAAAAGATTGTTTCTAGCCTAGATTGGATGAGGCATGAACTTGCTGGCTAATTTTTTTAACCACTTACAGTAGTTTGGCCCCATGATCCTTTGTATAGGCTAGGAGCCCACACTACTGTCTGCTTTATGGCCCCTAAAAGGCAAAAGAGATATTCTATGAAGACCACTACCCATGGATTTTGAATCACCCATATGGACCTAGCTCATTTGCTAGTTTACAATTTCATATTTAGTCTCAGTCAATCTGGAACATTCCTTTTTCCATTAGTGCTCAACCCATATGTTTAGGCAGTCATCATGCAGTGCTTTCTTCCTCCTCTCTAATCTGTGAGGAGACAAAAGCACTCACTGAAAATAATATTACAGATGTGTCCATCACCCAGAACAGGAATAATTCAGCTCACTTAATAGCTGACATTTATATAGCTCTTTAAAGTTTACAAAACACTTTGAGCATATAAACTCATTTGATTGTTAATACAAACTTGTGAAGAAGGTTCTATAGGAATTATTATCTCTATTTTACCGATGAGGAAATTGAGTCTCTGAGAGGTTAAGGGACATGCCCGTGGTTATCACTCAGTGGCAGGATTCAAACTAGGTCTCTACTGATTCCACGTTCAACACTTTCCACCACACCACGAATAACAATCTTTTTTTATTACTTTGGATTTTATATCCTTAGGGAGAACTAAGAATTCCTTCTTGAAATATCCAAAGGGAATGATGAGGGGATGGGGAAAGATGGAAAGGTATCTCTGATATCTGCTAATTGTGAGAGAACTGGGTTGGTCATCAAATAAACCCTGTGTTCCACCCCAAAAAGCTCCCTAATTGCTAGGACTCTGGATCTGATGGGATTAGGGTGAAGGATAATTTGAAAGGAGGTCAGGATTACCATCCTAATGTCTTCCTCCTAGGTCTAAGTCAAACCCTCTGAACTCCTCTCAGGTGCCAGATAGGAATCTATCCTGTGGAAATATTCTTAAACACTCCCTGAGCCATTTTGAGTGTGAGACTAGAAAAGAACCATTGTTTAGTCAAGTGTGAGAAAACAGGAAAGAGAAAGGGAGAAGGGGAAGAGGACAAACTGAATTAAACACTTTATAAATATCTCATTTGATCCTCACAGCTACTCTAGGAGATAGATGATATTATTATCTCCATTTTACAGATGAGGAAACTGAGGCCCATAGAAATTAAGTGACTTGCCAGGATCACACAGCTAATCGGTGTCTGCAGCTGGATTTGGGCTTAGATCTCCCTGTCTCCAGGTCTGGTGCTCTAGCGACTGTGTGACCAAACCACAGAATTCCTGTGGGATTGAAATAAATCAGAAAAGGCATTAAAACTGTACAGGAGAACTTTCAAAGCTGAGACATCCCTCAGATAAAGAAGGGCCTGTGAAATTTTGTAGCAAAATAGAGGAAAGCAAACCTATGTTTATATCCCTGAAGAACCACATGAAAAAGTATTTTTGATGGATATATTTTTTTTCAGATATTAGCATTTACATTTCCTCCCAGAACCTATATTGATATCATGCAGAATCTACATATGGTTCAATTAAAGAATGATACAAGAGAGATTATAGTCAACTCTTGGAGGATCCAAAGTCAGAGAAGGCTCCTTGGATGAGTTGGGACTTGAGTTGGGCCTGGAAGAATGGATAAACTTGGATTAGGTTAAAGTGGAGAGAAGTCAAGTAAGCATTTCAGATGTGGAGAAGGAACAGATAAGACAAAGGGAAAAGTTTGGTTTGGTACATGGGAAATCCTCAAGAGAAAGTGGTCAGTGTAGTACAATAGCTAGCTTACTGGTGCTAGAACTAGAGGATGTGAGTTCACATCCGATCTCTGACATTTGCCAGATTTGTGATCTTGGGCAAATCACTTAACCTCCTTGCCTCAGTTTCCTCATCTGAAAAATAAGAGAGTTGAAATAGATGGTCTCTGAGGTCCCTTCCAGATCTGGGTTCTATGATTCCTCATTAGGAATATTGTAGAGGACATTCATGTTCAGGTCAGAGACTGCATAAGATTACCTCTGAGGCACTTTCCAACTTTGTCATTCTATGATGTGAGGAAAAAGCATGAACCTATCAGGGTCAATAAAGTAACCAATCTTGTTGGAACAAAGGAGGAAGAAGAGAGAGAAAGAACACCCAGAAGACAAGGAGAGGGGGAGGCAAGATAATCAAAGGTTTACTCTGACAAAGACCTTATTGTCTAATTTCTCATACACACTCCTTTCTCAGGTGAGGCAGGAGAAATAGCCCAGGGTGGGGGCAGAGCCTATCTCCCTCTGCAGCTGAAGATAATACAGGTGAGGAAGTCAAGGATCAAGGAGCAACACAGAACATGGCTCGATCTTCATTTTAGGCTGAATGAATGAGAGAAGGGACTAAATAATTTGACATTCAATGGTCCCTTTCCTATTGTCATATTTATAAGAGGCTCTTATATGACTTTTTCTTTGAGGAAAGAGGAAGGAAGAAAGGAAGGAAGAGAGGGAGGAAGAAAGGAAGAAAGAAAGGAAGGAAGGAGGAAAGAAAGAAAGAAAGAAAGAAAGAAAGAAAGAAAGAAAGAAAGAAAGAAAGAAAGAAAGAAAGAAGAAGAAAGAAAGAAAGAAAGAAAGAAAGAAAGAAGGAAGGAGGGAAGGAAGGAGGGAAGGAAGGAAGGAAGGAAAGGAAGGAAGGAAGGAAGGAAGGAAAGAAAGAAAGAAAGAAAGAAAGAAAGAAAGAAAGAAAGAAAGAAAGAAAGAAAGAAAGAAAGAAAGAAAGAAAGAAAGAAAGAAAGAAAGAAAGAAAGAAAGAAAGAAAGGAGGGAGGAAAGGATGGAGGAAAAGAAAGGAGAAAATAAAAGATCGAAAGAACAGAAAAAGAAAGAACAACATTGCTTTCCCTGCCTCCTGGCCTCCTTGCTTCCCTCCCCCTTTCTGTTGCTAAGTAGATGGTAGGTTTATTTGCGGCTGTCAGTTCCCAGTAGAAAAATTCTGTTTTGGAGAGCCGCCTAGATGGAAATGGCTTCAGCACCGATTTCACCGAGAAAGTCTGCACGGTAATTAGTGTTCATGAGGGAGGAATTGAATTGGCAAACTCCCAAGAAAACTACACCCCAAAAGTTAGCTCTAGTCCAGAGGGCCACATCAAATCCAACTCCAGGACATGTGTCTCTATTGCTATATATAGATGCATACTCACAAACAAGCAGCTCTGCTGCTCTCAATTTGTAATTCTCAGGCATTCTCCTCACAAGCAGCTTTCTCATGGGGTAGTGGGAGACAGAAGTAGGTTTTTTGAGAAATGAAATCCACAGATACTCTCCAAATTTAATTTGAGTCAATAGTTTTAAGATACCTTCTAGGACTGGACATATAGTAGGTGATTAATTAATGTGAAGGGGAGGGTTCAATGAAGGGAGGAAGGAAGGGAGGAGAGAAAGAAGGAGGGAAGAATAGAAGAAAGGGGAAGGGAGGAAGGAAGAGGAACGGAGGAAAGAAGAAAAAAAGAAAGGGAAAGGGAAAGAAGGAGAGAAGGAAAGGAAGAAGGGAAAGAGAACATTATGATCAAAGCCTTTTTGTATTTCTAAAAAAACTTAGCATCTTAAATCTCATGCCATCTTGTCTTCAACATATGACCTCTGCTCTAGCCTTCTAGAGTGTGTCCTTGAAGTACTGTCTTTTTGCTTGTGCTATTTCCTCTGCCTGTAGTACCTCAGCCTCCTTTCTGCCTATTTGAACCCTGTCTATCCTTCAAGGCCCTGCTTAAGTCTTTCTCCCCCAAAAAGGCATCCCTAACTTCTCCAACCCATAACACTCTCCCTCCTCTGACTTCCTATGCACTTGATGTCCAAACCACGCCAGAAGCCCTTGGCTGAACCCTACCCTGCCTTGTTCCCTGAATGTTTTATCTGTGAGTCTTCGGTCCACTATCTAGATCGTGTGAGTTAGTACCCTACTCACAAGCAAAGACCTCCCTTCTACTTCATCCAGATACCCCGCAGTGACTGATACAGGCCCAGACAGAAGGGGCTAAGGACACACGGGTTAAATTGAATTAGATAAATCATCGTCCTAGTGGCCTGCCAAATGTCAAGTGAAAATATTCAACTTAACCTCTTGCCATCTGTTTCTTTTTTCTTCTAAAGACACATGCCTTGGATCATGAGTGGTTAGTTTGGAGGGATAGAAGGAAAATCAGAGAGCACATCTGGGCTTACTTGCTACAGCCCCTTCTGGGTGGGCAGCTGGAGAGCTTGTAGCCATGAAACCCACCTAGGGGCATCTTCTTCTTCTTCCCAGAAGTAGCAGATGATCTTAGAATCAGCTGCTGAGAAGCAGCTGGAGGTAGGATGGGAACACAATTGGAACAGTCTGGGAGTACAGATGGAGTGGTCTGGGAAAAGATTTGGAGTGGTCTGGGAGCACAGCTGGAATGGTCTGGGAGCATGCCTGGAGCTGTTCCAAGAGCCCAAGACAGACTGGTCTGGGAACATGGCTGGAAGCAGTAAGGGCTTTACAGCTGGCTCTTCTCCTGCATTCCTTCCCATGCCTCCACGGAGGATTTGGAGCTCTTCTGTTGGAGGTCTTGGGAAGTTATCTGTTCTTTCTCCTATCCCCTTTTTCTTGAATGGGCAATTGTTGGTGTAATAGTACAACAGTACAATCTTGGACCAATTATTTAAGAGCAATAAGTGATGCTTTATGACAGTCAGTGAGGATACATGGGGCACAGGTAGGTTCAGACACGGAGGATATGAACAGAACGTAGCTTTGGTGGCAGCTCCCCCTGTCTAGATGAATAAATCTCTAGCACCAAAAGCAGTCCTCTTCTGGTCTAAAGTTCTTTCTATAAAGGATATTCTGTATCTCTTCCATAATCAGCTATTTCCACCACCCATTGGGGAAACTGGGAAATTAGCCTTTCCCCACTCTAGCCTTGGATATATCCCTGCCAACCCTTGTCTACCCAGAGGAAGCAAGATATAAGAAAACAAGGCTGTCCTTGAAGGACCAACCCCCTCTCACCACTGACATGTAGACCTTTTCTCTTGAGATACTGGACATTGTATCCATGATCTTTGCCAGGCATCCACTTCCTGCCCAACCTTTGCCATTGGTTCTCTGTGGATGCTGACCATAGTTTATTTGAAATTTGCTTCCTATTCATCTTCTCCAGTTCTTTCTGATTCCTCAGTGGATGATCTCAGCCTACTTGTAAGGATTCTGCTTCCGGCCTATCGCCTCCCAGCTACATGGTATTAATGCACCCTTCCTCAGAGCAGTTGCTCCTTCAGCCGTGACCCACTGCCCAAACAGCACTCCATGATCAGCATAGCACGATGGGCAGAACATTAGATCTGAAGTTGGAGGACAAGGGCATGAATCTGAGCTGTGCTACTTGTAATCTACAGGACCCTAGCTACATCCCTTTCCCACTGGGGTTTCCTTTCCTTTATCTGAAAAAGGAAGGGGTTAGATTAGATTATCTCTAAGGTCTCTTCCACATCTAAATCCACGATTCTGTGGGAGTTCAGAGAAGGAAGAGAAAAATACGTGGGCTGGAATAATCAAGGGAAACTCCATAGACAGGGGGACCCTGAAAGATGAGGAGGATTTGTCAGACTGAGAGGAAAGATGACGTTCCCCCAGCTGGAGGAACACAAATGCTAATCAGAAACAGAAATGAACATTGTGTGAAGTGCAAACAGTGAGGAAAATAGCATGGATGGGACAGAGGATGCATTTGGGGAAAGAGAAAAAAATTAAGTTAGAAAAGTAAAAGTCATAAAGTGGGGTGGGAGCAGTTCACCACAGACATAGCTGGGAGGGAATCAGAAACTATACCATGAATAATATTAGGACCCTGACTCTCTATGTCCTTGTCAGCTCCACTCTGGTCTAGAAACCGTAAGGCCAGAGAAGTACTGGTGTTATGGGCTACGTGCTCAGTAATCTCTCGGAGACCCATGAGCTTGAAAAGAGAAGACAGGGAATAAAACTAGGGTTCTGGGGAAGATAAGAAAAAATATTTTAACCTCCCGAGGGGAAAGACGGGTTAAGAAGTCTGCAGGTTCTTTATTCCAAACCGAATTTTTTTCTTTTCATGTGTCACCCAGAGTTCTACAATGCTACACTCAGGCAATACTCTTTAATAATGAGTGCTGAGAAGTGGAGTGGGATGGGATGGGAAGGGAAGGGATAAGATGGGATGGGATGAATTGTTTCTGTTTCTTTATTTGTAAAATGGTCTAGGCAGACACTGAAGGGTACATACACAATTGAAACCTCAGCAGATATAAAAACATAAACCCTTCATAAATGCCCTACTGGGACAACACTGTATTCATTAAAGTCCTGCTCTTGATTTCTAGTAGGGGTACCAATGGTTGGTCATCTTCAGGCATGTTATTACCTTCACTAATACCATCCTCCTAGGACAAGGATTGATTCAGATAAACTGTTATTCTTCCTTATGAGAAATTAGGAATCCAAACTCTTCCTGACTCTGTCAGTTTTCAACTTAGGTAGCCTTTCAGAAGTAGCTCCTGGTATGAGAGGAAAGGTAACTTGGGATTTTGTGGTCATCAAACTATTCACTTCGAACCCTAAGGAGAAATTTCAGTTTTAGCCTTTGGAGTTTTAAATGTACCTCAGTGTTGGCTCATCTTTGAAATCCTTCAATCTTATCTCTTCTCAGTCTTTCTCAGCTCTCTTCTCTTTAAAATTCCTCCCTAAATAAAGAGGCACTCCCAAAGCCAAGAAGAACTGGACTCAACTCTCACTTGGGTCTAAGTAGCCTGGAAGCTTCTGACCTGAATTGTTGGAGGCACTTCCTCACCAGGGATTCCCCTACATCACTGAACAGGTCTAATCCTTACCCCTCATTTTTGTGAATTAGGACAATAGGTTCCCTGACCCTAGTAAAAATGTTAAGCAAAATCAATGATCGGACCCTGCAAAGACAAATCAGGTCCCAACTCTGCCACTTACTCACTGTGTGATCTTAGGCAAGTCATCTAATCTGTCTGTTCCTCAGTTTACCTGTGTGCAAAGTGAGAAAACTGGACTAAATAACCTCTAAGGTACCCTATATCTCTAAAGCTATAAACCTTCTTCTTTAGTTGTTTCAATTATACCCCATTCTCTGTGATCCCATTGGGGGTTTTCTTGACAAAGATACTGGAACAGTTTGCCATTTCCTGCTCATTTTACAAAAAAGGAAACTGAGGCTAACAAGATTAAGTCATTTGTCCAGGGTCACACAGCTAGTAAGTGTCTGAGGCTAGATTTGAACTTAAGTGTTCCTGGCCCCAGGCCATGTGCTCTATTCACTGTGCCATCCATCTGCCCAATCTATAGATCTAAATTAGTTGTTTTGTTTTGTTTTTTCATTTCCAACAGATTGCTTGGGTTTTTCAGTTTTGAAGAGAGCTCCAGGTCTTTGTTACAGAAATGCATCTAGTCTGTAGGCTCTGTTTGCCCCTTCACCGAATCTCCTCAACCCTTCCCTCTCCCTCCTTCCCTCCCTCCCACCTTGTTCCATCAGCCTGGGATTAGACCAGAATACTGGAGATGTCATCTTTGCCGTCCACATCCACTGGCTCCTCCCACCTTTAGGGTAGATTTTCCCCATAAGATGAATTCCTGATGACCTAACCATGGCTGTAATGATGACCTAGCCATAACTGCAAGTCCAGCCAGCTGACTGGAAGACAAAACCCCAAATGCCCACCCAGGAAACCCCCTCAAAAAAACCAAGCAAAAGGAACAGAGGCATACATGGTATCAATTCCATCCACCTGTGAACCAAAACTTAGCCATTCAAGGGCATTACCCAATGACGATTTCCCTCTCATCCTCGGAAGCAGCTCAAAGGTTCAATACTGCTAAGTGCCCAGGATTTAACCTATACTATTGATGTTGAGTTAAGCTCAAAGGCTAGATGGAAGAGTTGCTTAAAAAACTGAGTTCATTACTGAGTAAAGCACTCCAGCTTTGGCCTGTCGCATCGTTTGCCTAATAATGTTTTGTTTTCTTTAAAATACACACAGACACACACACAGACATACACACACACAAATACATACAAAGACACATGCACATATGTACACACACATGCATATTTCCCAAATATTGATAACTACAATAAGGGACTCCTTATATCCCTCCTTTTAAAATGACCCATCTTTGATTAAAAAAGTAAAATTAACTTGGTTAGGATCCTTTCTTGTCTTCTTTTTAACACAGATATTTAAAGATCTGTAACTTTTGTCAGCATGGGAATGCCCCATGCCAAGTGATCACAATCTATCTATGACACAATAGATCAGTCCTAAGGAATTAGGGTAAAGGGCTTGCAGAGGTGTGTGTGTGTGTGTGTGTGTGTGTGTGTGTGTGTGTGTGTGTGTGTGTGTGTGTGTGTGGCCCAGGGTCACCCAGCTCATGAGTGTTTGACTCCAAGCCCAGCACTCTGCCTCTGATTATATTTTAAATGAATTTAATAGTACTGAAAAGGTGAAAGACTGAGGGGAGAAGTAAGGATGGAATGAATTTACTATCCCCAGTTTATAGGGAGGCAGATTGAGAGTTAAGACTCTCGGGTTTGAGTTCTATTTTAGTCGCTGCTGTGGATGGTGTAAAATGAGAGCATTGGATGATACGATCTCTAAAGTCTCTTACAACTCTGAGATTCTACTATAACAAGCACTTGTTATGGGCTTAACAATGAATAACAGTTAACATTACTATAGCACTTTAAAGTTTGCCAAGTACTTTGAAGGAAGTAGAATGAGAAGGGCAGGGTCCCTGCCCTCAAGGAATTCACAGTATCATTAGATTTAGAAAAAGAAGAGAGCTTGGAGGCCCTCCACTATCTTACTTTATAAGATAGGAAACTGAGTCACACAGAGGGCAAGTTGCTCAGGGTAACACAGCTAGTAAATGTCTCAGATAGTGTTCCAGCCCAGTTATTCTTGATCCCAAGTCCAGGGCTCTCTCTACAATGTAATGTTGGCCTTTCTTTAGATCCACAGAGGGAGAAAAGAGTGAGATAAGCCAGAATATTATCAGGGACTAAACTGTGTGGTTCATGGACGGCTAGGTGGTGCAGTGGATACAGCACCAGGCCTGAAGTCAGGAAGACTTTCAGAGTTCAAATCTGGCTTCAGACACTTATTAGCTGTGTTATTAGCTGTGTGACCCTGGACAAGTCACTTAATCCTGTTGGCCTCAGTTTCCTAATCTGTAAAATGAGCTAGAGAAGGAAACAGTAAATAACTCCCATATTTTTTCAAGAAAACTCCCAAATGAGTCAAGAAGAGTCAGAGACAACTGAAAAACACAAAACTATGTGGTTCATAGTAGGTCAGAGGAGCTTGGACTAGAATAGTTCAGGAAGGCTTCGTGGAGGAGGAGGTACTTGAGTGTGGTAGAAAAGAGAATAAGGACATTCCAGTGTGGAAGAACAGTGTGAACCAGAAATATACGTTTGTTTGTTTTGAGTTGTTGGGGTTTTTTTGGTGGGGTGTGTGTGTTCGTCCTTTGTTGACGAAGAAGACCATGCCATCAGAGAAATGATGACATGACTTGCACTTGATTTTGTTTTTTGAGTGAGGGAAGGCTGTGTAGGTCACCAGCCCCACGGGGAGTGGGGGAAGAAGAGAGCAAGAGTCAGAAAGAAACTGGACTGATTGAAGCATGTGCAAAGTCTCAGGGAGAGACTTCTAAATTCTATCTGCCTTTGTCTCCTGCCTTTCTTGGGCAATCACCTATTCCTCTTCTACTGCAGTTTCCTCCCTTGAAAGAAGGGAATAGTAGTGGCCGCTCCCTCCCTCCCTCACAAGGACATAGGGAGGTTAGATGAGATCATGTTTGGAAAGTCTGCCTATCCCTCCAGAGAGAGCAGCTCTATCAATAGGAGGAGGCAGAATTACTGTCTCTTTCTAAGACTTGAGTAACAGTGGAAGACTCCTTTACTTCTTGCCTTTGACTCTGCCCTACAAAGAAAGGTTCCTTTGGTGGAGGTTGTGGGGGAGGGGAGAAGGATCATTCCCCCTTATCTGAACTGGCTTGTGAACATTCTGTTGAGACACAAGGAGAGTTTCGTTCAAATCAACAAGTGTTCATTGAGTCTTCTTCCCTCCCTGTCCTTATGCAAGATCCTATGGAGGATTTTGAAGAAGATAATTCCTGGCCACTGAGAGGTCATAGTTTAGCAAGAAAGGCAAGAGACAGTAGGTGATATTCATTCAATAAATATTTATCAAGTATTTGCTACTTGCTAGGTACTATGTAAGTGTTGGTAAAGCTGTATGCTAGGTAGTGCACTGGACTGGGATTCATGAAGACCTTATCTTGAACCCTAAACACTTACTGTGTGATCCTGGACAAGTCACTTCATCTCTTTACCCTCCATTTCCTCATCTGTAAAATAGGGATAATGTCTGCACCTACCGATTAGGGTTGTTATAATGATCAAATTAGATCATGGATACAAAACATTTTGCAATCCTCAAAGTGCTATTTAAATACATAGTAACTAATTTCTATTATTATTGTATGATATTGGAGAATAATACAGGACAGACTGTCCCCAAGGGGCTACATCCTGATGTTCCAATTCTAGGCAGTGCTTTAAGATGTTGGAGAGGTGTAGGCTACATCCTGATGTTCCAATTCTAGGCAGTGCTTTAAGATGTTGGAGGGGTGTTGGAGAGTCCTTCAGGAAGGCATGACTTGAGTCCTGAAGGAAAGATTTGGACATGTGGCAAGATGTAGGAGAGGCACTACAGGATGTGTGGGGTGGCAAGAGCAAAGATTCAAATGAACACAGTACAGTATTTTGAGGCAGGCAGTAGTGAGTATAAGTGTTTTACTCCATTCGTGCCTAGACATGGAGAACACAAGATTGGATACATATCCATCTATCTCTGAAGGCTTAGGATTGTATCTGTCTTCACATTTCTCCACCTAGAAGGTTCAACAAGTCCATTTATCAAAGTTTACTGGATACATGGAGTCCTATTTCAGAAAACCTAGCATAAAACTTATTAACCATGTGAGTTTAGGGAGGAGTATGTTTCAGGAAGTTTATCCAGTTGTAGAAGTCATCTCAGTATCTCTTTAATAGTAAAATCTCATTTCTCGTATCAAAGTGGCAGCATGGCTCCTTTCCTCAACCACTGCCTAAGAAATAAGCATAAGCATGCCTATGTTTATATCTTGAAAAGGATCCCTTTGAGGGTATCAGACTGTACCCATAGCCCAGAAAACCAGAAGGATCCACACCTAAAAGGAAAACTCATATTGACAAGACAGCATTCCATATCTCTTAGAAAGGTGAAAGAAAGGATCCCAACAAAAGGAAGGCAGAGAAAACAAAAAGGAAACATAATGGTTGAGAACATCTCTCCAAAGACTACTCATTCTCTCTATCTAGGAACCTAATTCTTAAATTGAACAAGTGAACTGCCTATACCCACACCAATGACTGTAGGGTACAGTGAAAAGAGCTCTGAAGTCAGAACCTGAGTTCATATCCCACCTCTGATGTTATCTGTATGACCTTACACAAGTCACTTAATTTTGCTAGACCTCAGTTTCCTCATATGTAAAATAAGAAACTGGTCTGGATGGTCTCTATGATCTCTTCAAGCTCACAGTCTATGATTCTTTGACAAAGGGACTGTGTTTGAGAACCCACCGGAAGAAATTACTCAATAAGAGTATAGGAGACTTGAGTCCTTCTCTCATCTTTTCTATATAAAATAAGGTCAATCATTTCAAGTATCTGTGCCTCAGCTTTTACATCAATAAAATGGGAATACTAACCCCTACTTTGTCTTCCTCCTTTCAGAGTTCAGTGAGATGAATGATATGGAAGCCTAAAATCAGTAAAAGGGGTGATGGTGGTTATCCCAGGAGAAAATGGGAATGGCCAACATAAAGAATGGAGGAAGCCCTTCCAGTGACTCAGGGCCTAAAGTTATGACCCTATGCCAGAGTCCTAGAATGGCTGTAACCCTGAGGTAAATGTGCACAGCTAGACTAGGTTTGACTTCTCTGATAGGCTAGGCTATTTAAAAGGCCAACATCTTTCCCGTGCCAGTCTCCATGTCCCTTAGCGACTCGTATCTGCACTGCCTAGAGACGGAGGATCTTTTTGCCAAGAGAAGGGAGAGGCCCATCAACATGTCATGTCCACTTTTTGTCCTTTTTTACGGCATTGTAAAGGCTGAGCAGCTAACACCAGACGTGTAATTCTCGGCATTTAAGATGTAAGTGAGGGCATGCTTGCAAGGAGAGACATCTTTTAAAAAGGTTCAGCTCTCTCGGTTTTTAACCCTTAGGATGTCAACAGAATTCTTTCTATTCCAGCAGATACTAAGGCTGACACAACAATGGTTTTGGATTAACAAATATTTATTAAACATGGACAATATGCCCAGGTACACGTGTGATAGGCACAGGAGAAGGCACAGACCAGCTCTTCAAGAGTCATAGAAATGAAAGAATAAGTGAAGAAGCTGGGTATAGGGGAAGGGGCACTGGATTCAAAGATGGCAGGTCTGGATTCCACTCATTAGTCTTGTGACTTAGAATGAGTCACTTCATCTCTTTGGGCCTTAGTTTTGCAATCTATCAAAGGAGAGGGTTGTATCCAATAATCAGTAAGGTCTCCTCTAGCTCTAAATCCTATGAGTTAGATTATAATTAATGTTTAACAAGGTATTGTTAAGTGTAGAGAACATGAAGATCGTTTCACAATACTTTCTATGTATGTCACTATTTCCCACGCATTGTCTCATTCCCATGAAATGAGAGGGATGGACTATATTTTGGATTCTAGGATATAGTGATAGGATGCATCTTAGCACAGGACTTGAACTCGAGAGAGAATTGAGTTGGAATCCCACTTCTAACACTCACTGACTCTGTGTCCATGGACAAATAACATCCTCTCTCAGCTTCAGTTTTCTTATCCATAAAATGGAGATTATTCTCATTTGGTCATTTTTTAGTTATGTCCTGCTCTTTGTGAACCCATCTGGAGTATTTTTTAGGCAAAAATACTGGAATGGTTTTCCATGTCCTTCTCCAGCTCATTTTACAGATGAGGAAACTGAGGCAAACAGGATTAAGTGACTTGCCCAGGTTCACACAGCTAGTAAGTGTCTGAGGCCAGATGTGAACTCAGGAAGATGAGTCTTTCTGACTCCTGACTTTCTGACTCCTATCTGTTGCACCACTTAGTTACCAAATGGAGAACACAGCAATAATAACAATCCCTGTGTGAGGCTTACACACACACACACACACACACACACACATACACACACATAAAACATATATGTGCGTATATACATATATATGAAGAACTTTGTACATCTTAAAGCATTTTTAAAATGGCTACTATCATAACAAAGTCCAACTCCCTCATTTTCCGAAAGAGAAAATTGGGGCCAGGTAAAGCAAAGTGACTTGCTCAACATTACACATGTAAAAAGTAGATGACCTGGCATGAGGATCCACCCCTTCTGTCTCCAAATCCATTGCTCATTTCCCGATACTATGATCTCTCCTTAGTTGATGGCTCAGGTCCCTTCTAGCTCTGATAGTCTATGATTCTATGCCCTTCGTGCAACCCCTGACAAGCTCATCCCCACTGAATAGGTAGGGACTGAATGTGTTCCTTCTTAGAGGGTGTGATGACAGATATGGGTTCTATGACCAGTGAAGCTCAGAAAGTAGTGAAAGGGAAGAAACCTTGGGCCAAGGGCAAGGTTTCCTGGATGCATTCCAAAAAACAAGACTATGCCCTTAAAAGTTGAACTGATCAGCAAGGTCTATGGCCTAGAGCTGGATGTTTTCCATAGGGCTCTCTGGATTTTAGAAGTGGAGCCTGGAGAGGGGAATGCTTAATTGGAATGAGCCCCTAGTGGTAGCATCTGAGGAACTGTAGCAGGTCGGTCATGTGGGGCAGTGGAAGGAGGATGGAATTGGGATTTAGGAGACCTGGCACTGAGATATTAATGAGCTATGTGCCCAGGAACAAATCACTTTATTTCTTGGAGCCTCAGTTTACTCTGTAATAATCTGTAAAAAGTGGGGATGAAAACTACCCGTACATCAGAGGGCTGTTATGAGAAAAATACTTTGAACATGTTAAAGTTCCCATAGAAAGTGAGCTATTGCTACATTTTGAATGGGGAAGGAGAATTTCTCTGCTCATGCATAAACCTGGCTCTGCTTCAAGTTAATTTGCTCCCCTCTCACCAGGCCTCCTGTTCTCCTTCATTCCCAATTCTGCCCCCACCCAGCTCTTCGGATCCTTCACAAAGGAAGATAGATGACTCTGTGCAATACGGGGGCCCTCAAGGACTTCCCCACTGCTCGCTCCCATCATCATAGCCTCCCTACCCACCCCAAGCCCGCTACTTAGTCAGTAGCAGCCCTTTGACACCTTGCTATTTCCTCTATAGGGTTTTAGGAGCAAAACACTTTGTAAATTTTAAAACATGATAAAAATATAAGTTTTATCATCATCATTATCTGACCCTCTCCACTGCCAAGTGGGTCAGAGAAAACTTGGAGCTTCACAAATCCGGGACTCTATAATGTCTTTTATTTGTGTGATGATGGACAAGCTAAGGGCAGCTGGGTGGTGCAGTGGATAGAGCACCAGTGCAGGAGTCAGGAGGACCTAGGTTCAAATCTCACCTCAGACACTTAATACTCACTAGCTGTGATACCTTGGGCAAGTCACTTAACCGCAATTGCCTCATCTCCAGTCATCCTGGTGAATATCTGGTCACTGGATTCAGATGGTTCTGGAGGAGAGGTGAGGCTGGTGACCTGCACAGCCCTCCCTCACTCAAAGCAAAGTCAAGTGCAAGTCATGTCATTATTTCTCTGATGGCATGGTCGTCTTCAGCAACGAAGGATGAGCACACACAAGATGGGTAAGCTATTGTATCCTTCTAGAAATAGATACCAGCTACCATGAACACTTCTGAGACTCAGTTTTCTCATCTGTAAAGTGGGAACGATGATTCTTGATCCACCCCCCTCACAGGATTGTTTTGAAGAAAGGGCTTTGTAGACCTTAAAATACCATAGAAATGTGAGTAGTTATTATTTTGTCATCTGTCAAATGGTATAATAGCACCTGTCCTCCCTCCCTCTAATGTGAATCTTCCCTGATGAGTATCTTTAAGTTCTATTCAAGTGTAAGGTGTTATTAACTTTTCCTTTGGCAAGACTGGGGAAGGCCTAGTTCTCCAGGGTTCTTTCCATGACCAAGTCTTAACACTGTCAGGGAGCTCTTTTTGCTCTGAAAAAGTTGTTCAAGTTATTATCTATATTTTTCAACTAAAGAGGGAGTCATTGTGATATACTAGGAAAAACACTACCTCTTGTTTCCCAGAATCTGGATTCAAGTCTCAGTTCTGCCACTTACTACCTGTGCAACATCGGGCATATTTATCCTTTCTGGGCCATAGGCATTCATCTATAAAACAAAGGGGTTGGACTCAGTGACCTCCAATATCCCTTCCAACTCTAAATCAATGATTGTGTGCTTTCAGAAGCCAGTCCTTGCTCAGAAGGTCAGGCTGGGCCACTCCTGGTGTTACAAGTGTTGGCAGTGTTTACTGCCTGGCTTGCAATTTGGATGTTGTTACTCATGATACCATATGGCACTTCTTTGTGGCCTTCAAGGATCTTCCCAGGTCCTCAATCCTAGCATGAAAGGATATCAGAACTAGGAAGGACCTAAAAAAATCCACTACTACCCTTTCCCATTTCAGAGATGAGATAACTGAGGCTTAGAGACATGAAGTGACCCATTTACTCAGGGAATAAATAGCAGAATGCAGATATGGACAAAGGCCCCATGAGCATAGATTCAGAGCTAAAAGGAATCTGAGTTGAGTCTGATTGTTGAGTCTGATCCCTTTAATTTTCAGATGAGGAGGCTAAGAGCCAGAGTGGCTTAGTGACTCAGCCCAGGTCTTTCTGACCCCAAATCCAGATCCCTAACCACTACACTATCCCTCCCCAAATCAAGAAGAAATATTTGTTAAGTGATAAAGCAAGTTCAAAGGCTATGTTCCCTACCTTTTATGATCTTCTTGTCTAAGTGAGGCCATGACAGAATGGAGAGGGTATTGGTGTAATATACAAACTCACACCTTAACAAACATGAACAAGTTGATAAGAACTGAAAATATCTGGAGGGGCTTCCTGGGGGAGATGGAGGGTAAGAAAACCAGAAAGGATAGTGTTACTTGAATGGGCGAAGAGGAAAGGAGTAGACATAATTTGGTTACTGTGGAAAGATCAACAGTTCTAGAAGGGATTCAAAGGAAAGTGATTCAAATTCCCCTCCCACACTTTTGGGTTATATCCTTTCATTTCTATTGACCTCAGTTTCCTCATTTTTAAAATGGTGGAATGGACCAGATGACTACCAAGATCCCATCCAACTCTAATTCTATGATCCTATGAATACTAGCTCAGAGTTAACAATGTTAAATTTTAGGCATTTATTTTTTTTCTAACAGAGACAGAAAAATACGAGTTATATCCCAGGGATGGGAAGCAGGTTTCTATTTCATCAAGCTAGTGGAGGCTTTCTGGAGGACTCTCAAGGACCATTTGAATACTGGTAGGGCGTTGGCTTGGAAACCTGGGGATCAGGGCGGGGAAGGTTATTCAGAGCAGAGGGTGAATCCTTTGTCTGGAAGGAAAAGGAGAGAAGCTGTCTTTGGAGCAGGAGGAGACTAGGAAGGGCTCGCACACCCAGAATGAGGATTCTGGATCCTCAGTGCAGTGGGACAGTTGAAGGACAGTATAGAGAAAAGTGGTGGGGGTAGGGAGATGGGATTGGTCATGGTCAAAATGACAGATGGAGAAGATAACTTTGGCAGCTGCACTGTGGGCAGGAGGCAGGGAGTCCAGAGAGGAGAAGATTGTGATCATCCAGGAAAAAGATGGCTAGGACTTGGTTTGGATAGTGCCAATGGTGGGGGGCAGGGAGGGGGAGTCCCAGGGACAATGCAAGGTAAAAAGAAGGATTTGGACCAAGGACCAGAGGAGTAGAGAGAAGGCTATTGAAGACATTGACAAAATGCTGAGATCTTTTTCATGGTGACTTTATCCACAAATGCTTAGCATACTTCATGCATTTAATAGTAGCCTACTATGTGTAAGTTCTCCTAGGGAATACAGAGTCCCTGTACCTGATGAGCACACAGTCTGGGTGGGAACAGAGAGTCACACGCAGTAAAGAATCACTGAGGACAAATAAGTTCCTCCCAGGAGTGGTACAGACAACAAATGCTGTAGGATTTCCAAGAAGTGAAAGTACAGTGTGGGCTAGAGTAGTGAAGCCTTCCTAGAGCATAGACCTTTCAGGATGGGTAGGATCAGGACAGATGGAGAGGAGGGAGGGAGGAGGGCATTTCAGGCCAGGAACAGTGTGAGCAAAGACACAAGCTGACAGATCTCTCTTCACCATACCTAGTGTGAGTAGGGAATGAAACATTGGCTCCAGGATATCTGGGGAGAGTGACCTCTGTAGGCCTGTATTTTGGAGGACAGAGAGCTCAGGGGTGGATAGAAAAATTAACTTAGCTTCTATTTACAGTGAGTTCACTCCAGCAGAGTGGGTGACTTCCCCTTAACTGGTTTCTTCCAAAAGTCATCCCTATAACTACTGGTTTTCTTTTTTTCTTCCCCAAAGGGGAGAGATAGTTCTTTCGCCCTTCACCTGCCTGAAACAGAAGCTGGTGTGGGACATCTTTGTATGCTGACCTAAAAAAGTGAAAATTAACCTAGAATGGATTGAATACTTGCTTTCACCATGACACTAGAAGTCAATTTCCTCTTCCTTCCCAAATCACAGATTTTCCTTCAGCCAAATGAGTCTCTTCATCATCCCCTGAACATATGTGGTAGATGCTTTCCTCCAATCACTTACTCATTTTATTTCATTTTTGGGAATACCCTCCCACATCTCCTTCTCTGACCCCCAGAAAGGGTCCTTAGACAGGAAAGTTCAAAACATCTCTTGGGACTACTTTCAGTGAAACAAAGGTGACTATACAACTTGGGAGCTTAGTTTACTTGTTTGATTTTTTTGGTCCAGGGCTATGATTTCATCAGCAAAATGAACAACCGGTGTGAAAATTCACTTTATCTGAGTAAATCAACAACCCAGCAGTTTGGTCCTTATAGTCTTAGAAAATTGCCTAAGGCACAGAGAGGCTTAGAGCCACTTAGAGAGGTGCTGTTATTATTGGTGGCGGTAGTCCTTCATTCTCATTTTCAAGGAGGACCAGTGATGAGCTCAAGTCTTCCTGACTCCAAGGCTACCTTTCTAGCCACTGCATCTCTTTGTCTCCCATTAGGTAAATATTGAAATTCCTTGGGCAGGTTAGTGACGTAATGGAAATGATGCTTTATAAAGATTAGTCTAGAAGGAGGATAGCAAATGGTAGAGGGAAAAGAGACAAGAAGGCCAGGACTGGTATAGTACAAGTTTGGGACAACCTTTAACTCACTTTATATGCCAGCCAAAGTACCTTCCTGTACTCCTTCCCTCTATAACACCAGTGCATGAATCTATAGAAAGAATGCTAAATTTGGAGTCAGTCAACCAGGGATTCAAATCCTCAATCTACTACCTATTGCCTATGTGACCTTGTACAGGTAACTGAACCTCTCTAGGCCTCCATTGTCTCATCTATAGAAGGAGTGAGTTGGACTGGATCAGAGGTGGGAAACCTGCAGCCTCAAGGCCACATGTAGCCTTCTAGGTCCTTGGGTGTGGCCTTTTGACTGAGTCCAAGTTTTAAAGAACAAATTCTTTTATTAAGGGAATTTGTTCTGTGAAGTTTGGAGTCAGTCAAAGGGCTCCACTTGAGGACCTCGAGGGCCACACATGGGGTTGAGGCCACAGGTTCCCTACCCCTGCACTAAATCATTCTGACAGGTCTTTCCATCTCAAAATCTATAATCCAGTGATCTGCCTCAATTCCTTGAGCTGTAATACCCCACCCCCTTAGATGATACATAGAGTTTTGTTATGCACTTCACAAATGCTGTTATCATATTATAGTTGTCTGTGTTAATATCTTATTTCCTCACTAAACCATAAACTCTTTGAAAGTAGAGACTGCTTTATTCATCTTACTATCCCCAGCTCATAGTACAATGCTCTGCATGTGGGAGGTGCCAAAGAAATGCCTATTATATTATTATTCTAAGAGTCTGATTTTTTTAATTTTGCTTTTACTACATTTTTTGTGTATACATGTCAATCTCCATATGGACAGGAGTCAAATCTTACTTTTTTCTATCCTCTCCTCCAACCCATTCCTTCACACACAGTGCCTAGCACAGGACTGAATACATAGTAGGTGTTCAGTTAAATTTTCCTAAATTGAATAAATTGGCATAGGATCAATCTGAATATCATCATTATTCAGGCTGAGATGAGTCAACAAAAGTGGGTCAACCTCAGTAAAGCAACTCATTGCTGGCTTGGGAGGCAATGTGGCAAAGAGGAGAGGGTGTAGGTCTTAGAGTCAGAAAGACCTGCTTTCAAATTCAACCTCAGACATCACTAGCTGGGTGACAATGGGCAAATCACTTGATCTCCCTAAGCATCAACTTCATCATCTGGAAAATGGGGATAATAATGACTGAGCCTGTATGATTATATTATTATGAGATTCAAAGAGGGTGCTGTGTGTATTGTGCTTTGCAAACTACCAAGGACCACATAAATGCCAGTTATTGTGCTCAGGTTCACTGGCCCATACCTAGTAGCAGTAGGCCCTCTAGCCTGGGAAGTTGTGGTTTCCTTCTATAGAAAAGGAGATATAGTTCAAGTCAAAATCTTTCTCCACAAACCTGGCTCCATCACGCCATCTCAACTACATTTCTTCTTCCTGCCTAAATTATGCCCTCTTCTTTAGCCATATTGATCTCCTCACTGCCCGATGAACATGTGGTAGATGTTTTCCTCCTGTCCTTTTCTCATTCTATTCCATTATGGGGAATACCCTTTGCAGACAGCTTTGAGGTAGCTTTGGCTGAAGACAGGGAAATAGATGAGATCATAGAATTTTGGAAGAGGCTGACCATAGCATGTGGTACTAACTCTAAGAGCAATATGAGAACAGAAGAAGGAGAGAGCCATGTTGTGGGAACCACTGGAGAAGGCTTCATGGACGAGGTGGGAGTAGAGCTGAACCTTGTAAAGGTGGTAGTATTGGAATAGTTCAACAGTCCAGTTGGGGAAAAGAAAAGAAACAGAACCTGAATAAGCAGAGCTACAGATGTAGGAATGAGTAATGTCACTCATATTAAAGACAACGAGTAGAATGGTTTGACTAGAGTGGAGGGAGCATATTGGATTACAGTGGGAAATTATGTTAAGTAGATGAGGTATGGCTAGATCAAGATGGTCCTTGAAAGCCAGGCAGAAAAGTTTGGACTTGTGGTAGGATGTGGTAGGAAATAGGGTAAAAATGTAGGTTTTTGAATAGTGAAATAAGCATTTGAGGGAAGATTATTCTGACATCAACAGAATGGACTGAGAAAGGGACTATAGACATTATTGGAGTAATCTAGGCTTGAAGAGACTGGAAGAAGAACCTGAAGATGGAGGTGGGGGCCAAGAATTCTAGCTAAAAAGAACAGGAGTTTTCCTGGAAGAAATGGAGGTGTTGGGAAGAGGAAACAATTCTGTGGGAAAGACCACAGGGTCTTGGGTGTAGGCATTTTGAATTTCATGATAATTCAAGTGGCAAATTAAGCATTTATAAAAACAGGTAGAGGCAAGACATCAGGACTGTAATGAAAGAGGGTTATTAACGGAGAAAGGGTGGTTGAAAAGAATGAATGGACTCCCTAGAGAAGAGGAAAAAGGGTGAAGGAAAAGATCATCATAGAGAACAACCATATTTAAGGAGTGGAAAGAGGAGGAAGAGCTAGCAAAGGAGATAGAGAAGAAATGGTCAAAAATCGAGAACTGAAGTGTGCTAAGACCACAATATCACAGAGGACAGAAGAGAATGGGGTGGCTGACAATGTTAAATGCTTTAGGAAAGTCAAGGATTAGGAGGGGCATGGAAGGTCTGACAAAGCTGGTCATGTTGACATTCATCCCCATTCTCTAGCCGTTTTGGACACCCTCCTCGTAGCTCCCTATCTTGCAGTTTCATTCCTATGATTCCCTTGTATTCAACCAGCTGTCAATTTCACCTAAGGGGTTAAATACCAAACCCAAAGGAATGAAGATCTAAAAGTGAAATTGCATATATTATGACTGTCTAATGGAGATTATCCTTTCAAGGGGTTCTTCTTCCTATCCGTAATATCAAACTGAAGGTTTCTTCTTCTTGACCCCCTAAAGCAGAACTAGAGCAGATGAATCAAAGTTACAGGAAAGAAGCTTTTAGATCAATGTAAGAAAACCATGAGAGTGACATAAAAATGCTCTTTTGTGGAGTAATGAGTTTCCTGTCACTGAAAGTATTTAAATTCAAACTGGATGACAAGGTGACAGGTATATTATGGACAAGATTTATTGCTAGTCCTTCCAACTCTAAGATTCTATGACTCTTGGGCACCTTCCTGTTTCACCTCCATGTAAGGCCTATCCACCTCCTTTCCCCTTTCTCTTTGCTAATCCACTCCCTTGTTGCCAGTTTATTCCCCAAATTCCTTTCACCAAGGCCAACTGAGTCTAACCACCCCTCCTGAGGCTTTTTTCAATTTGGTAGACCTGATGTTTTATTAAAAAAAAAAAAAAAAAAACAGATCTTCCCTCTGTAGAACTACCTTCCTTTGGTTAATTCTGTAATTCAATTAACAGAAGGTAGGCCATTGGGGAGGTGAGTATGCCTGTTAGGGAGGAGGGGTAGGAGAGACTTGAGGATGTGAGTCCCTCCTCCTGAGATGATTACACCATAGGCTTTCTAGTCCTGCATTTCTCAGGAAATCATACTTCCCTCACTTCACGCCTTTTATTCCTAAAACACAGAGAGAGACTCTGTCAATTACTGAGATCTCCATGAAATTAATTTTACTGGATTATTTGTTCTCTGATTCCCTCTTTACACACACACACACACACACACACACACACACACACACACACACACACACACACCCCTAAGATTGCATCCTCATCCTTTCTCAGAAATCAGCGGTACCATCTCACTTCCATCCCATCTGGGTTCTTCACCTGCTAAATAAACAATACCCTCTTTATAATCCCCATGCTGGACCAAGGTCCCACTGTGATCTCTAAGGTCCCTTCCAGCTCTGTAGTTATCTAGAATAATAGCTGGCATCTCTTAGGGTTTGCAAAGCTCTTGGCTTTATGTGAACCTCTCTCACTCTCCAGCATGTCTGAGGTCAATACAGGAATCACTACCCTCATTTCTCAGAGGAGGAAGTTGGGGCTCAGAAAACTTAAATGACTTGTGGTCATATAGCTAGTGAGTGTTAGGGCCAAGATTCACATCTACATCTTTCCTAACTCCAAGCCATGTACTTCTGTCACTATGATTCTAATGCCTCCAATAAAATATTTGCCTTCCTTCGACCACAGTTCTTATATTTCTTTCTGTCTCTACGCAATATCTTCATCTTCTTCTCTATTCCCTTACTGCTTTTTACTCCTTTACTAGAAGAATGTCTTCTCATTAGAGCGGAAAAGGACTTTAGACAATGGTATCAAACTCTAAAAGTATTAAATCATACATAAGGCTCCCTATAGGATACGTGTTGACTTAGAAAACCACAAATTAACATTATCTGGATTCCATTGTATTTTAATTTATTTTGGCAAATATTTGCCCATTAGATTTTAATCTGGCTTAGGCCACATTGAGGATGTTGAAAGACCCCATTTCTGGACACCTCTGGCCCTAGAGACCATAAATTCAACAGCCCATTTTACAGAGAGGGAAATTGCATCCTAGAGATGTGAAATTGCTTGTCCCTTTCTCATCCCTTTGCCCCCTCAGCTCTTACATTCTCTCTGATTATCTACTCACTCCATGAGCTAATGTTAGTATTTTTCCTTCACCCTCTTTTTCTCCCATTTTTTCTGCCTTGTCTCTACCCTCCATTTCTACTCTCGTTTCTGCTACAGAATTTCCAAGAATGGGGGATAGTATAGTTGGAAAAGCAGTAGTAGCTTTAAGGTCAGAAGAATTAGATTCAAATTCTGGCTCCTTTTACTATCTGTCTGACCTTGGACAAGTCATTTAAAACCTGTGACTCTTGGTTAACTCATTGCATTGGACTAGATGGATTGGATTGGATGAAATGATCTCTAAGGTCCATTCCAGCCCTAAAGGTGCTATGATTCAAGATCCATTGAGATATTAGATAGAATGAGGACTAGAACTGTGATTTCATTGGCACAAGAAGTTCCCTCTACCGAAGAAAATCACACCTTCTCTGAAACTTAAAGTCTTAGAGTTGCCCAAAAAACTGAGAAATTAAGTGATTTTGTCCAGTCTTATAGCCAATATGTGTCAGAAATGGGACTTGACCCCAAGTCTTCCTTCCTTTAAGGCTAGCTTTTTCTCCACTATGTCATGCTGCTTCTTGAGATATTAGATATAATAGTGATTTAAAAACTAAGAAATACTATACAAACTTAAGGATCATTAATAATGGCTTCCTTCTCTGGGTCTGTTTCTTCATGTATTAAATGAGGGAGTTGGACCAGGTGACTTCTAAGTTCGATCCCAATGCTAAATTGGGGAAGGCTTCTGGAAGTAAGGATGTTTATTATTCATGTATGTGGAGAGGCAATGATGTGACATGCAAGGGGAGAATTCGCTTTAGATTAGGTTTAGCAGTTGAAGACATGAAACTGAAAATAAGGCAAGAGGAAAAGGATGGATGTGAGTCTCCACCATAGAAGTGATAGTTGGAGCTATGAGAGTGAGGAAAAGTGTAGAAATTAGAAAAGATCTGACAGACTCTTTGGAGAGATGGCTACAGTCAGCAAGAAGGAGAAAGAGAAACCAGTGGAAGATAACTAGAAGGTACAGTCAAGAGAGAGGAGGAGTACTGGGAAAGTGTAATGTCATAGAAAACAGAGGAGCTTTCCTTTTTGCAAGAATAATAATAGCTAATATTTATATAGTTCTTTTCAAGGTTTGCAAAATTCTTTAAAAATATTATCTCACAACAGCCCTGCAAGGTAGGTGCTATATTACCCCATTTTACAAATAAGGAAACTGAGGCTCACACAGAGGTTAAAGTGTCTTGCCCAGGGTCTCACAGCTAGTAAGTTTCTAAAGCTGGATTTGAACTCATTTTCTTGACTTCTAGAACTCCACTTTATTCACTTTACTACCTAACTGCCTCCAGCAATTGGCATTTCGGGCCCTCTTCTCTCATGGGGCATCAGAAAGTATGTCAGATTTTGGGTTTGAGGACCTTGATTTAAATCCCAGATTTTTGACCTTTGGCAAGTTCCTTAACCTCTTTAGGACTCTAATTCATAAAATTAGGTTGGGGGGAAGTTTGCACTAGATGGCATTTCAGGCCCCTCTGAGCTCTAAATCTGTCATCCTATGATTCCCTGCTTCCCCTCAGTATTTAATCCTAGTTCTTAATCCCATCCCATCCCTATGATTTCCTTCTTTGTCACTCCTATACCCTTCCATAAACATTATTTTTCTTAGTGCCTCTTCTATCCATCATGACACTCTCTGGCATGTGACAGCGGGTTGTAGGGCAAGTGGCTGGGACATGTTTGAAGGAAATTTGGTTCACAAAAAAGTCTGGTGATTGAAAATGAAATGTTAGTCTGTCGTTTGCCATCACTCCGACCTTGTCAAAGGCCCTTGTTCTGGTGAAGGGAGCAGCTTACAGCTCTCTTCAATTAGGGATGGGTCAATGTTTGTGCCCATAGAGGCAGCCATGGAGCTATTGGCTTTTCAAAAGGTCACCTGAGCAGGTGAGCCATGAGAAGTCTCCCTGAAACAAGAGTCACTGAAAGTTGATGTTCCTAAAGATTCACCCCAGCAAGAGGTCACTACTCTGTTGGTACTGTCTGAATTAGCTTCACACATAACTCTCTGTCTCTCCACATTTTGTCAGGACCCAGCTTAAGCTTCTCCCCCAAGAAGCCCTCCCAGCTAGTCTAGCTCTGGGCTGTGCTCACTCTCTGACCCACAGCTTGTGATATTTAACACCCACTGTCTTCAATAGCTGCTTAACCCTTTACTTCTATGATAGTGGAAGGAGGATTAAAATAGAATTCCCTTCTCAGTGACTAAGAAGTTGTATGACCTAGGCAAATCTGTTTGGGCCTCAGTCTCCTCATCTATAAAAAGGAGGGATTTGATTGGATGATCTCTAAAGGTCACACCTCCTAATTTTCCATGATTTTATGCTTTCATATGTGAGTTTTGTCTGCCAGCTAGAGTATCAATTCTCCATGGGTGAAGAGACCAGTTCTCCTGCTTCTGCTCATTATCTCGTTGAACTGAATTGAATTGAATTGTCTTCACCTTCTGAAGGAGTGAGCTCCCAGTTGCATAGCTTACTCTGGCCCTAGCCTCTCACCTGAGCCACAAATCTCCAGATGCCTAGTGGACATTTTAAACAGTTTGTTCCACGAGCATCTCAAACCAAACATGTCCAAAACAGAATTCATTATCTTTCTTTTTAAAATATTTTTATTCTGACAAACATGAATATTTCCATATATAAAGAACAGGAAAAGGATTGCATACAAAGCTATGAATCACTATTACTTGCAGATTTTTTAAGAATATAATAAATTCAACACATTAGTTTCAAAGCTATACTCATCTATCTCCCTCTGAATTTCCTTCTTATCTGAGCTATGCATTTAAAAAATGCTTCCATGAATCTCTCTTTTCTTCTTTCCTTGAGTAACCCCTCCTTCACTCCAATCCCTTTCCCCACAAAAATAAACCAATCACTAAAACAAATATGCATAATAAAGCAAAACAAACCAAAAGCATACGTCTCCTTTTGTGCCTCTAATCCGTGAATTCTCTGTCAGAAAGCGGGGAAGTTAAGATTAGTCACTGTATTGATTAAGATTATTAGGTCTGTAAAAGTGGTTTTCTTTACAGACCATTGTTACCATATGAATAGTTCTCCTGGTTCTGCTCATTCCACTCTGCGTCAACTCATGCAAGTTTTCCCAGGTTTCTCTTAATCTGTCTCTTTCGTGAATTTTTTTTTATAATGCAATGATATTCCATTATATTTATATACTATTATTTCTTCAACTCTATCCCCATTGCCTGGTGTGCTACAGTCCATGAGGTCATGAAGAGATGAACACGATTGAATAACTAAATAACAAAAACAAAATATTCCCATTATTGAGTCCGCTTGGTTGTCAATTCCTTGCTATAACAACAACCAACTGCATCCATTAATAATTTTACTAAGAGGATTTTTTTCCTCTTTCTTTGATCTTCTTTGAGTATATTCTAGTTATGGTATAGTCTACGTAGTATGATATATGGGCTTAAGTACATACACTAGTCACTTTGGGGTATGGCTCCACTTTGCTTTCCAGAATGGCTTCAACCAACTCACAACTCCACCAAGAGTGAATTGGTATGCTTGTCTTCCCACGGTGCCTCTGACAGTTGTCGCTCTTCCCCCACTCCTCCATTTTTCTTCATCATCTTTACTAATCTTATGGTTTGGAGATGGAAACTCAACAATGCTTTCATTTAGATTTCTACTATAATTAGTGACGTGAAGCATATTTTTCTATGGTAACAGATAACTTAGATTTCTTTCCTTGGAAACTGCCTATTCATGTCATTTGACCATTTATGAATTTAATAATGCCTCATTCTTATATATTTGGACAAGTTCCCTATATATTTCGTATATCAGGCCTATCTCAGAAAAACTTGCCACAAAGCTTTTTTCCCTGTTAGTTGTTTTCTTTCTCATTTTAATTGTACTGATTATGTTTGTGCAATTGTTTTTACATTATATAATCAAAAACTGTCCATTTTATCTCCTGTGATCCTCTCTAAGCCTTTTTGGTCAATAACTCAGCTTCTATGCATAGAATTTTATCATTAAATGAAATAAGATTCGTAAGCATTGAGAAAAATGCCTGACACATAGTAGGCACTTACAAATGTTTGCTTCTTTCCCTTGTTCCCGTGTGAAAGGTATCTCGTTTTTTGCTCATGTGGACTCTTTATATCAATATTGTGTAATCATTTGGAGCTTATTAGAGTATAGGATGTCAGATGCTTATATTAACCTAATTTCTACCAGACTGATTTCCAGTTCTCCCAGTTCTGTTTAATGAATACTAAGTTCTTACCCCAATAGTTAGAGTCTCTGGTTTACTGAGCACTATGATCCTATGTTTGTTTCTATATATTATATAACTAATTTGTTCCACTGAGCTGCATTTCTACTTTTTAACCAGTGTCAAGTAGCTTTGACAATTATTATGTTGCATTACAGTTTATCTGGTGTTGCTAAGCCCCTTGACTTCCTATTTTTTTTAATTCTTTCCCTTGAGATTCTTGACCTTTCCTTCCTTCAGATGAATTCTGCTATTATCTTTTCTAGCTCTATAAAATAATCCTTTGGTAGTTTGATTGATATGGCCCTGAATAAATTCCTTCATATAATGTCATTATTTTTGTTATGTTGACACAGGCCAAAAATAAATGATTAAATCTCTTCCAATTATTTAGGTCTGGTTTGGGGGTTTGTTTTTTTTTTTGGAGTATTTGGTAAAAGAGTATTGGTAAGGAGTATTTAGCAGTTATATTTATATACTTCCTATTTGTTTTGGTAGGTATGCTGCCAAATATTTTATACCTTCTATAGTCATTTTGAATGGAATTTCTATATCACTTTCTATTATTTTGTTGGTAATATACAGAATAGTTGACAACACATCAGTGCTTTATATCCTGTTATTTTTCTGAGGTTATTATTTTTTTAACTAATTTTAGTTGAATCTTTAGGATTCTCTAGATTCCCATCCATCTAAAAAGTTATCATTTTGTTTCTTCTTTTCTATGTTTATTTTCTCAATTTCTTTTTCATGTATTTTTGCTACAACCAGCATTTCTTACCCTATATCAAATAACAACAGTGATAATAGACATCCCTGACTTACCCAGGATCTTATTGGAAAGGCCTTTAGTATTTCTCCATTATGTATATTGCTGGCATTTTGCTTTAAATAGACACTGTTGGTTTTATTAAGGAATGATCAATTTATTCTTATGCTTTGTAGTGTTTTTAAGAGAAAAAAGCATTATATTTTGTCAAAAGCTTTTCCTACATATGTGAATATAATAATGTGATTTTGGGTTGATTCTGTCATTAACATGGCCTATGCTTACAATTTTTAATATGTTACTATTGCTGACTGTTACCTTTTATTCATCATATTTACATCAAATCCATTAGGAATATTTAATTTTCTTTCCTTGCTTTTTCTCTCCCTGCTTCCTATATCAAGATCATATTTATATCATAGAAAGAATGTGATAGGACTCTTTCTTTTCCTATCTTTGCATACTCTTTTTGTAGTACTAGAAGTGTGTTTGAATGTTTGATAGAATTCATTTGTAAATCTATCTAATCTTGGTGCTTTTTCTTTGGAAGCTCGTTTATGGTTTGTTCAATTTCTTTTTCTAATAATGAGTTATTTAAGTTCTCTATTTTTTGTTCTGCTAATCTGGGTATTTTATACTTGGTAAGCATTCATCCATTTCATTGATCAATTTTGTAGGCATATACTTGAGCAAAATTATATCTAATATTTTCTTTTATTTACTTTTTTTATGTTGTGAATTCTCATTTATTTTTGGCACATCTATTCTCAGAGCACTGGAAGTTTTCAGACGCCCTTTTGTTGCCTACGTTCAGAGTACTCTAGTCTTCCGGTGTGGGGAACTCACTGAGCCCCAGGGAGTCCGGGTATGTGCAATCAGCTCCCGGTCCCACATCAGAACTCTGGTTTTGTTTTTTGTTTTTGTCTTTTTACTATCCTAGAGCTTTCTTATCTGAGTACTTCAGTCTTCCTACCCCTGAACACAGAGTACTACTGACCTCAAGTGCCCCTGGAGTATCTCTCACATATATTAGAAGGCTTCCTTTTTCATTTTGTTTCCTGAACTCAAATTCCTTTTTCTGGTGGGAACCCTTTCTCAATTTCCCCGACTTCTGTCTTTTTATTTAGTCCTGATCTGCATAAAGGTGCTTCCTATAGCTTTTCTTTGTCTTTTTAATTTTTCAGACTGGTGCTCTTCTTAGACCTTTGCTGGCATACATATGATTGAGCTAGCCATCCTAACTAGAGGAGGAATTATCATCCCCACAAACCCACCCCTCTTCTGATCTTCCTTATTTTGGTCAAAATACCACTATCCTGCCAGCCACCCAGATGTCAGAACCTTAGTGGATTCTTTGGCTCCTCATTCAGTCACCACACATATCCAATCAGTTGCCATATTGTGTTGTGTCTACCTCCACAAATCCTCTCACATCTGTCCCCTTCTCTCCACCCACATAGTTCAAGCCTTCATCACCTAGACTATTGCCATAGCCTTCTAATCCTTCTCCTTGACTCAAGTCTCACCCTACTCCAGTCCATCCTTCTCATGGCTACCTAAAGGATTTTTCTAAAGTGCAAGTAGAAATGTAGCACTCCCATATTCATATTCAGTAAAGGTGAGAAGCTGGCTGTTACCTCTCAGGTGAAAGAGAAACCCCTCTCTTTAGCAGTAAGATTCCTTCATAACCTTCTTTTCCAGCTTAATTACAGACTGCTCCCTTTCATGGATTCTATGAACCAGTCAATCTGGCTTTCTTACTGTCCTTCATATATAGCACTCCATTTCCCATCTTCCTGTCTTTGCACTGGGTGAAACCCATGCCCAGAATGTATTCTTACCTCACCTGTCTTTTACAATCTCTATTTTCCTTCAAGATTCAGATTAAATGTCATTTTCTATATGAAGCCTTTCCTTAACCCCCAAGCTACTAGGGTACACCCTCAAAAATCACTTGTTCGTTCACATCTAGTTCACATCTCTTTTACACATGCATACATACATGCATACATGTTGTCTCCTCTGATGGCATATAAGTACTTTGAGAGGAAGGACTATCTCACTTTTGTCTTTATATTCCCATTGTACATTGACTGACATATGGTAGGTACTTAATAAATGCTTACCAATTGATTGCTCAGTTTCTACTGTGTTGGCAGCTTGTGACTGGTTCTCAAAGTCCTTCATCAATTTAGTTAGTATGCATGTTAGTAGGGCAGAGGACCCCCATGGAATCTTCATTTTGGGGGATAAGGGGAAGAGATTTTTTAGTGTCAAATATTAACAAAATTTTGTAGTATTTAAAAGCCATCTGCTTTTCTTCCTTGGGGTTTTGGGGCAGCCAAAAACATTCTTTTCCTATTCCCATATCTTTAGGCCTATTTCTTCTTCCCAGCCCAACTTCTTTGCTTTTCCAAGTCCCTGAGCAAAATGGCAAGAAGGAGAAAAGATCTGTCCAGCTTCCAACCTTCCTGGAGAAAATAGGCTGGACCTTTGAGTTTCCCTGGATTTATGGGATCTGAGATTTAGAGTTAAAGGAGCCTGAAGGCCATCCAAACCTCTTGATATCCTTGATGAGGATATCAAAAACTAAAGAAATAGAATATCTTGTGCAAAGTTACATAGGTAGTAAGAACCAGATAGGTCTGAGCCCAGGGCCTCTGACTCCAGAATCAAGACTTAGCCCTATACTATCCTGCCTCTGCCACAGACCATGCTTCCAGGCTCAAGCCTGATTATCTGGGGAACATCCTTAGAATGAAAGACATAATGACTATAGCACTAGGACGTTGTTGGAGGCTAGATTGAAACCAAGATATCTTTGCAGGCTGGGGCCAAAGAGAAGACAAAGAGTTATGAATGCAGTTGTCATAGATTTGATACAAACATCAGAACCTATAAGTATAAAGAATAAAAGGGAGATAGCATAGGTTAGTGTAAAGGGCATTTGACTTGAAGTCAGGACAACCTAGATTCCACTTCTGCCACTGACACTTGATGAATCATGCTGGGCAAGTCACGAATCTGGGATCCTCAATTTCCTTTTCTGTAGAATGGGGAAAGTATTTTGACTACCTACTTCATAACTGTTTTTTTTATAAGAAAATTGATCTGTAAGCCTTAAAGTGTTATAGAAATTCAATTCAACATGAATCTGTTAAATATCTATTACAGGTAGATTCCAAAGGCAAATAAAGAATCCCTTGAAGTAGACTCATCTATTTGAATTCACATTATTCAGTTATAATTCTGTAAAATGTGGTCATTGGTTACAATCCAGTGGAAATAATGTAAATTTGAATAATACTACCATTTTACAATTTATTATTTTTACTAATACGTGAAAGGTACTGTGACTGGGGAGGCAAAGAGGAAATTTAAACAATACTTAGCCCTCAATGAACTTATATTTGAATGGGAGGGGGAGTGTTGTAGTCAATCAATAAATGTTTTTAAGGGTTTACTACGTATACTACATGAGATATCAGAAAAGGCCTCCTCCTGTAGGAGGTAGCCGATGAGCTGTGAAGTGAAGGATTACATATTCTAGAATTGGGCATGAGGAGAAAGTACATTCTATACATGGAGAACCCTTTGTGGAAAGGCAAACAAAGTCTTAGATTCACTGGAAAGGAAAGACCTGCCTTGTTAAAGAGAAAGAAAAAATATAACAGTGGTTCATGTGATCACAGATTTAGAGCTAGAAGGGATCTTACAGATGAGGAAGCTGAGGGAGAGGGAGATAAAGTATTTGCCCAAAGTCAGGCATGAAATAAGTAGCAAAATTGAGATGTGAACCCAGGCTCTCTCATTCCAAATCCATTGCAGGCCAAATCTGAGTTATTAAGGGGAGGCCATGGAGTATTCACAAGGCAGTACAATATGCACAGTCAAAGCTAATCTGCCACCACTACTATCTGAGAGCAAGTCGATATCCATAAGAATTGATATTCTTGCATGGGGTAGATTTATCAGTACAGATACTCTCACCCAGGATGCCTCCCCGTGCACATCCATTTCATTCTTCTCCACATATGTCTGCTGATCATCCCTGTTCTCCAGTCTATCAGACTCAGGGTATGAACCACACAATCTAGGACTAGATCATACACCCTCATTAATGAATTTTTTAAAAGTTTATTATATGCGTACTATGTGCCAAGTTCTGTACTAAGCACTGGAGATACAAATACAAGCAAGAAAGATGTTTCCTGCCTTCATGCAGCTTACATCCTAACAAGGGAAGACAACACACATAAGGGAATGCGTGTTTTTGGTAGCCCTAGTTTGATTAATGCTTTTAGGGCCAGACTTAGAAATCAGGGAGAGGGGCTAGGAGAGACATCAGCATGGCATGAAGATGGCCAAGGTGTAACATAGTGAGTCTGATTCTAGGCTACATATGGTAAATGCTAACCAATCAGAAGCCCAGCGTGCCAAAGTGGGAGCTTAGAGCACTAGGAGCCCTAGAGCATGGTTGAGAAAGACCCTTGTAGGTCTGGTCTGGGCCAGATTTGATGACTGGTCACCTGTCAGGTATTGGTCTGTTCTTTTTTCCATGAGTCTCATCTCTCCAGAAAGGCTTCCCTAAGATAGGGAAAATGTTTTCTTCTCTACCTCACCTATGACACCTGGCAGAGGAATGGACACACAGGAGGTATCTACTGATGCTGGGATTGATTTGTACTTTCTAGGCTAGTATATGCCATACAACCTCAGATTCAGCAACCAGGGAGGGGTGCCAAAACTGCTTGACACAAGACAGCTACCTATAAGCCAAGGGGATATGGGATTGAAAAAAGAAGAAAAGAAAATCAGACTGCACTGAGTTTCATCAGAGAAGATATTCTAGGCAAGTGAGCCTAGATAGGAATAGAGGGAAGAAAGAAGTATGAGTAGCAGGGGACGGGCAGGCTTTTCAGGCTAATGAGAAACAGGACGAATGAAGTTCTGACATTAACTGGCATTAACAATATTCTTTATACCACTGGAAAAGTCACTTTAATAATAATAGCTAACATTTATATAGCATTTGCTATGTGCCAGGTTCCGTACTAAGAATTTTATAAATATTATCTCATCTGATTCTCACAACAACCCTGTGAGATTGATGCTGTTATTACCCCCATTTTTCAAGTGAGGCAACTGAGAGAGAGATTAAGTGACTTGCTCAGGGACACATAATGAGTATCTGAGACTGGATTTGAACTTGTGTCTTCCTGACTCCAGGTTCTAGCCACTGTGCCACCTAGTTCCAATGGGCTCAGCTTTCCCCATCTAGAAATGAATATTTCTAATGATTTCTAAGATTCCTCCAATTCTTAAGTTCTATGACTCTATAGGCTCTTTTAAAGTCCCTGAATCCCAATTAAGGCAAATTATATGCGGATGGTCCTATCTACCTTCTTTTGTAGGGATCTGTGTTTTGGTTGGAAAAGCAACTTCCTAGACAATTGGTATTTATAATTAACTATCTTCTCCACTACATACATACATACATACACACACACACACACACACACACACACACACACACACAGTTACTTCGTTCCAGAATATTATTCCTGGTCCTTAGGAAAATAGGTGGAAAAAATAGATGTCTCCCACATCTTCCAGATCCCCATTCATTAATAATAACTCTCCTTTCTATAACCTTTAAGCTTTACCAAGTACTTTCCTCACAATGATGCTGGGTTATCAGTAGTGAAAGTCCTATGATTTTATGGATGAGGAAGATAAGTCTCCGAGGAATGGAGAGATCTGCCTATAGTCACACAGCCAGTCTGTGTCAAAGTCAGGTTTTCAACCTTGGATTTCAATATTTCAGCTCCAAACTCTTTTGCTATACCATATTGCTTCTTAATCAGCTCGATTCTGGCCTCAGGCACTTACTCACTATGTGACTTGGGAAAGTCACTGGCCGTGTTTGCCTCAGTTTTCTCATCTATAAAATGAGCTGGAAGAGGAAATGGTAAACCACTCTAGGATCTTTGCCAAGAAAATCCCAAATAGAGTCACAGTCAGACACAACTGAAATTATAATTCATTATTGGGTGTCCTTTACCCCGATGCCTATACGGTTGCACATGTTGAACCTCATATCATCCCTTGTCAGTCTAGGACAAGAGTTCTTAATCTGTTTTGTGGTATGAACCCTTTTGGGAGTATAGCAAGGTCTATAGACCATTTCTCTTCATAATGTTTCTAAGTTGCAAAAGAAACAAACTATATTGAAACACAATTATAAAGATATTTTTTAAAACAAGTTCATGGAAACCATAAGACCCCCTGGTCTAGATCTTCCTCCTCAATGACTCCTCCTTAGGCAGGCTTATCCTAGAAAATTTTTCTTCCTAATCAAATTTCCCATTTCCTCAGGGTCATGATTACAGCTTGCTATGGAGACAGAACTGATGCAATAATCTAGTTCCCCCTACAGGTACTAATAACTGATGGCCTGACACCCTTCTAGGGATTTTAGTAGGGAATGATGCCTAAACTCAGAGAGTTAAACCTCTAAGCACCATGGTAGGCTGATAGGGAGATAGTTGAGGGTGTTAGGGCCTTCCCTGCACTCATCAGCTCAAACTAAATAGGCAGTTGCCTATGTACACAGGACCAATCTTACCTTGTATTAATGGAGCTCTCTTTTCTCCAACCCCCTCTCTCTGACTTCTGTTTGTGCTCCTCTTTTCTGTTCTCTTCAAAACCTCATCTCTCCCCAGGGACTACTTCAGAGATCCTCATATTTCTAAGTGACTACAGTTCAATAGGTTGAGGATGAATTCCCAGCTGGGAACTCCTAGATGGGAGTAAGTAAGCCTGGGCCCAAAGAACTACACACCTGGCAAAGTGTACAGCTGCAGGAGTGTATTATACTTAATGCCAGTAGATCTTATGATGGCATTAGACCCCAATTAGTGCTTGGGCAGCTGAGGGAAAAGCCCCACCCTCTTCCACATTCATCAATTCATGACTTTCAAGAAAAAAGGGATCTCTAGTTTGGGAGTTTGTTTTCACAGGACATCTGAGTGAAAATGGTGGGGAAGTTTGTTTCAATCAGTGTGTCTGTCTGCCTGCCTCTCCATAGGAGGATCATGGCCCTGGAAGCCTCTCCGTTATATCACTAATTACTCTGTTTCTAAGCAAAGATGATTCCAGGATAGATCAATGTCTATGTTCTTCTTTAAAAGGAGAAAAAACCCTCTGAAGGATTGATATAGCAACATCACATTGTACTACATGGCCCTTCTCAGTCTATACCCAAGTCTCATCCTTCCTTTACAATGCCTCATCACTCTTAGAGTCCACAAGCTCTTCCAAATGGATAACAGTAAACCATCTTACTGTAGTCCATTTCCTCTTTTGCCTTATGAGTGGAAATTTCAGTGGAAATTGAGCAAAGCAGCAATCTGGATCTCTCTGTCCTTCCTCTGCCTCTGTTTTTTCGTCACCCCATGTCTAACCCTGTTCTTCCTCTCCATCTCTTTCTGCGTCTCTTTCCATTTGTCTAGCCCATCTGTGTTCATTTCTATTTGTCACTGTCTTTATCCCTCTGCTTTTGTCTTTTTCTTTTTCACAATCATATACCCAGTTCAGGAGTCCATAGTTCTGAAGTCAGAACTGTGAGGTGTTTGGTGAAGCCATGAGGTATGTCACTGAGGATATGAGAACAACCATGAATGAGTCATGGAAAATAGGGGTTGACAAGGAATCGTGACTGAGTTGCTGAATGCATTCCCTATTCTCCCCTCTCTCCTCCTTTCTGGGAGATTCACAGACACCTCCTCCCCAATTTCTGTGAGTGGGCCTTTCTCATAATCTTCCCACCTACCCCACTAAGACTGACAACAACTGGCAGAAACCAAGAGCTCTTAAGAGCTCAAGGTACCCTTCCTCTGGCTCCCATATGTCCTTTCTCTATCACTACCCTTTAAGATTGGGTTTTTCCATGCATAATTAAGGGAGGGAGGGGACCACAGTTATTCAGTGAACGGTGGATTCTTCCACTTCCCATTTCTATCCCTTTCTTCCCTTCTGTCTCCACTACCCACTTATCCAAAGCCTTCATGAAATTCTGGGCTATCCAGAATCTCCCACTCCAGATCCCATTTAGACTTGCCCAAGTAAGTAGTACTCTGTGACCTCCATACTCACCCAACACATACATCACAACCTCAGATATTTTCAGGGCCTAATTTCAACAAACTGTACCATTATAATAAACTAATTCATAATGAGGTACAAGTGGCTGATAACTAATTAGTGGGCTGTCCCTCCTTGTTATTGATCCTTTAATAGGAACCTTCGGTACTTTATAAGATGGGTCATTAATAGTAATGGGGCAAGCTATAAGGGAAGTATTTGGGAGTGACTGAAGCCTTCTCAGAGCCTCCACACCACAGTTATAACATTTCTCCTATCTATCCCCTTCTCTCCATTCATGCAATCATCATGCTAATTCAGGCTTTGATTTCTTGTCATATAGACTATTGTAATAGCTTCTTCATTGGTCTCTCTGTCTTAAGTCTGACCCTACTCCAATTCCTCTTCCACCTAGCTGCCAAAATACTATTCCTAAATTACAGGTTTAACTATGTCACTCCAGCCCTCCCTTTCTCCAGGGGCTCTCTATAACCTCAGGATCACATATGACCTGTATAAACATATGATGGCGTAGAAGGAATGATATACATATATTATATACCAGCTCTAAATCTATGAACTTATCATTATAGTTATTCATATAGTCACACATATTCTCTCTCCTTCTATAGAATTCAAACTCCATAAGAGTTCTCCATTCTATTTTTAATTTTGTATTCCCAGCTCCTAGCATAATGTTTGACATGAAGCAAATGATTAATTTTTATTATTTTAATTAATATTTTAATATTGATTGGCTAATGTGTGTAAGGACAGCCCTCAAGGTGTATTGAAAAGGAACCAGACTTTGAATCTCAGGTGTCCTATTTACTATCCATATGACCCTGAGCAAGTCATTTCCCCACCTTTAGCTTCAGCTTTCTCATCTCTAAGATGACATGATCAGGAAGGACCCTTTTTCTAAATCTCTAATTTAGAAATCCCTCAGTCATTTATTACAGTGCGGAGCTAAGTTAACTCAATGAACAGCAAGGTTGTATGTTTTCTCTCTGTCACACTCTCTTCAGGAGAGTTTTCCATGACAGGTCTCTTTGGTTCAGTCTTGGGTTTTCCTTTTCATCCAAGTTGTGACCAGAACAGGACACTTCCAGCCCAACTAGGTCTCCTCACACCCACCATAGTCATCACCATCTCCACATCTTTGTTTATTTCATTCTCTTAGATAAGAATGCTTTCCCTATTTCCTTCTACCTACCCAAATTCTAATCATCTTTCAAGGGTCAAATCAAACCCCATCTCTTCCATGAAGCTTTTCTTGGCTTTCCTTTCTCTGACCTGATATTTCATTTAAAAGTCAAGTCATGCAATCCAGTCTCTGATGATAAAATTTCCTGTATTCTAGAACCTAGCTCCCAGGATTTATGAGGATCAAATTAGATAACATTTATAAAATGCTTAACACAGTTCCTGGCACATAATAGGTACTATATAAATGCAAATTATTATTATTATTATTTTATGATTCACTCTTTCAGAAAGTAGGAGTTTTGTCACATCAAATATATTGTGAGCTTTTAAAGTGTAAAACATTGTCCTAAGGATAGACACATGGCAGTTGCTCAGGTCAGTTATGTTGATTGAGGAAGAAATCAAGGGCCACAATGGGGAATTTTCCTTTGTCTAAGAATTCCTCTTACCCTTAGGACCATGGCATGATCTCCTGAATCGAGTTGTAAGCTGTGCCTTAATGCTCATTCCAATGCAAAAGATCTATTTGCTAATCCCAGATATGCCAATAGCTTCCTTGTCTGGGCCTCAGTGTTCTCACTTTTAAAATCTCCAGGATGGTATCTGTCCTATACTCTCTATTCTGAGACATGAAAAATAAAATAAAATAATAGCTCTGAAAATGCTTTGATGAAATTAAAAGGCATGCAAATGTCAGACACTATTGCTAATATTTCACTTGTATAATATTAATATATGTGAACTGTAATATCATATTATTGAAGGGCAGCGTAGTAGGGGAAAGAAGGCTAAAATTTAGGGTAAAGCTTTTAGGAAAAACTTTTAGGTAAAGCTTTGAGGTAAAGCTATGACATTTACTAGCACTGAAACCATAGTTAAGTCATTTTATATGTCTGAGACTCAGTCCCCTCTCCTGTATAATGCAGGTAATAATACTTATGATATCTATTTGTGAAGGAGTTACAAGATACAAACTACTTTGTAAACTTTAAGGTGCTAGATAAATATGAGTTATTAATATTTTTACTCACAAAACTAACTTTATACAGTAGAAGTATTCCTGAAAATGTGTGCACAAATAAAATATTTGTATTACAAATTATGTTTTAAATGAATAAGGGAAGTACATAGTGTGTATAATGAACAAATCTTTATTGACTTTAATTAAATTGAAAGGAAACTATAATGAACATTTCTGCAAAGTGAATAATGTATTTCTGTAAAATGAATAATCCTTTTCCCCCAATTTACCTCATATTGGAAACTACTTATTCACAGAGCATTGATATTAAGTGGAGACCACCATTTATAAAATGTGGATGGCATGGTGAAGCAGTAAGGACAGTATTAACGGGGCAGATGTGGGGTTGGAGTGTGACTGTCTGTGATCTGAAAAACGAAGCCTGTCAGTTCTCATTCTTTGACTGGTATTTTGGAGCCAGGGTTTAGGTATAAAGCTACCAATAATAGTTGATCTTTCCATAATGCTGTGATGTCTGCAAAGCCAAACCCTCAGGAAGTTTCTCATGTTCCAAATGAGAAAACTGAGGTTCAGATAGATTTACTGACTTGCCCAAGGCTCACATATCTGGTAAAAATAGAAGTAGCATTTGAACCCAAATCTTTCCTGATGTCAAGACTAGCACAAATCCTACCCATCTCTCAATTGCCAAGTCCTGACAGTGCCACGTACACCGCAGCACTGACCACTGTAATAATCTCTGCCCTGATTCTTGCTGTAAAATGACCAAGCTGAAGAAGTCACCATGTTAAGCAGTTATGATAGCAAGAAACAAGGAGATGTGGTTGCTCTGTATTTTGAAACAGAGTTAAATGAAACAGGTCTCTGACATCAGTAAGAGGCTAGAGATGGAGCACACTGTGTTAAAGAAGGAGGACATAATACATAACAATCTACGGAGAGATTTTGTGGAGCAGAGACATAGATGAGCACCTTCAAGCTACTTTGGGTGGAATGGAGTGCACATGAAGGCCCTGAGTGCCAAATTAAAGTCTTGTGAGACACCCTGGCTTGAGTCCCTGGGTTTCCTTGGGAGAAAGATCTAAAGGGCAAGTCATTGAACTCCAATTGCCTCCAAAAATAAAAATAAATAAAGAGGATGGGAAATAATCCAAGTAGGAGAAATCTAGGTCGTGGTCTGTATAATTTAGTTTTGGTAGCAGTAGTAGGATATTGGTACCAAGTTCCCTGTTTCATTATGGGGTTCTAGATCTTTACTGACATGGGAGATAAAGACCTCTAAGAGAAACTTTGCTGGTATTTCTATTTTTCTTTGGAAATACAGAAGGAGACAATGGAACTCACAAAGGGTCAATTCAGAACCCTTAGAAAATGTGGTCTCTACTCCCTTGACCTTCCACCTGGGATGGAAGGAGACAGACAGGGAGAAACCATGCAGCCCGGCATGTGTGTGGGGTGTGCAGATAGATGGCTCATAGCCCCTATCAAATCAAATTCCATTCAAATAATTCATTATGCACCTACTCCATGTCAGGCACTGTGGTAGGCACTGGGGATGCCTCTCCCTTCCCCCAAAATGGAGTCTCTCCCCTCAAGGATCTCCCAGTCTATTTTGAATTTCTGAGTTCATCAGCACCAGCCTCCTCGAAGCTATTAGCACCTATCCTGGCTCTTCCCAAGGTCCCTTGCTCTCAGCTGGACAAATGATGGAAGAAAGGGTCTGCGTCTATGACATCGGTAAGAGAACGGAGGCATGTGATGTTTCCTTGTTCCCCGAACCCCACAAACCAGGATCTGCCCTCCTCCCTAAAGATTTGAGGGGAACATTTAGGGCCCAGTTTCAGGCTACCATCAGTATCTTAGCAGAACTGACCCTGGCTGTCAATTCATTCCCCCTCCCAAGGGCTAACTCCTAATGGATTATGACATTTGGCACACACACATCCCTCCCTTTCCCCGTGGCACCTCCATTTCCTTAGAGAGCCCTCAGAGACAAAAATAAAGCCTTCAAGACCCAAAGGAGGTGATGCTCTGATGGTGGAATTTCAGGCGCTGTGGCAGGCAGGTGAGGAAGAAGGCTGTTACGTCGTTCTCTGCTTCCACACAAGTGCTGCTCTGTACCTCGGGCTCCTTAGGGGACAAGCATCTTCAAAGCTGCATTTCACCATTCCCTTGTCTGCCTACTGGCCTGCCTCTCTCCCCACCCCACCCCCCTCAAAGTAAATCAATTTTAGGTTGAAAAGGAGAAATGAATTCTTTCAATTAGGGAGGGGAAAAAATTCCTCATGGCTCTAAGCCGGTCTGGCTGTGCTTGCTGCGCACTGTTGGCTCGCTTCTGAGATGCAAACCGAGCGCCTGATAAATGGGAATGATTTGAATATCCTGAAAAGACTCAGCCCAGGGCCAGCTCCTGCATGGGAAGGATAAGACTGGCCAGCTTTTAGAGCTTTTCTGCCTCAGCTTTCAGTGGCAAAGTGAGGGAGCCAAAGAGGTTCTGGAGGCTAGCTCAACCCTCTCCCCTCACGCTTTATGTCCTGGCCCTTTCAGGCCAAGGAAAAGAAGACATCTTTAGTGGAGAGTAGCCCTCTAAATGCTTTTTCAGATGGAGTGGTGGCAGAGCTAGCATGAAATGATGGTGGGTAGAAGGGAAGGGATGTAGATTGTAAGAAGCTGGCTATAGCTTATTATAAAATTGGGGGAGGAAACATGTGGAACTTAGGAATTTCTTAGTTCCTTGGTGTAGACATACATACATGCATATACACAGAGGCCCACACATGTAACCATATGCCTCAGACCATCCATAGACACATATTATACACACACATACACCCATATCCATGCATGACTATATACACATAGGGTTTTATGGTATTATATACACCCAGGATTTAGAGGTAGGGAGAGCCTTAAAGATTATCTTATCCAGTGCTCTCATTTTACAGTTGAATAAAGAGAATCAGAGAATGAAAGTAATTTGCCTAAGGTTGCACAAGGAGCCTACCTGCACCCTACTACCTACCAGCCTGACAGCTCCCTACTACCTATCAGCTTACCACCCACCAACTAGGTCCTCTGACTGCAAAATTACTGCTCTTTTCACTATACACAATGACTCTTATAAACAATCCCCCACTTACAGGCAGGTGCTAGAAGTACACTCATTCACACACACACACAGATATACATACATACATATATACACACACATATATGTACACAAGATAAACACACTCCCATGCTTGAACTCACAAACATAGTACATAGACGTACAATTATGCATATACATAACACTGCTGTACATCTCACATACAAATACACAGGTGTAAATGTCCATGTATACATATAAAGGTCCATACCCACATGCTCCTGTCCCAGCATAGTACACATGCTTTCAAACATTCTTTGTTCAGACATGCCAACTATTTCACAGACACACACACACACACACACACACACACACACACACACACCTCCTTTTTCCCCTTTCCTGGAAGGCAGGACCAGCTTGGCCCTTAATTGGTGTAGTTGGTTTGTTATTATTGTTGCCATTTGCAATCATGTCCTCCTCTTCCTGACTCTATCTGGGGTTTTGTGGCAAAGATCCTGGCATGGTTTGCCATTTCCTTCTCCACCTCGTTTTACAGATGAGGAAACTGAGCCCAACAGAATTAAGAGACCTTCCCAGGGTCACACAGCTAGGAAATGTCTGAGACCAGATTTGAATTCAGAAAGATGAGTCTTCAGCACTCTATGCACTGCGCCATCTAACTGCCTACATAGTATTATGTGGAAGGAACCTGGAAGGCCCCCCACCCCATTATATTATCTCCTATGTCCCCTTGTCTTGGTCTCTGAAATATCACCATCTTTGGGGATAAGCATTGATGTTTCTAACCTTCCTTAAGAAATATGAACCTCACTGTCTTTCAGTCCACAGCTCCTCAGTGTGAGTATACTAAGGGGAAGGGATTGCTATGGGTTTGTGTATTAGAAAGAGCTCTGAATTTGGAATCAGAGGACCAGGGTTCAAATCCCCACTCTGCTATTTAACACCTGTATGACCTTGGACAACTCACTAACCCTTGAACTGACATTTCCTGTAAAATGTAGAAGGTTAGGCTAGATAATCTCTAAGAAAATTTTCAGTTTTACATCATCCAGCCCCATACACTTCCTGAAATAGGTAGGTTTTGATCCTGTGGTAGACAAAGGGAAAGCACATGTAAAGAGGATAGAAGAAGGAAGTTCAAGTTAGGACCATACAGAACGGCCTTTGCAAAGGCATTTCCAACTGATGCTGCCTTCTCCCTCCTTCTCCTCCTCTTCTTCCTCTTCTTAGACTCAGGGGTCTCTCTAGTAATTCAATTTCATTGAACCATTAATTAAATACCTACTTCGTGCCAGGCCTGTGGTAGGTGAGGGAATTGCAAAGACAAACAACTTCTCCTTGAATGCTTTTCCTGAGAACATCTTCAGATTCTTACTGGGCCCCGCCAGCATGCTTGTACAGAGGCACTTGAAGCTGGAGCCTCAGATGTCGGTGGAACCGACAGCCAGATGACACAATTGAGGGGAAGGGGAAGGGAAAGACACCCCAGGGAGAGGAGGGCGACAGCACGAGGAAAGACGTCAGAGAGGCCTCTGACCGCTATTCATTTTCCTCCCCGGGTGTCTCCATCAATAACCGTCTATGGAGCAGATGGGGGAGGGTGGATGCTGCCAGGCATGATCATCAGGGATCGGTGGTAGGGAATGGGAGCAGGAGAGATTCTGCTCCAGGCTGGCCTGGCTCATTTCAGGAGGATAAGGCTGCATGAAAAGTAGAAGGAGGGAAGGGGGGCCTAGAAGGCAGCAACCTATATGAAACAAATGGAAAATATTTGTCTTCTGTGCCCTCCACTAAATCTCTATTTTCTTTCCCCTCTCTCCATCTCTGTCTTTTTTTCTGTCTCTTCCATTGTCCCATCTCTGTCTCTACTATCTTCCTCCTCTTTTCCATCTCTTGTTCCCGTTTCTCTGTTTTCTCTCTAGAGTCTCTCTTTTCTCCAACTCTTTCCTCTCTTTCTCTGTTTCTGTCTACCTCTGCCCCTCTCTCTGTCTCTCTGTCTTTCTTTTTCTTCCTCCCTTGCTCCCTCCCATTCTCTCTCCTTCCTTAGGGAAGGGAGCAATAAAATTCAGTGATGAGAAAAGGTTTAAATGTAATTAAATTTAGCCAGTCTTTGCGGAGTGTCTTCCATGAGTTTATCCCTGTCCGAGGTACTATTGAGGAAACAGAAGAAAAATGGTTCTTGAGGAGCACAGAGTTTCTCTGGAGAGACAAGAGGCACACACATTAAAGAAGTAGACAGAGGACAATGTGTGATCAAGGGCTGGATCATATGATTCATGTTCTAAGTGCTGTACAAGTTCAGAGAAGGGGAACTCAGAACAAAGGATCATAGGAACATAGATTTAGAGCTGGAAAGTACCTTAGAGATAGTCTAATCCAAATCCCTCATTTTACAGATAAGAAAACTGAAGTCCATAGAGATTAAATAATTTTCACAAAGATATGTGGGTAGTAATCAGGTAAGTAGAGCAGGGATTTTAATTCAGATCCTTGACTCCAAATTGGGTGTTCTTTAACACAGCATTGCTAGAGAAGACTTTCTAGAGAAAGATGGATAGGATTTAGCTAGAATGAGAAAATAGGCTTCAGATGAGGAGAAACTTAAGTAAAAACACAGAGACCCAAATGCTTATGATACACTCAGGGGAAAATGAGGCAATCAGCTCAGCAGGAATAGATGTATATAACTCCTTGAGATATATATCTTAAGAACTCTGACTTTGCTCCTGATATTGAAAATTTTTGCTCACTGGCAGACCTATAAATGTAGGCATCATTGTCTAGCTAAATTCAACTTTTCTCAGAATCACCTATATGCATGATTCTAGGAAGTTACTCTTACCTATCCTTCTTTGCTCTGTCACAGTGACTAGAATTACACAATTAGGGAGTCAGGGAGCCATTCTTTTGGGTTAAGGCTTTGTCCCTAGTTAAAGGCAAACGTGCCTTGAAAGGGTAACTATTAAATCACTAATACTTGAGTATGAATGGGTTTCTCAGATTATTTTGCTCTCTGTTAAGAATAGCTTGGAAACTAGATGTCTGAGCAGGAAAAGGCACAAAAAGAGAGGTGTGGAAAAGGAACTAGAAGTGGGGACCAGGAAAAAGAAACATCAGGCAGAGCCTTGCTACAAAGTCCTCTCCTCTCCTCCTCATTGGAAGGGAAGAGATGAGTATCCAAGGAGACGTTGTCATTCTGTGTCACCACAAGAGAGCACTGCTGCTCCCACCTCGTGGTCAGAGAGTAAACCAGGCGGTGAAAGAGATCTCTGAACTCAGGAACTGGGCTTGTAGAATCTAGTGTGGATGTCTGCATGTGAAATCTTGTGTGTGCACATGTAAGGAAGCATGGGAGTATCTGTAAGCAATCTGTGGGTACAATAGGAGTACATACTCTGAGGGGCTGGGGAGGGGGTAGACTATCCAAGTCCTTTAAGCATATATAGATAGCAGTAGCAGCTTTTACACAGGAAGGAGAGAGACAAAGGCAGAAAAGTGAGACTTTCAGAGAGAGGAGAGGAGAAGTACAAGGAGAGGGGGAGGAAAGAAAAGTTGGAGAAGAGAATTAAAGAGAATGAAGAGGGATAAAGGACACAGAGACAGCAGAGAGTAAAGAGATGAGAAATAGGTGAGGAGAAGGTTGAGAATTTGAGAAAAGAATCAGGAAAAGAGGGAAAGAGAAAAGGAGAGAGGTAAGACAAATGGACAGTAGAGAGAGAGGCTGTGAGATAGGGAGAGATAGGGAAACTTGGGGGAACATAAAGATGATGATGATGGTAGAGAGAAGCTGAGAGGAGAGATGGAGGGAGAGGAGAGAGACTGCAGTGGTGAGATGGGGAAAGGGAATAGGGGTGAGAGGGAGAGAGGAAAGATCCAAAGAGGAGATGGAGAAGAATGTTCAGATCACTGCCTTGAGCTGCGTAACATAAAGACCTAGCCCTCATATAGCCTATGTCCAATCCTCTTTGGGTCAGCTGCCATCACTGACCCTTTCCTGCCTTTCTTTTCCCAGGCTGTGCCTTCCTCACATACTGCGAGCGGGAGTCAGCCCTGAAGGCCCAGAGTGCACTGCATGAACAGAAGACATTGCCAGGGGTGAGTCCAGCCTCTGCATCACCAACTTGGGTTCTCTCCTATTTCCCTTGGGAGCTGGGGAGGAAGTTATGCACAGATACCTAGGACTGTGGACTCAAAGTAGTGTTGCTGACATGTTGGCCATCTCTTATGGCTGTCGGTAGGAAGTAAACAGAAGGCAAGACCAGAGCTGAGGAGGTGAAATCCTAATCTAGTCTTTCCCTTCCCTGAGCAAAGGATGGTGGCAATATTGGAGACACACTCTCAATTTCTCCCTAAGATATAAACTCATTGCACATGATAGATTAACCTGACAGCCTGTTCTAACACATAGGATGTCGGTGCAAACAGGAAGGCTTGTGGAATAGGACAGAATGGAGTGGTGAGAGGAGATGAAAGTAAGATGAACCAGTAGAGTTTCACTCATAACTAAGAATAGGTGGCCTTCTTATTCAGGAAGACCTGGGGCATGAGGTGGGGAGAGAGACCTTGGAAAAACCGATACCTCTGTTTATAACTCTGTATGTCCCTCCTACTTTCCATACTCCTGAAGTTCTTCGGGTTAAAGATACCTGTCAGAAAATTTAAGCTGTCCCCCTAATCAGATCTGGGACAGGTGAGGCTTTGCATTGCCCATAGATGCAGCCCCCACCCCCACCCCTGAGTGGTGACAGCTCTGTTCTAATCCGTCTTCAGCTATCAGCAGACTTCGTGGAGCCATGGAAGACCCATTTTCTTGTGGCCTTGGAAGAATCCCATATATGCTTCCTCCTTCTACCCCTTCTCAACTCTGACTTCAGATAGACAAGGGGCAAGAAAGATGAAGGTATCATCTCCTGAGGGGGCTAGAAGTCTAATGGGTGAAGGAAACTCTTAACACAAGGGAGTCTGAGCCCAGTGGCTTTTTAATGAAATTGGCCTCTTCAAAAGTCAGCCAAGAAGAGGTTTCCTTGATCCCAGAGCAGACACCAAACATGTTCTGAGCTCCTTTGCAGGGGTGTGAGATCACCTAGGTTTATTTAAGGAGTCAGCCGTTGTCTTTGATAAACTATCATGCCCCGATCCTGTTTTATAGCTTCTCTGAGTGGGAGGAGGAAATTATTTATGGCCCCCCTAACTGGGTGTGATATCAGCCATTGCTATTATCTAGGCGAGTTCATCATCATAAAATAAGAAGCATTCTTCAGGTCAAGGGTCCAAGTTTTCTCTTCTAGTGCTCAGTGACAGGGATATACAGATGGTTCTCTCTGTATCTAAGGATCGATGGATAGATGTGTATGCACATTCACATATATCTAACATAGACATGACATGTACATGTCTAATATACACCACTCTGAGGCACACATGTGCTACATGTATGGGGACTTGTGTATAGTTCTATGGATAGCTTAAACACAAAGAGGTGCAAGTGAATATAAATTTGTGTATATTAATACATGATCTTACATTCCCTTGCCCCTGATGACAAACAATGAAAGGGAAGAGGCAAGCGCACCATTAACAAGGGTGGGAGGGGTTAGAAGGAGGATGCAGCACAGCTAGGAGACCTTCGAATCAAAGATCAGTTGGTTTGGCTTTGGGGGGTATTTTTTTATTTCTGAATTATACAGTGTCTGCCCTCACATTACCACAGCCTTCCTATTTGTTATTGCCAAGCACGGGCTGAGTCATTTTAATAATATGCACATGGATGCAAATGTATGGAAATGATGCGCCACGCAGATTCTGTGCGAAGCCCGGGCCCAGGCTTGGTGGTCGTGTATGGTGGTGTGTTTTAGTGGAGTGGCTCCCTCCACATATTTTACAGTAATTACTTTCTGGATGTGCTCTGTGAGGTGACAGAAATATGTTCCACCTCATCCCATGTTATATGTGAAACGTAAAGACATATTGTGAGATAATCAAAAGACTTCTGAGAAGGTATGTGTTGATTAATAAAGTGTTTATGGTACTTTGTTTTGAGGAAAATTGTGATAGATATTTTACAGCAACCCGAACGGAATTGAAAATATCACATTGTTATGGGAGGCCCTTCATCAGCCTGCGGGAGATTGCTGGAGAGTTTCAAGATTGCTAAAACCAAGGAATCAGACGGGGATAAGAGAGGAGAGGCGAAGAGATGTGAAGAGGGGGAAATTCAGGAAGGTGGAGGAGTGGAGGAGGGGGGTTGCTGTGAGGAGTCCAGCGGTGAGGAGAGGGGGTGGGGCAGAACTTAGGCCTAAGTGTTGATTGTTCAGGATCCAACATTAACTTGTGGTTGTTTATTTTACATATAATAGAATAGCTGAATGATGGAGTGTATTAGTTCTTTAATAATTTATAGAAATACTTTGATGTTGCAGTAATTACATTAAAGGTCACATATCAAAGGTAATTTGGGTGAGCAGCTGTGATGGTTTCTCAGAAGCAATCAATATCACTGTCCGTGGTGCTGATTTCACCAAGGGGCCTGCCAGATTAAAGAAGGCTTATTACCAGGCAGAAAGGCCCAGGGGAAATCAAGAACACACTGGAGCGACGCACTATCCTCTTTTTCCACCGATAATTAACACTGTTCACCATAATCTGTGCTAATCCTTCATACTGGGAAATCCACTGGCATTTTCCAACATCACAAAGACAAGTTGGGCAAGTTTGAGGAAAAGAAGGAAGGTCTATGTGTGTCTGTTTGGAGGTGGGGGAAGAAGAGAAAGGACAGAGGCTGGGGATGGGGGGAAATCAGAGATGCTACATGTTATGCAGGGTAATGAATAGGTAGGGGAAAAAACCTTGTGATTGCAGTTTTCCATTTCTAGAGAATGCTGCCCCCACAGACTCACCCAGGTGCAAACAAGGAAAATTAATAAATAAAAATGATGCTTTAAAGTAGTCATTCTGATTACAGACAGTGGAACTGTTGTTATTATTCTGGTTAGTCTGTCCCCCTCCTATGAGTCTCAGGTTAAGAGATGATGCTAGGCTATGCCAGATAAGGGGCCTGATTGCCAGATAATCGGTGCTCCTGCCAGCCGAGTCGAGGGTCACGTTGACTGGCATGGTTGGGGGTGTTGGGATAGACCACTTATTTGGGGCAACCACCCCTGAATGCCCCAGCTGGACCCTTTTTTATGAGACTCAGGGGAATAAATATGAAAATAAGAACCTGGAAAACTGGTAACCTCAGCTATTTAGGCTTTTTTCCAGACTTCAAAATCCATTAAAATCAATCCATTAAAATCAGCCTTACACCTCCCTACTGAGGGGAAGCAGGAAGAGAAAGGGGGGAGGAAAAGAGAAGGGGGAAAGGATAGTACTAACAGCAGATTCTGTTTCTCAGCAAGTTACTGAATTGGCATCTCGCCTCTAATAGGAACAAAATCTGTTGCGTTTCTACCACACATACTCACGCCACCAAAAAAAAATAAAACATGTAGCACTGTGTCCCACCCACCCTCGGTTAGATACAGAAAAAGAAAGGTGGTATTCTCTCTGGGAGACTGCAAATACTGAAAGAAGACATGTACAGGGCTGTTCTTGAAAATGGGGGCAGGTGCAGATATTACAGGCACGTCAGTGGGAGCAACCCTTACCAAAAGCTGCATGCCAGCTGAGAGAGTCATTTCTGTGCCAGGGTCACAAATGGATTATGATTTCAGAGCCAGAAATGATTTGGGAAGAACGGGATTACCAAACCATGAAGCTTCATCAGAGCCTTTCCTTGGAACACAACCTTCTGCCCACATCCATGCAGGGCTACTCTACTCTGTCTCCTCTTCCTCTGCTCCTCCCCACCCTGCCGTCCTCTTCTGTTTCCAAAGTTTGTGCTACCTTACAAAACGCAGTTCACATTTCAGTGTGGCGCAAATTTTCAGTCCCTCAAGAAACCAACAAATATTTTTCAAATGCTTATTATGTGCAAGTATGTGAGGAATTACAAAGAAGATGGTTATTCAGGTCCTAGCCTCAGGAACCTACAATTTAGTTGGGGAAGGCAGAAGAAGCATGAACAGATAGATGAATAATAGTACAAGGCAATACTAAGGGCCAAATGAATGGCATAAAGGTAGGAGGCAAAGACAATAGAGTACTGAGTCAGGAAAACCTGGGTTCAAAGCTCACCATTCATGCTTCCTATGGAACCATTGGCAAATTATTCAGCTGTTCTGAACCTCAGTTTCCTCAGTTATAAAATTAAGGTTTTACACCTGTAATGATTAACCTCACAAGGCAATTGTGAGGCTCTAATGAGATCATCCAGGCAAAATCTTTTGCAAACCTTTAAAGCACTATAGAAACATCTATTATTAGTGCATTATTATTTCTGATAATAGGTGCCATGGGAAAGAGAAAGAGGTAGGGTCCAGCTATGTTAGTGTGAAAAGGCAAAGTGAAAGAGGCTGAGCTTTAACTGGGCCTTAAGGGATTTCAACAGATAAAGAAAAATAGGAAACAATATTGCTACACAGGGAATATGATCAGAAATTGGGAGTGGTCTGCTATGTAAAGGATGGACTGGATTTGTTTTGCTTTCCTCAAGTTCACCATAGGGCCTACTGGATGGGTGTTATTAGTTCCACATCTTTAGAGATCTTCAGGCAGAAAGACACTACTTATCCAACGTACTATAGGTGGCATTCCTATTTTGGAACTAGGTGCTATTAAATGATAAAAAAAAAACCAACAATAATAATGACTCCTCACATTTCTATATCATGTTAAGGTTTACGTGGCAGTTAATTCACACCCCTCCTATAAGAATGGATATGTAATTATTATCCCCATTTCTCAAATGAGAAAACTGAGACTAACACAGGTTACATGATTTACACATTGTAGTACAAGTGGCAAGAGCACTAGGGGTCAAATGCAGGTCTCCTTATTACAAACTCAGAACTTTCTCCACTACTTCATTCTGCTGCCATGTTCCTTTCTGGCTCTAGAATTCTGTTGGTTTCCTTAGTTAGCTGGAGTGAAATTTGGGGGTAGGAGAATCAGTTGGGAATATCAAGTTGAAGAGGTCATTTGGGGATAACTTGTCAAAGGCCTTGAATTCCAAGTTAGATCTGCTTAGAAGAAATCTATTAATTAAAATAGCCCTACTACATATAGGAATCTTTTGAATTTTGAAAGAAATCATCCTCCCAGGAGAACATGTCTGTTTCCAAATTAAAAACTGAGGACCCCAAAGGAGCAGACCAGATGTGAGGAAAGAGCAGATGCTTGCAGCCTGGACCCCCAGTGTGAGCCTGGCAATGGGATGGAGTTAGCAGCCAAAGCTCTGGGCAGTCAGTTGCTCTGCAAGGAAAAGGCAGCCTTCCTCAGTCTTCCTCTCCTTATGCCCAGGATCAAAGGTTTTAGAGTGTCTCTGGGGAAGGGGAAAAGAGGAGTGGCGTTCCACTTAGCAATGACCTCCCACAGTTTGATAGTGCAGCCTGGCAGCTCATTGGGCTCCGGGGGAGAGGGAGCTTCTATCTGCTTGGTAAACATTAAAGTTCCGATTCACTAGTTAAAGATTGGCTTTTGTGTCCTCACTCTGGCAACCTCTGGAATACAAAGCAAACTAACACTCCCTCTCTGTCTTCCTCAACCCCCTCATGTCAGCAGCAACTGACATGGACCATCCCTGCCACTCATCCCCCCTGAATCAGGTCCTTTGTGACTTTAAAAGGGTCATTTCCATGGAAATGCCATGTGATCTTCTCTGAGCTTGGGGTGGGGGGAGGGGAGAGGAGAGAGAGTGCCCAGAAGAAGTTAACATGGTCAAAATATACAACCATAGTTTTGAATAAAACACTTTCTCTTCCTTTCTCCCTCTTTCTCTTCCTCCTTCTCTTCTCCCCTTCTGTACTTTCTTCTGTCCATTCCTTTCTCTCTGCTTCCTTCACTGTACTCCTCTCTCCGTTTCCTTTCTTTTCTTTCCTTTTTCTTGGCTTCTCACTTCCATTCTTCCCTCTATTCTGTCTTCTATTTTCTCCTCTTCTCTTTTTCCATTCCTTTTCCCTCTTTTCTTGCTCGATGATTTCTGTCTTTCATCTCTTCTATTTGCATCCCTTCCCTTCTTTTTTTCCCTCTCTTCCACTCCTGCCTTTACCTTGACACCCAAAGGACACTCCAAGCTCTTCATGGGCTTTATGTGTTATTCAATGACAACTTCTCTGTCTCTGACAGGCCTGCCATTGGAGGATCAATCTAATTTTATGTACAACTGTAAAGATGAATGATAAGTAGAAAGGATCCAGGCAAGTACAAGATGAATAAATTATAAAGGGCAAATGATGACAAGACGGGGGTCCCTGGAGACAGTGATATGATAACAGAAACTAAAGATGAATTTATGATGGATGTAGTTAGCATGTACTGAGGCTGTTAATTCTTCAGGGTAGTTTTACAACTACTTGTGATTGGAGCAATCAAAGTATTTCATTTTAAAGAGAAACAGTGAATTTCCACTCATCTGCTCTGCACACACATCTATATGGATGGCTTTGTTGTTACGCATTGCCTGGGCCCCTTGGCATTTCTATCTTTCTTCCCACCCTCTGTAGCCCTGTCATCTGCTTCTCACCTCCAAACTCTGGGATACTGAGTAGGAAGTGGGGAAGTTATGCTATGGAGTGGCACAAGCTGCCAACAGTGCCCCTCTCCCATAAGTTTCTGGCTTCCTGACACTGCTGCTCTTTCCTTTTGAGGACAGAGGATGTGCTCAGTTATGACTGAAAATTAAAACTGTTCTGTTCATGAATTTAGAGTCAGAAGGGTGAAAGAAATCATCTTATCCTAGTCTTTTATTTTACAGATGAGGAAACTGAGCCAAAGAGAGGGTTAATAACTTGTCCAGGGTCATGTGGGTAGTAAGTGACAGAGCTGGTAGCTGAATCCAAGTCTTTTGACTTCTGATACAATATTTCTCCAATCACTCTGAGCCCTTGAATCATGAGCAATATCTCCATCAATATATTTTCCTCATCCCTTCATTTTTTCTTTTTCATTTAGGAAATAACTAGCAATTATCAATTATATAGTGCTTTATGGTTTTCAATACACTTTACAATTATTACTTCATTTTATCCTTACAGTGACCCTGGAAAGTAGGTGCTATCATTATCTTTATTTTTACAGATGAGGACAGAGGTTAAATGACTTACCCAGGGTCACACAACTAGTAACTATTGGAGGCTAAATTTAAACTCAGGACTTCCTACCTCCAAGCCCAGCATTCTATCCACCTCACATTCCCCCACCAAACCTTTCAATTCTCCACCTCTTGAAAATCTATCCACCAGCCATGCTGGAACTAAGAATCTGTATATGTGGGGAAAAAAGAGACACAAAGATGAAGCAGTTGGGTAAAATCATATTGTAGGGTGTGTTTATCCTTAATGGAGGAAAATATACCTCACCATCAGGTCTGCTCTTAAAACAACACTAGTCAGATCCTCCCTCCTATGAGAGAAGAAGAAACTGTATTCATTCAGTCCCTTCAAATCAAACATTAGAGCATTAGTGCAAGCGTTTCTTTGTTCTTTCAGAGCCCTCAATCAGCAAGTATTCACAAATGCCTACCATGCCCCAGCTCTAGGTTAGGGGCTTTGAAAGGTCTTCTATCCAGGGAGTTCGCAGTCCAGTTTACCCGCCCACAAGGAACAGAAAACAACAAAGTACAGCACACAATCAAGGGTGAGAAGGTACAGTTTACACTCTGAGCTATGGAAGAGGTCAGAGAAGGAGAGCAGTGTGGGAGGAAGTGGTCAGAGAAGGCCTGTAAAGGAGGTGGTGGAGTAAATTCAGCTCTAAAGATCAAAAAGGGGTCTAAAGGGTAGAGTTGGGAGAGGGGGAAGAAGAAATGACATTCCATACATGGGGAATCTTATAAGCAAAAGTTCTGAGGCTACAAATGAGTGTGGCATGGGCAGAGAACAATAAAAAAGTGAACTCTACTGGTACATATTAGAGAATAGTTGGGAGAAAAGAAGTTAGAAAGATGGATTGAGACAGATTCCAGGAGACTGGCCAGAGAATCCTAAAAGGCTATATAACTGTTGGTGGTCAGTGTTCACAGAAGTCACAAGGTTGACCCCTGTTCAGTCAGTGTGTCAGTTTATAGCTTTAATCTTGAAGCCTCAGTTTTTCCTTCTGTAAAATGAGATCTCATTGTACTCACTGTGTGCCGCAGTAATTGCATATAATGGGTTCTGCTGAGAATTCCCAACTTTCCCATCCACGGAACAGTAAAGTGTTAAAGTGGACTTGGTTTAGTCCCCACTCTGGAGCTGACTTTCTCTGTGCCCCTAGGGGTAACATTGTTGCTCTCTAAACATCAACTTCCTTTCAGGATAATTGCAATAACACTACATGAAAAGTAGTTTAAAAGACATCATCAAGGATAAGCATGACCCGGAAAGGAAAAGTCAGGCAACTGTGCAGTGAAAACAGATAGATAGCCTGAGTGAGGCCCCAGTAACCTGGATATGTTTCTCTTTGGAGCATTTATGGAAAGACTTGAATAAGACTCAAAGGGTGGGTGAGTGTGGTGGAGAAATAGAGATCTGCACCAGTGGAAGGATGAGATCCCAATCCAAATACCTGTTCTCCCCTGCCTACCTCTCACAGAGTTTTGGTGAGATCTCAATGGCCTCAGTTTCACTGTTGGTAAAATGCTAGGGGCTGAATAAACTCTCTCTCAGGTGATTTCTTTGTCTTTCTGTGTCAGTAAAACTTTGTAGATTGTACAACACTAAATTAACATAAGGGACCTGGAGCACAGATATTGCAAACAACTGGTGATAAGAAACTGTGTTTTTCTTTTTAATTTTTGTCTTTTGTTTCTAAGCAATTGTGTCTCAAGAAGAAAGGCCTGAGGATGCACAAGTGCAAAGCCTTTGCTTTCTCTTTAGATTTCTCTAAGGGCCCAAAGCCAATAAATCTGTTGATTCTCTTGGGAGGAGCATTTCCCACTTTTGGTCACTAACGGGCTCTAAGGAGCACCTGGAGACATCTGTGGTTACACCTCCCCCTGGTGACCAGTGAAAAAAGAATGCAACTTCCCTTCTTATTCGGTATTTACTAGACACCTACCAGGGCAGCTGGTAGAACAGTGTATAGTGTCAGGCCTGAAGTCAGGAAGACTCCTCTTCCTAAGTTCAAATCTGGCCTCACACACTTAATAGCTCTGTGACCCTGGGCAAGTCACTTAACCCTGTTTGCTCCAGTTTCCTAATCTGTGAAATGAGGAGGAAAAGGAAATAGTAAACCAACCACTCCAGTATCTTTGCCAAGAAAACTCCAAATGAGCTGGCTACAACTGAACCACAAAAACACCTACCATGTGCTCTGTCCTGTGCTGGCAGAGTTTCTGGCCTCCAGGCTAAAGTCTAAGTCTGAGAGGAGTGACCCAACTAAACCATAGTCCCCTAATAAGCCATGTGACCCTGGACAAATGTTTTCCCTCTCTGGGTCTCGGTTGTTTTTTCATCTGTAAAATGAGGAGTTTGGACTAAATTACGCCTGAGGTTCCTCCCAACTCTAATATTCTCTGATTCCCAGAAATGTTATTCAGGTAATTAAAGAAAATTACAAGAGAGTACAAAGTATCTGCCTATAAATAAGAGCAAAGTTCAGAGAAATAGAGATCTGAATATTACTATGCTGCATAGTAGTAAAGGAAGGCTTCATAGAGGAAGCAGGATATAGTTTTTCACCACATTGGATAAGGACAGGCAGAGAGGAAGGGGGTAGGGCATTCTAGATGGGGGGTATCAAGAGCAAAGATTCAGAGACAGAAATAAGAGTAGGATGTTTGGGGAACAATGAAAAGAATCGTCTGACCTGGGGCAGAGGGTATACATTGGAGAGCAAGCAGCAGAAAGTCAAGTTTGATATGATGACATTATAAAAAGCCTTGAATGCTAGCCTTACCCATCTGACTTTAATTTTACAGAGCACAAAGCCAGGGGAGGTTCTTCAGCAAGGAAGTAAAGTGTCAACAACTTTCTGATTCACATATCCTTCCCTTCTCAGGCTGAAATCTAGCTAACACATAACCTATGACCTAGGCACATAATAAGCTCTCTCTGGCTTTATGGATTCTTAAGGAGGGGGACTCAGTTGAGTAATGTATATAGTGAGATGATCTCTGTCTGTGGAGAGCACTTGGGCTCAACTAGGCATCCTGGTTGAGGACAGAGCAAGGCAAGTGTCAAACAGGCAGACACAAGCCTGAAGAGGGGAGTAAAACCACTGAAAAGACCCAAGACCAAGCCTGTCCATGAGAACACAGGATCAGAGGATCCTGGGTCCAGACCTGGAAGGGACCTTCAGAGCAAGCTAGTCTTACCCCCAGGTTTCTGAAACTCAGAGAGATCAAATGATTTGCCCAAGGTCACACTGATACTAAGTGGCAGAAAGATTAAACAGAAGTTCCTGTAGCTCCAAATTCAGCCCTTCCGCTACTACACAAGAATTCTCTGATTTGCTACTTACAGACGTAAGTGACATTGGCCAAGTCTAATCACCTTTTCTGAGTCTCGGGGAGGATAGGTTAGATCCTTGGTGTCAAAATCAAATAGAAATAGAGGTCCCTCCACTATTGATATGAATCCCTGAGGATAGCATATGGACACACTAACATTCTCTATATTGTGTTGTATTATATTGATTTGTTTAACATTTCTTGGTTTGGGATATACCCCAAATGGTTATGTATTTGACACATCTAGGACAGATGGACTTCAAGGTTCCTTGACACTCTAGCAGTCTAGGATTGTAAAGAGAAATGAAATCTCCCCAGGATTGTTAGTGGGTGGCTATTGTGGTGAAATTGGTTGTTTGTTGTCATTATTGTGGCTTCTGCTTTAGGAGTGTGTATGTGTGAGTGTTTGTGGGGGGTGCGTTTTTAAAAGGATGAAGGCAAAGAAAAAAAGAAACAATTTTGGTCAAAACAAAGCCAAGTGGAATGAGTCCCAGACAGCTTAAAAAAAAAGGGTTGTTTTCAAGAAGACAGAGGTCCCTGCCCCAGATGCACAATTTGGGTTTGATGGGATTCTAATCTGATTAGCAGAGTCTCTGTAGAGTTTGCAAGCTTGTAACTGGCCACAGTCCTGGCAGTAACTCTCCTGAGGCTTAGAGAGCAGTGGTGGTAGAGAGGAAGACAAGAATTACCACTGCATGATCCCTGGCATCCACACTGAACAGGAGTAGAGGTCAGGTGGGAGCTTGTTAACACCTCTGCTTTAGGAGATGGGAGTCTGGGAATGGAGCCCAGTTCTGGGACAGAAAGAAGGGGGAATTCAATGAGTTTAACCAGGGGGTATTAAGTACCTGTAGTGGACTGAACACTCAGGTATAAACCCTGAGGGGAAAACAAAGTTAAGGCATGGCAAGATTCTAAGCCTCATGGAGTTTAAGATTGGGTACTCTGACAGACATTGGCTTCTCTGACCATCAAAATCTAAACTGGACTCATCCTTCAAGGTCCATTTCAACTACCTCCTCCTTCCCTGCCATTCTTTCCGAAAGAGAGAGAGAGAGAGAGACAGAGAGCCAGAGAGAGAGAGACAGACACAGACACAGACAGAGAGATACAGAAAGGGAGAGAGCAATAGATAGATTTTTGTATTTACATGTACATATCAACATGCATGTGTGTATGTATGGGCATGATTGGGGTCACACAGCTAGTATGTATATATAAGATCATAGGATCATAGATTTAAAGCTGGAATGGACTTTAGAAGACATGTAGTTCATCCCCTTCATTTCGCAGATGAGAAAACTGAGGCATTAATAAATACATGTTGAATTGAATTGAACTCTCTAAACTGTCCTTAAACTTACTGATACAAGTCTCTCAAGGTGGGCGTCTCCTTTCAGACAGAATCCTGGCAGCCCACAGTCTCTTCCTTTAGGCACCAGTCCTATTTTCTTTGCCAACTGCCCCTGCACAGAGCTCATCCCCCTCTTACTCCAGGGAAGAACAGGGAGCTGTGACTCTGCTACATTTGCCTACTCCACCCAGAAGAGTGAGTCATCAATGCATCAAGAAACTCATCAGGGAAATCCAAGGAACTATACTCAGACTTTGCTTGATCTACATTCATACACTGCCCCCCAAAGCACAGAAGAGAATCTGCATGGTGTGATGGCATGGGTAGAGGACCTGGATCAGGATCCCCTTTCTGACACTAGTCAGCGGACCTCAAAAAAGTCATTTGGTTTCTCTTTCCTTATTCGTAAAATGGAGATGACAGTTTCAGTGGCTACCTCACTGGGTTGTTGTGAAGAAAGTGCCCTGTAAACTTTTAAAGCCATATATGCCTATGAATCATTACAAAGGAACTGGATTAAATCACCTCTAAGATCCTATTCAGATCTAAAGTCCTATGGTTATTGTTATTTGAAACGTTGCTGTAAGGGACTGACAGTTGAATCTCTTTTCCAAAAATAAGACAGTTTTTCATCTGACAGGGTTGGTTTAGCTGTGGTCCTACAGAGATGACAAAGAGGGTAGAAATGAATAAAAATGACCCGGGCCTGCCAGGCCTTTCATGCTGTTTCTGCAAAGAGCAGGGATTGTTAACCTGAGTCCACAGACATAGATTTTCAAGGGTCTATGTAGTTGGATGGGAAATATATATGTATGTGTACATACACATATGTATGTATGTATGTACATACGTATACATATATATAAAACCTCTTTTTTCCCCACTAACCTCTAACTGAAATCTAGCCTTTCTATGAATATAGGCAACAAACATTATTCTGTGAGGTCAATCATAGGTTTCACCAGACTGCTAAAAATGTTCATGATACACCAAAAAAGTCCCTGGTGAATATAATGGAATAAAGATAAATCTTTCAGGCCCTTGCTTTTCCCTACATTTCCCTACCTAAGGAAAAACAATAGGTTGGTATTATTCTGCCCATTTCACAAATGAGAAACCTAGCATTCAAGGAGGTTAAGTACTTTGCACAAGGTTACACTGTCAGTTAGTGGAAGTTCTAGGGCTAGTAGCTACGTTTTCATCTTCTAATATAGCATTCTTTCCTGTACTCCCACACTACCCCTCTCGGGACATCCTAAGATTCCTTAAGGGTATGAACTGGGCCTTTGACCCCCTCCTTAATTCCCCACAGCACCTATCTCAGTGCCAAGAACATAGTAAAAACTCAATAAATACTTGATGGATTGACTAAGGTAAGCCAGGGCCTGGCTTTCTACAAGGGGCTCTCTGGTGGCAGATTACTGACGTCTCCTGCCCACATGGGCCCGGGAAAGCCAATGTGTACCATCTTCCTCTCTCTTTATTAAACTATTTATCTGGGGGAACTTAATATTTTCTTTTAGGATAAACTGGAGATAATACGATGTGCTTGTTTTAATTTGCGAGGTTAACTGATCTAATTATCTGTGTGTGTTTATTTAAATCCTTTTGCACAGGGCCGGCTGCAGGTGTCTGCTTTGAATTCTGCCAACAGGAAATCTCTTAAAATGAGCTGATCTATCTCAGCAGGTCTTCTGGTATAAGGAATTTTCTAATAATGCATGATTTTATTAACAGTCAAAGATAAATAGAGGATTTATTTACATTAAACAAATTCATAAGAAACTATCTTTCTGCAGGCACACAGCACCCCCACCCTCCCAAATTCTACATAGTTGGCTATCTAACTATGAAATTAAGGGACAACTTTGAGACAGCAATGATGAAGATTCAAGTCCCAAATAGCTTCTCAGCACCACAATTACAAGATGCAAGAGACCTGAATTGGGAGCACATTCCTTGAAAAAAGATCTGAAGTTTTTAGTTGACCCCAAGCCCAGCATGAGTCAAGAGTGTGGTGTGATAGCTAAAAAAAAAGTCCCTCTTAGTCTCAAGAGAAGGAGTTAATTAATCATCTTCTTGTACTTCTCTCTGATCAGACCGCATTCAACTCCATTCACCAAGCAATGATTAAACCCCCTACTAGGTGTAAAGTATGACACTAAGTGCTGAAGATACAATGATAATGATGGAAGGCAGTAAACAGATCATGAAATAAGAGGTCATTTAAGGGAGAGAGAATTGTTGAGAAATGACATTTATAAAGTGTTTCAAAATTGGTAAAGCACTCTGTACATATTGCCTCACTAGAGTCCCATAACCCTGAAAGATTAGTATTCCAGGTATCATTTTAATACTCATTCTACAGATGAGGAAACTGAGGTTCAGATGGGGATTGCATGATGTGTCCATAAGGTGAATGTGGGAAGCAGTATTTCAAATCAAGCTCTTCTTGACTCCAAGTAGAGCATCTTAACCATGGCCATAAATTCTCAAATTATCATCTTGGGACCCTTTAAGGGCTTTCAAGACCCTTTCAGGGTGTCCAGAAGGTCAAAACTGTTTTCATAATAATGCAAAGACATTTTAATTTTTAATATGGTAAATATCAATAGTTATAACCCACATAAATAAAAAATTATTGTGGAAGGTTTCTGAATAAATTTAAGAATGTAAAGGAATCCTAAGACCAAAAATTTTCGAGAACCATTGTATGATGACACATGGGCTAAACTTCGATGAAACGAGGGAAGTTAAGAGGCAGAGAGGCAGGGAATGCATTCCAGGGAGGGGGGACAGCCTGTACAAATACACAGAGGCCATATTCAGGGGAAAGTGAGCAGGCCTGATTGGCTGGAATGTGTAATACCCAAAAACAAAAAAAAAATGTAAAATAAGTCTGGATAGGTAGAATGGAGACAGACTACGATGGACTTTAAATGCCAAGGTGATGAGTTTGTATTTTATCCTAGAGGCAATAGTCACTGAAGTTTCTAGAGCAGAGGAGTGTTATGGTCAGATCTGTCCTTTAGAGAAATTATTTTGGCATACAAATACTGTGTTCTGAGCACTGTTTTTTTTTTTTAAATGGGACATTAACAAATTAGAACACACCAAGAGAACAATGACTAGAAAAGTAGAAGGTCTAGACACTATTCTATGCAAAAAATGATCAAAGAAACTAAAAATAGGAAGGATTTGGGGGAGTAGAGTAGAAGACATGGCAAGACTTCATAGTATTGTAATAAGAACCCAAGATTTGGAGTCAGACAACCTGGATTTGAATGTTAGCCTTGCTATTTACTTCTCTTATGACTTTGGGTAAGTCACTTCTCCACAGTGGACCTATTTATCTAGAAAATGAAGGCCTTTGTCTATCATAGATTTCCAAAGTGGGTGATACCACCTCCTGGGGGGTGCTGGAATGATGGGAGTGGGCCAGAAGTAGCGTTGGGTGCAATTGGAGGTGAATTGAATAAAAATAAGGGGGGTAGTAGAAACATAAGGGAAGAAAAGAGAAGAAAATTTTGAAAAACCATTTGTTGTACAACAGAGTTAAAGTCATAGTGATTACATTATTTTGCAAATAAACACACAAAATGCAAATTACTACTGATCAGTGATCAAGTCCAGCAAGTCCATTAACAAGCAAGTGTTGGGAGGTGAACATGTTATGCATTGTAGAAAGTATACCATGTATTGGCAGGAATATGTATTTGTAATGACTTGTTTACAATATGACACCATACGGTTACATGATGCAATATTATATCATCAAAACTTCAGTGCAGGAAAAAAACACAAATTTACAATAAATTATTAAATTTGAGATGCATCATGTAAAAAAATATTTTATGTCTTTTTGAAATGATGCAAATTTCAAAACAACCATAAAATGTTAAAGAAAGTAGTAGATTTCAGGGTGGGGTGCAGAATTTTTTTAAAGGGAACAGTAGGTCAAATAAGTTGGGAAATTCTGGTCTAGATCAAGAATTCTTAATCTTTTATATGTCATGAACCCTTTCAGCAATCTGGAAAGCCTATAGAACTCTTTTCAAAAGAATACTTTAAAAAATTGTGAAATAGAAAGGATTACAAAAGAAACCAATTATCTTGAAATATAGTTATCAGAATATTTTTAGAAAACAATTCACTGACCCCTAGGTTTAAAAGCTCATGGTCCAGATAGAGGCTCTAGGTACTAGAAGAGGTTCTTCCAAAATTTGAAGGGTTGTCCTGTAGAAGAGGCATTAGATTTCTAGTCCTGAGCCTAGAGAGATGATGTAGATTGATAGAGATAGAGTGAATATAGTGATCATCTTGTCCATACTCATCCAGGGTTTCACAGTTAGTTAATGGCAAAGTTAGGTTGTAAGCATATGTCTCCTAGCTCCTAATCTAGTGTTCATCTGCTTTTCAAGAACACAGTCTGAGGGGAAACTTCAGGAAGGAAGGCATCAATCTCCTCAGTTGTCCCAGGCTCTCCCCCTCTCCTCATGCTTCATCTCTCTATCTACCCCAGCTTCACTCACCTAGCTTAGGCTCTTGAGCCTAAGTCAGATCTCAGCTCCAAGGCATGTTGAGAAGCCAAGCATGGAAGAAACAGCAGCCATGCAACACAGGATCCTGGGAAGAATCGATGGAATTGGGGGAGAAGGACACAGTTGGGGAGAGGACCAAAGCTGGATATAGCTGTCAGTTCCTTCCCAGTTAAGGTTTCCCCTCACACAAGACAATGTATTTTGTACATACGTATACATACGTACAATTACAAAAGTGTATATATATATATATATATGTATATGTGTGTATATATGTATATATACATAACCACATATATAATCTACTAGGTGATGTGGTGGATAAAACGCTAGGCTTACAATCAGAAGATTCATCTGGCTTCTGACACTTACTAACTCTGTGACCCTGAGCAAGTCACTTAACCCTGTTGATCTCGGTTTCTTCATCTATAAAATGATCTAGAGAAAGAAATGGCAAACCATTCTAGTATCTTTACCAAAAAAAACCCTAAATGGGGTCACAAAGAGTTGGACATGACTAAAATGATTCAGCAATAACAAAACACATACATACATACATACACACATGTATAGACACATGCAACATGTCTACCAAAAACTCCTAACTAGAGCAATCTAAAAAATGGAAGGTGTTTTCCTGTGGAATAGTGACCTTATTGTCACCAGAGTATTCAAGCAAGATTTGAATGATCATCTATCTCTCAAGAGCATTTTAGGAGAGATTTCTGAACAGGTCCAACTATATATTCTCTAAAGTTTCTTCCCACACCAAGTTTCTATGACTTTAGGATTCCTAATTGAACTTCCTTCTAATAGATCTCTCTCATTTACTCCATACAGGGTGTCCCAAAAGTCTTAATGAAATTTTAAGCTACTAAAGTTTAAAAAAAACTACACTAAAATTTTTGGGAAACCCTGTATAAATTGATCGTGGTCTGTTCCTGGTCTGATATCAAAATGAATAAACTGAGAAAGTTAGGAATGAGCCCTATGTGTATGACTTAATTAACAGATAGGCATGGAGCATCCTCCTGTGTATTCAGCCTGGTTCTGAGCACTAGTGGGGAGAGAAGAGAAGGAAAGGCAGTATTGACCTTTGGGGAGCTCCTAGCAAAAGAGGCAAGACACACTCAGGGAAGAATGAGAAGGCAATCCAGTGTAGGATAGTTACTACTGTTCTGTGGGTCAGGATCTAATTATAGGGCTTCAGAAGAGGGAGACAGCAGCATGACATAGAGGAGGCAAGGAAAGTGACCCTTGGTATGTGCCTCAGATGGCCTAAGTCATGAAAGTGGAGCTGCCCAGAATTCTGAGTTGTTGAGTATGCCTATAGGTCTACATGCCTCTGTCAAGATGAGCAGAAACACCTGCCTTTTAACTACAGGGATCTTTTCACTTTTCTATGTGCATGATCCTTGATAGACATGAATACAAATCACCATGGAGAGATACATACACACATACATGTGTGTGCAGGTGCACATATGTGTACATGTATGTGTGCACACCTGTAACGTCACACGTGTATGCTCACTTGCACACAGAATACTCACATGTACCTTCAGATAGCTACACATGTATACATACCAATGTAAGGGTGCACAAGCATTTCCTCCCTTTCCTGAACCCTACTGGAATTGAAAGAGAACTGTGAGCTCTGTAGAGACACCTGAAGATAAACTCCTGCTTTCTGATTTCCAGAGCAATTTGGACAAGGTCCTCTGAAATGCATTAAAATGCTAATCACAACATCGACTGCAACTCTGTGGCATCAGTGGGAATCAGGCAGCAGGGTGACTTGGGGAGAAATCGAAAGAGAACAGGTTCGGAGTCCCAGCCTCCTCCTAGGCCATTGTATCTCTCCAGCTCCACAGGCACCCTCTCCTTGGTGCTCTTACTTCCCACTTCTCCCTTTGGTGGGTCATAGGGCAGCCCCAACTCCCTGGCTTCTCTCCAATCACTTCCCCCCTGCTCCCCCGCCCCAACCCTTGTGAGAAGGTGACCGGCCCCTACAAGGTTCCTTACATTCTGAGAGGGCAGAGGGCTCACATAGACAAAGACAAGGAGAAATGGATGAAAGCTAAGAGGAGGGAAAAGAGGAAGGAGAGGTCAGAGGGATAAAAGGGGTGTGCCCATGCTGGATTTGGCAAAAGATGCCACTGCCTCTGCCCTTCCCTCCCTGCTCTCAGTCCCACTTGGCCCCCCTCCGATGCCCTCTGCCCTCAGGCTGCCCAGATCTGTCAAGGAGAAAAGGAAACAGTAAACTCACCCCCACTGAGGGATAGATATTGAATGTTCCCCCAACAGGACCTGCATTTTAAAACAGAAGCCTGGAGAGGACAATATACGCAGCTCACATTTGCAAAGCATGCAGGTTTAGAAAGCCCTCCCTGTAAGGGCACTTGCGTAAATATACGATCCCCATTCACAGGTGAGGAAGCTAAAGTTCAGGAAAGTTGTGTGGTTTGCCCCATCACACAGTTATAACAGGTAAAGTCTGGGTTCAAACCCAGGACTCCGGACTCACAGACCAGTACTGTTTAGACCACTACACTACTTATCAAATAGTGGATTTTCAGGAACCCGAGTAAATGGATGGATGAGACGTTGTGGCAGGGTTATGGAGGAGGAAATGAGACTTCCCATTTTCCTTCACATAGAACTATATAGGTGGCTGCCTACTCCAACTACCATTAAAGACCAGGTTATCCTACCTCTAACCATGGGGACAAGCATGTTGTTGAAAAGAGTGAGAATGGAGTCACATAAATCTATGTGGGGGGGGGGTTGGTGTTGCGGTGTGTGGGGGTGTTTTCAGTTCAACTCAATAAATATTTATAAATTAATAAATATTAAAATGGCCATTCCATGCCAAGAACTGTGCTTAAGAGGTAAGGATAAAAATAAGAAAGAGAGACAGCCACTGCCCCCAAAGAGCTTAGAATCTAATGGTGTTCCAAAAGGAAGATGGATAGAAAGGGGGGAGTGGAAAGGGTTGCACCAGGGATACCCTGCACACAGCATGATATTCTCATGCAATGAAAATCAAGCTTGAAAGTAATATATACGTGTCACCCTTATATTTTGCATGTATGGTTCCTTGTTGTCTCTAGGAGAAAGTTGAAAGTCCTTAGCCTGCAGTCACAATCTAGCCCCAATAATCACCTTCCTCTTCCTCATTAGTGTTGTTATTGCATTGTGGTATAGGCCTAATAGTATGAGAATCTCTTTTTTTTAAATGAGAGTATATATATATATATATATATATATATATATATATATATATATATATATATATACATATATACATATATACATATGTGCGTGTGAGGTTCCAAGGTGTGTGTGTGTGGGGGGGGTAATTCTGAACCTTCCCAGTGCCTTTTATTCACATTCTGTAGGTGACCTCACAGTTCATCAATGGTTAGGGTCAGTGCTGGATTTAGAAGCCACAGCTTTAGGGAACTAGAAAGGAGCTCACTAGAATAATTAAAAAAAAAAAAAAGCAATGAACCAGTCCTGTCTATTCACAAATCTCCCATGGTGAAGACCCAGGAATGCCCACAGGCCATAATTTCACTGCTCCTCTTAAATACCAAAATTATCATTTTGCTACATGACATCTGAAGACTTGCTACTTCACTGTCAAAAGAAAAGAAGGAAGGAGGGAGAGAGAGAGAGAGAGAGAGAGAGAGAGAGAGAGAGAGAGAGAGAGAGAGAGAGAGAGAGAGAGAGAGAGAGAGAGAAGGAAAGAAGGAAGGAAGGAAGGAAGGAAAGAAAGAAAGAAAGAAAGAAAGAAAGAAAGAAAGAAAGAAAGAAAGAAAGAAAGAAAGAAAGAAAGAAAGAAAGAAAGAAAGAAAGAAAGAAAGAAAGAAAGAAAAGCAAGATTCTACTCTTCTTATTATAATATTGTGGGGATTTTTTTTCTTCCCTGGGAACAACTTAGCTCAGTGGCCCACAGACATCATCTTATCTTTGGGAGCTTAGCTCTGCCATAGGAAGGCTGCTATCTCCACTCTGCTTTGAAGTAGCTGACAGTGATAAAGAGCAGAGAGAGACAGGTGCTAATCTCTCCCAGGTCCCGGCTCCCCTGGGAAAATGTGCCGGTGTGATCTGGCTTGCCCCTCCTCCATTCTCCCCTGTAGAAAAGGAAGGTTCTGGGCTTAGCTGAAACATTATTTTGGGATGGGGGAGGTATCATGACAGTAAGAAGCTAAACCAAAAAGTAAAAGAGAGGGAGCCCCACCCTATGGCTCAGGGTGGGCACTCAAGATGGTAGGCAACAGCCCTCAGCTTATGCTTTGAGAAATGTTTGTGAGGATCAACAGTGCCTTTGAGGGGTCTCCGATCAATCCAGGGAAGGGGTTGAAGGAAGAGGCTTTTTCAAAGCTTGCCCTGCTGGTCAGCAATGACTGACTACTCATAGAAAATATCATAGGTCCCACCATCACTTTGGCCTCCGCCTTGTGATTCCTCTTGGATTACAGATTTGCCAATGACTGGATCAAGCTTTCTAAAATATTCCTTTCATCCTTTCATCTGTCTGCTCAAGAACCTCCCATGGTTTCCAGTTGCCTATAGGAAAAAAAAATGAATGGATTTAGCCCAGAACCACAGATTATAATCTGCCTTTCCCACCATCCTCTTCCTTCTCCTTCTCATTTTTGTTATTACTATGTCTTTGGATTATAGCCAAATGGTATCAGATTATTTTTGGACATCTCATTCTTTCCCCACACAAATCTCCTTCTCCAATCAGGCTTCTTTCCCTATTGTCCCCTATACATGTTATATGCTCTTTCCTACCTCTTTACCTCTTCCCAAATCTAAACCCAAACCCATCTATGGAAAGCCTGACCTACTTCTTTCCCTGACCAAGTTTCCCTCATGACCCAATCTCTAGCCCACCTCCTCCAGTCTTCCCAGACCATGCCAGCATTTACAGATCTCCCCCTCCCTCAGGACTTACATTGTGAACCCCATACTTTTAACACATAGACACTACCATACAGTTGTCTTTTGTGCACATGTAAATTGTGTCTCACTGAGGATGAAGATCACATCTTCTCCAGTACAAAGATGGGCTGAATCCATCAAGCTCTCAATAAATGTATCCAACTGAATTGTAACTGGACTAGATCTGTGTTGGTAGCCTTAATGACACTGAACAATACAAGCAAAGATATAATTAGAGGCTCACAAAATTAGAAGGAACCAAAGGTATCCTCTAAGCCAGGGATCGAAACCTGAATCTGCATATTTATTTTCAGATTATAGAACTCATTTCGTCGCACTTGCATTTAAATCTTCGTGTCTCTTCAGAAAGATTTATAGATACAAGTTCAAGAGTATGCTGGAGCCAGCTTGAACCGGCTCTTGAGAGCTGGTTGTTGAATTTTCGGTTTGAGCATTGACACCCCAGAAATCAGCAAACAGACTACAAATCGGGTCTTTATTGTCTTATTATCTAGACTTAAGCAAGTAATGGGGAAAAAGCAGGTTAAATTTAAAAGGATGTTGTGTAGACATTTTATTTTCTGGGCAGCCAGCTGTCAAACATTTACCAGCATATGCCTAGATGTAATTATATTGTCAAATGAACAAAAAGACGTAGGGTCTCATAATATAAGTGGGATGGTGTTAATATAAACAGCCTGAGAAGGCACCCCGGCTTCAGGTTTGGGGGGGGTTGTCAGTTTCTCCATCCTAGCCAATGGATTGTGGAGGATTCCACAGTCACTTTTCAAACTGGTCTTCCTAAAGCAAACATGTTGCCCTCTCCCTATTAAATCAATTCCAGTGGCACTCTTTTGTCTCCAGGTCCATATATTAAATTCTCTTTTTCCTAACCTAGCCCCTTCCCATCTTTCCAGTCTTCTTTTACCTTAAGATCTCCCTACCTCCTCCATTTGATCGAGTGACAGCAGTCTCTTGCCTATTCTAGAACTAGACAGCCATCTCCTGACTTTAAGCATTTTCACTTGTTGTCTCTACTCCTGGAATTCTCCACCTTCTGACTTCCCTTATCTTCCTTTAATCCTCAGATAAAATCCCACATTCTGCAAGAAGTTGTTTTTCCAGCTCCCTCTGAATGCTAGTACCTTCCTCCTATTGATTATTTCCAATTTATCTGCTATATATCTTTTTTAAATTTTCTAAATTTATTTTTGTTACATTTGGAGTTTTGAGCTATCTCTCTCCTTCCCTCTCAGTCTTGCACTAGAGAAGGCCAATGTTTGATTGACATAGATACATATATGAAACTATGCAATACATATCTTCATGTATCAGTTTTTTCTCTGGACCTGGATGGCATCTTTTTTCGTGGGTCCTTTGTAATTTATTTGAATATTCATATTTCTCAGAATAGCTTAGTCTATCTGGTATATATCTTGTTTGTGCATAGTTGTTTGTATGTTGCCTGCCCCATGTAGACTGTGAGGTCCTTGCCTTTTGCCTTTCTTTGTATCCCCAGTACTTAGCAGAGTGCCTTGCATGCAGTAGATGCTTAATAAATGCTTGTGGTCACAATATGATGTGAGAGTATAGTTCTATGTTCCACATGGGTCAGGAATCCTTCCTACAATAAACCTTGGTGAATGGTCTTTTTAGTTGTTGAAAAAAACCTCTCTCCATTTTATAAAGGGGGGAAACCAAGACCCAAATGTTCTGGTCGATAGGACCTTTCCCTTTTTTCCCTCGCTTGAATAGCAGTGTTTTTCTACCACTGACCTGCCCTGGCCTGAGAGGTACTCAGAGGCTTGCAGATTCCCCTGGCAGAGCATTAAGTTAATGTGTGTTGTATCTCATTAGTGCCATTTTGTCTATGCTTGGGTTGGGTAATCTGATTGGGTATTTGATTGGATATTTTGATTATTTATCACAGGGAAAACATTCCTTATTGCAAGTCCTTCATCATGTTTCCAGCCCCTCGTCACTAAGGCAATAGAGATGATAAATTAAGAGCGAATAAATAAAATATAACAAGAGGAAAGGTAGCCTCTGTGCTATCGGCCTCACTAAAGGGAGACTGGGTATCCTCCATGCATGGTGGCATGCCCTGGCCTGGGAAGAACTAGCAACCACTAGCTTCTAGGAGACCTTGAAAATTCATTTAAACTCTCCCTGTTTCATATTCACCATATGTAAAATAGGGATCATAACAATAAAATAATGATTGTTATTACTAGCATACCTTAAGGTTATGATAGCTAATTTTTTAAAAGTATTTTCGCATACATTATCATATGTGAGCTCACCACAATCCTTCTGTGACCCAGGTTCAGGACCTTGGAGTCATCCTAAATTCTTCCCCCTTCCTTCCTGCTCTTTCCTTCCACTGCTACCCCAACACTACCAGCCCTCACCCCAAGCCATCATTTTCTAGGTCATTTTGGCTTTACCTCCACATTTCTCAAATATACCCCACCTTACCCCTATGTCTTTCTCTGTCACTGTTTCTCTTGCTTCTCTGACTGATTCTCTCTGTCTCTCTCTCTCTCTGGCTCTGCATCTCTGTCTCTTTCTCTGTGTCTGTCTGTCTGTCTGTCTCTCTCTCTCTTGCCCTTTCATACAGAAAGCCTCTCCTGATTCCTTTAGCTATTAATGTTCTTTCCCTCCTTTAAATCATTATGTATAGACTTGAATATCACATGTTACATCCCTTCAGTGAAGCAGGAACTGTTTCTGTTTTATCTATTTGTATCCTCCATGCTTAGCTCTTGGGCCTTACACATAGCAGGTATTTAATATATTTTTGTCCAATTGGATTGGATTGACCAGAAGTCATAGAATTAAAAGTTTAAAAGGACCTTAGAGATCATCCAGCCTCCTTGTAACTTGTGAAGAAGGCGGATATCCCTATTTTACAGGAAACTGAGACTCAGAACAAATAAATGACTTGGGATTATGTAGTCCAACTCCTTATGACTGAGGAAGATGAGGCCTAGGGATTAAACTGGTCAAACTAATAGAGCTAGTAAAATGAAGTCTGGACAGGGATGGACCCGGGACTGCTGACTCCAAACTCCTGAATTCAAAGATAGATGAGTATTCTGGAGAGCTCCCAAAAAGTCTACTTGGGGCAGGTGGGGCTCACAGTAGTCCTTGAAGGGTGGGAAGGGTTTAGAGAGAAAGAAAAGTGGACAATAAAAAATAATAGCTCACGTTTCTCACCACAACCCTGTGATATAGGTATATAAAATGTCATTAGCCCCATTTTACAGAGGATACTTCATATTTGCATAGTATTATAAACTCTACAAATATTTTCCTCACAACAACCCTATTGGGTAGGTAATTTCAGTATTTTCCCCCATTTTACAGAGGTGGAAGCTAGAGGCTGAAAGAGGAACTTCCTAGATTTACTTCACCATTGTAAATGGGAGAACATTAACTGTCCCTGGAGGATTCTTTAAAACTCTGGGACAGGGAGTGCCTTGCAAATGCTAAGCATTTAATAGATGGTTGTTGAATGGAAATATCCAAAGAGTTGAGGGAGGGAAGACAATATGGTGTAGTAGACAAGGAGTCAGGAGAAGAAAGCTTTAGTTCTGGCTTCTTTTCCTATATGTAAGACACCTGTAGCCAACACATAGAAAGAAGAGTATTTGATTTGCAATCTGAGACCCTGGGTTCAAATCCTAGCTTTGTCAGAGTTCAGGATCAAATCCTACCCCCAACATTTACTACCTATGTGACCATGGAGAAGTTACTTAACCTCTATCTTGCTCTCTGTTTCTTTCTCTATCATGTTCGTCCTTTGTTGCCAAAGAAGACCATGCCATCAGAGAAATGATGACATGACTTGCACTTGACTTTGTTTTGAGTGAGAGAGGGCTGTGCAGGTCATCAGTCTCACTTTTCCTCCAGAGACATCTGAATCCAGTGATCAGACATTCCTCAGGATAACTGGAGATGGCCCAGGATGCATTGGGATACCTTGGGCCCTTTACTCGCTTAGGATGAGGCAACACCCATTCATTGAATAGGCCTGTTTAAGAAGTAGCCAGGGCATTACCTATAAAATGAGGAGGAAGGGTGGGGAAGGGAACAAAACTATGAAGTCCCTTCTCTTCTCAGTCTGTTATCCTATGATCTTGAATAGGGTTGGGGAACCTTCAACCTTGAGGCCACATGTGACCTTCTAGGTCCTTGGGTGTGGCCTTTTGCCTGAGTCCAAGTTTTACAGAACAAATCTTTTTATTAAGATGATTTGTTCTGTGAAGTTTGGATTCAGTTAAAGGGTTGAACTTGAAGACCTAAAGGGCCTCACTTGGCTTGGAGGCTGAAGGTTCCCTACCTCTGATCTAGAACAACTGTGATAAACATCTTAGAAATTAGGGTCTCTGGAGAACTAGCTTCTCAAACCTAATCCTCATCCTGACATCACCTGGGGCCAAGCAATAGTTTGGAAGTACAGGTTGAGCCTCTTCTCTGTCCAGGTCGTCAACTTGTTGAATACTCCCCAACCCTGGACCTCTATGGAAACTGTCTTCTTGATGAAAAAGTGTTCTTTAGCATATCCATTCTTCTTGGGCTACTCAGTTCTACCGGCAGCCCTTTGCAGCCCCTCCCTTGGGTACCTGGAGTCTGATGGCTTTCTTAGACTGACCAGTGGGTGGGTTGGAAAGCTTAGCTATCACTTAAGATGCACACCAGCTGCCAGCACAGGTCTTCAAAGGCAAAAACACCAAGGGCATTTCCGCTCTGCCTGCCTGGGTCCCAACTGCCCCTCTGCCCCTTGCAAGGCTCCAAATTTCCAGTTAAGGTGAAAGGGAAAAAAAAAATCTTGTCTCACCAGTGTGTGAGCCCCATGCTTTGAAGAGGTTTATGCATGAAACTAATTATGCACCGCTAATTTGGTCCCTAGCAGTTTTGCCGTTTAACATTCATTTGATTTGGGTTATTCTGCTGACTGGCATTTCTGTAACTATGCCACAAGGCAATGAGCCCAGCCCGTTAGGGAGAACTGAAGGGGTGGCATGAGGGTATGAAGAGGGTGACGCAGCCAGTGCTTTGGGAGAGTGAAGGGGAGAGAGGGGACTTTTCTGCCTCTACCTCCCGAAATAGCACCGGGAGGAAGGGTCTTTGTGAACCTGAAAGGGCAGCTAAGAACATGTGAGCTATGATTCTCCCCATTCTCTGAGTAATTCCATTTGCCCTCTGCAGGGAGACAGGAGTGTGGGGAGGACGAATGGGTAGAAGGGCGCAGCTTCCTGATGGCTGCGATGTTGGGGGTCTTAGGCATCAGAGCCAGGAGGAGAAGAGGGCTGCTATTACAGTAAACCAGGAGATAACCATGCTGCACACAGGGGGGCTCATTAGTAGCCCATGATGGCCCTGCCGAGAATGAGGGAATCTTGGCTTTCAAATGTCACACTCGGCAGGTGGGGAGGAGAGAGGGAGGATGGATAATTGCCAATAAAAGTTTTAAAAAAGCCCAATTTATGGGGAGCTTTCTGGAAGGAGCTGCTGGGACAAGAGGCTTGAGGTGTGAGACTAACCAACCTTGGGGTTCTTGGCCTGCTGCTGGGAAAATCAGGGAAGGAATGAGATACTGGAACCACATAGGATGAGAAAAGGGCCTCCCCTTTCATAGTTGCCTACACTTCTATTTCCGGAAAAGGGACTTCTGATAGAATTGGCTTTGTAATTTAGGGACTTTCCCTGGTAGCCCGATCAATTCCATGTAGTTCAACAGCCACGTGTTAAGCTCCTACTAAGCTTAAGGCAAGAGAGAAAGAGTGGAGTGTAGAGATTTGGAGTCTGGAAGCCTAGTCCTGCCTCAAGTCACTTACTGACCCTGGGTAAGTTACTTAACATCTCTCAACCTCAGTTTCCTCACCTGTAAAATAAGAATAATAACAGCACCTACCTCCCAGGGCTGGTGTAAGAATCCAATGAGATAAGGCACGTAAAACTGTATATAAATAGGAACTATTATTAACACCATTGATATGGCCTTGGGGCATTCACTCAACACCTCTGAGCTTGAAGCAACCTATGAATGCATTTACTAAGTTATGCGGTAAGCTTCATCCCCTCTGTTGGAGGGAGTTTCCCCACTAAGGAAATCACAGCTCCTTGACTGCCCTTGAAATTAGTTAGGGCTCTAGGAGATGGGGAGATAGGAAAATCGACATGAAAAAGTCTCTGTCATTCCAAGGAACTTAGATTCTCCTGGCAGGGTAGGAAAAATAGGATGTAGAAAGACATAGTACAAGAAAAATTGAGGAGAGAGACAGTACTAATAACTGGCTCTGTGAGCTTCCATCCTAGGCACAGGCAGAGCAGTTAGTTTGGATGCAGTAGGCCAAAAGGAACTGATATCAGGAGTTGGAGAAATTGGACTAAGTAGAATTTTCACACTCTCTAAATTAAGTGGATTCAGAAAACCTGGGTTCTGTGGCCAAATTCTGCCAGTAATTTGTGGTAGGGTCAATAATTTCACCTTCCTAGAGGAAAGCTTTGTAAAACAAAGATGTTTGTACCTGTCTAATTTGTTTCACAGGGTTCTTCTGATCAGTCAGGAGACATGGGTTCCAGTCCTGTCTGTAACCCTTCATAGCTGTTTGACCATGGCAATTCAATTAAGATCTCAGATCCTGTTCCTCATCTACAAAACAAAGATAGTAATATTTGTACTGGTGACCTACTGTACTTTTATGAGAAAAAATGCTTTGTAAATCTGAAAGGGCTATTGAAATTTGAGTTATCATTATTATCAAACCAAATAATACAAACAAAGGGTGTCCCAAAAGCCTTGGTGCTGCTTTAAGCTATTAAAGCTGATATTGAGGGCCTGTGATTTCTTATAGTCTTAGAGAGATGCTTGAGGCTCAGAGAGACTGACTGACCAGTGCTTGGGTAAACAGTTCCTAAGTGCAACTGCAGGATTTTAAACCCAGGTCTTCCTAAATTCCAAGTCCAGCATGCCATCTATCCACTCTTCTATAGTAAGTAAAACCCAGCTTCTAAAAATTGCAGAGCACTCCAGTGAAGGTACATCATCATCATCACCACCACCATCATCATCATCATTGTTATTATTACAGGGTGAAACCTTCTTTGGGGCATTAGTGAAAGGATGGAGATATAGCTAAAAGTAGAGAAGGTAAAGGGAAAATGAATTTTCTGACAGCAGGAAGGGATGTTAGATTTCAGGCTGAACTTGGTGGCACTGCACTATTAAGACACTTGTTTAGCTCACCATAGGATGGTTATGTTAACTACAAAGATTAGCAACATTCTTCTAAATGGACAGAAATCTTTCTTGGATGTATAGTGCTGTGGTAGAGTAGAAAGAGTACCTGCTTTACAGTCAGCTATCTCAATTCATATCCATCTCTAATACTACCTATGTAACTTTAGGCCAGTTATGTTACTTCTCTTCTCCGGATCTCAGTTTTCTCACTTGTAAAATAAGATAGTTGAGTTACATGACCTCTAAAGTTACTTTTGGCACCAAATCCAAGACTCTGTGGTTAGTACAATTCTGTCTGAAGACAAGAATGAATCAGATGTATTCCTTCCTTTCCCACCATTTAATTGTTACGCAAGTAGGTGCTCAACACATACTATCCAAGCCTACTATGGAACTGTGGGAGGTCCAAGAGGAAAGAGCTACCCAGAAAGAGCTGCTATCCAGGTGGAAATAGAAGAGATAGAAACCACACATGTAAACAGCTGTGCAGAACAGTACAAGAAATATATTGTAGAATGTGTGTTGTAGACCATAACGGTTAAAGTAAGTCAGAGAAGAAAGAGATCATTGTGAAATAGGATTATCTAGGGAGTCTTCATGAAGAGACTTGAGCTAGATGTGAAGGTTAGGATGGAACAGGATTTGGGTTGGAGGGAAAAGGGAGACAAGGACATCTTAGGGAAAGGGCAGCACAAACAAAGGCGAGGTTTGCCTTTATATAACATGACTTGAAAATTTCACTGAAGCTTCACTGAAACACAAAACCAGCTTTGAGTAAATTGGGTAGCCCAAGCTTACTATGCGCCCAGTCCTTCTCCAGCTACAGAGCCATGGCCTCTATGCTGTGAATTTTTCAGGTGCTGGCACAATGCATGATGGGAGTGAACTTCTTTCAATAGAAAATGCCTTTCATTATGTCCTCTACACACCTAATCTTTGCACACAGGCTACAGGTAAAACCCAGAACGAAGCTTCTGTTAACATTAACCACATTCATTCATTGGCCAACATCCAAGTAATATTCAGAAAATCAGACATTTGCCTTTAGCCAGTGGATCAAGTCCAAACTCTTCCACTTAGCATCCAAAGCATTCTGTGATGCTTCCTGAGTGGCCAATCAGATCTCTTTATTCAATATCCTCCTTTACCCTAGGCCAAGCCAGTAACTTTGTCTCTTCTCCCACCAAGCTCCACCTCCATGTTTTCAGTCATGCCATATTCCCCTTCACTACAACTCCCTTCTTCACTTGCTATCAAACTCTAGCCCATCTTTCAAAACTCAGTCTAACTCTACTGTGAGGAATATAATTCTATTCATAAGCATTCCAGCCTATACTGATATATCTCTCCTACAAATTCTCCATCACTTGCAAATATATCTCACCACCTGTGTTTTACTCTAGTTGCTTTACTGGCATTTGTCTTCCTGAAGGATCCGTGATCCAGTCTGGGGTCTCTGATTTCACTGACATGCAGTCAATCAATCAAGTAATTACTGAGTCTCTATTGTGTGCTAGGAACTGAAGACAGAAATATAAAAAGCAAGACAGACCCTGCCCTCAAGAAGCTTACACTTAAGCTCCCTGGTGCACCTGAACCAACTCTCACAGCTGATCCCAGGGCTTTCATATTTCATTACTTGGTAACCTTCCTGATTTCTGAAAACCAACTTCTGAGCATAATCTACCTGGACTCTGATCTAGGCTGGCTCCTTGGATTCATGGACCTGTTTGATCTGACCCCAAATTACCTATCCTTTTTCAGATTGTGACACTGTTTCCTTGAGAGCTCCTCTCAGCACCCACTTCCCTCTTTCCCTCAAGCTTGTCTCCAGACCTCCTTAATACATTGTCCAGAGTGTTTTTATCCAGGGGACCAACTCAGAAACAATACACCAGAGTAAAGTAATTAAAAGTTCAGAACTGATTGTCACCTGTGCTGTCTAACTTTATCTTTAACTCATATTCCCTAGGCCTAAACTGGTGGCTGGTCCTCCCTCGGTCAGGAACCCTTCTAAGCCAATTCCGGGCTCCCATCAGAACGCCAGACAAGAATGACTTCTTGCCTTCAGTACACACCTGACCTGACCCAGAGATACTTTTCCATTGTATTCTCAGTACAGAACTCTGACCCCATTCTTCCAGTCTCATCCTCCTCAGGGCACAGCAGTCTTGTTGATGTTTCTTCCATGTGACTAGGGAATCACTGGGCTTACTGAGCACCTCTCCTCCCTCTACTAGAAGGGAATCATGGCCTAGATAGAATTATCCTTTAGAGCTCTGTTTTCTTCTCTTCACATAGCCTCAAAAGCTGAATAATTCAACCTAATTCACACGTCAGTCCCCAAATCCATGAAACACAAACTTATTCTTTAATGGCATATCCCTACCAATATTTTGGGGGAGAGGGACCATATTTTCTATTTCCCTTGTATCTCACATGCTGGGTACATATGTTCAAGGGAGGCCTATTCAATTGAATTTTCCATATAACACGTGATGCACTTCATATCATATAAAACATATTCTTAGGTTTTTTTCTTCCCTTGAATGGAACTTGAATGTCATTTCCCAGCAGTCTTGTTAGGTTCCCCCAGCAAACCTTCAGAGACCCAGCTCCCACGTCAACACAAATGAATGGATATCGTTGCCGGCCTCTGTCGGCTGCTCCGAGGATGCCAACAGCATCACTGTCAACTCAAATCTCCCATGACAATGAGAGCCTGTCTGGATGGCAGCTTAGAAGTCCTGGGGCGGGTCCAGGGGGGGACAATCAGACAATCCTTATATGAGCCTGTGGGAGCTGAAAGTTCTCCCTGTAAACAGACAAGAAGCCCTCAAGGTTAACAGAGACCGGAGTCAGATGAGAAGATCTGACCCAAAGGAGAGTTAAACCAATTGATAGCTTTATTGCTCAAGGATCAGATGACCTCTGCTCTGCCACAAAGCCAAGTTTTCAGCCCATACAGCCTGCCTGGTGTGTAGAGTACTCGAATTAGAGTCAGGAGACTCCTAGCTCCTCTCCTTATTAGCTGTGTGACCATGGGGAAATCATTTGACCTCTCTGAACTTTACTTTCCTTACTTGCAAAATGGGACCAATAATATTCATACTATCTATCTCATAAGGATGTTGTGTGTGGGGGGGGAATAACTTACTTTATAAATCTCAAAACACTGTGTTAACATGAGCTATGAAGATGGAAGGCTGTCCAACCCAGTTCCCAGGAAATGGATGACTTTCAGCATGGTTGATTATCTTGGTCACATTTCCTCCCCTAATCTCTAAAATGGGGGTTCTTAACCTTTTCTGTACCCTGGAACCCTTTAGCAGTCTGTGGAAGCCTATGGACCTCTTCTAAGAATCATGTTTTTAAATACATAAAATAAAATTCACAGGATTATGAAGGAATCCAATCATATTAAAGATGTAATTTCCCCCCATCTAATTTGATAACCTCTACTCTAAAATAATATACCACTCCCCCAGTACAAATGAGGAAATCCCACCCCAACGAAAGAATAACCAAGGTGCCACAGCGAGATTTTAAAAGGGTCTTCTATTTGGGATAAACTATACTTTCACTTCATGAAAAATCCTATATTGAAAAAAATCTAAAGTTAACATATCTTAACCAATGGTCTGAGTGGAAAGAAATGCAGGCTGGAAGTAGAGTCGGAAACTTTTGTTCTGTGAAGGGCTTATAAGAAACCCCTTAGTTCATGAGAACCTGAGAGAAATCACGATCCCTTATCCAAGAGGATCACACTGTGGGTTCAAAGGATCCATACAGTACTTCCAGGAAGGGCTAATCTTTACTAGATTTCTCACTTGATCTCCCAAGAGGCAGATCTGCCAGGAGGCAGAGACTAATTAGTTCTGGATTGCCTACAGCATCCACTCATACTACTGTGCCAGGCTTAGTCCCACATACCCAGAAAACACTGGGATGAAAGAGATGGGTGAGTATTCAAAGGCAAAAGCACATAGGAATTTCTTACAATGCAGATGTATTACATACAAATTTATTACAAGAACTAGGTAGGTGAAATAGTAGAGTTGAAATAGTAGACTTGGAGTTAAGAAGGTCTGAGTTTGAATTCTGACTCAGACACTCACTGTGTGACCCTAAGCAAGTTACTTAACCACTTTGTCTCAGTTTCCTATCTGTAAAATGATCTAGAGAAGGAAATGGCAAACCAATCCAGAACCTTTGACAAGAAAATCTCAAAATAGGACCACAAAGACTCTACAAATGATGAGCAAAGAACTCTACACAACACCAGGACAGAAGAGCTGCTACTGAATCTTGTCAGTCTAGACTACATTTCATGAAGGACAAGTAAATGATATACTGAATGTGCAAAAAAAAAAAAAGGAGATATGGGACGATAGTGACCCTATGGGGAATCAAACTACAGACCATAAAACCACAGAATTTTAGACCTGGATGAGACCTTTAAACCTTATATAGCACAGCCCCACATTTTACAAACAAGAAAAACTTAAGCTCAGAGAAGTTCAATAATTTGCCCAGAGTTGCCCAGGTGGTAAGTATGAGAGCTAGGGATTCAAACTCTGCTACCCCTCATTTTACAGATGAGGATGCTGAGCCCTCAGAGATGTGAAATGAGTTGCCCAATGTCATAGCTAGTAACTGACAAAGCCAAGATGCAAACCCAGGTCTCATGACTTCAAATATGGTGGGGAGAGAGGGGATTACACCAAATGGAAGGTGCACCAAGCAGAGGTCATGGGATGATGTAAAACTCTGAAGTTCTTTCTTGGGCATTCCCACATCAGTACTTTCCTTTTTATTATGTTCTGTGTAAAGGTGCAACCAAGCAAAGTCGTGTTCATTAATGAAAAGGTTTATATCTAAGGCCCCTGGGACTGAACAATAAATGAAAAGGAACCCCAGGTTTCTAAATGGAAGTCAGAGAATAGGAAAAAAAAGACAGTGAATGTTGGTCATAGAATTTTAGAGTTAAGGAGACTGAAATGTCTCTGATGTGATCCTCTCATTTTACTGATAAGGAAACAAAGACCCAGAGAAACCATCACACAGCTAATTAATGGCAGATCTGGGACTATAACCTTTCTCCTGATACCTTTCCCTAAACTTCTTAAACCAAATTCTACTTTGGACTGGTAAAAATTTTAAATATTCTCCTGAGAACCGCTCAATCCTTAAAGCTCCATCTTTATGAATCTCAGTGGGTCTGGGCAGGGTCGGGGGGATCCAGACCTGAGGAAAAAAAGGCAGCTGGAGTAGAAGGAGGAAGACATGGAAAAGAAAGAGCCCTTAAAAAAGAAGTAAGAATCTCTAGTGCTAAAAGTTTTATAGCTAAGTAAAAATTACACATACAATCACCCAGACAATGGCAGAAGTTGAGAAATATTCCTCTGCACCACATTGGATCCAAAGAACCCAATGTTTTGGGAAAGCTGAAGAACAGTTAGAATCTGCTTTTCTATGGACCCAAAGTCCTAGGCCTCGGAGCAGCAATGGTGCCCTGTCTGATAAGGGTCAGGAACTCAGGAATCAAATCACATAGAAAGGCAGGATCCCCAACAAGGAGGAATGTAGCCAGTCCCTCAGCATTAAATTGACATTGATGGCAACATAACCAGATTGGACTGGACATGTGTGAAGATGGAATGACAGCAGGATCCCTGAGTGGCAGTAATGCAAAGACCCAAAAAAAGACAACTACAAGGAAAGCTTAAGGAAATACTTGTCACAGCAAACAGACACATACAACTTCCAAACAAGAAGGTAAAGCCATCAGTAGCCAGGCCCACCTAGCTTTACAGCCTTAGGGTCACAGGATTGGAGATTGGAACGAAACTTAGAGATCAACTAGGTCAACCTTCTCAAGGAAACAAAGGACTCTGGGTGAAAAAGAGGTGAAGTCAGCAAATGGGAGCAGGCTTCCCAAATGTAGCAGACTTATGGGTTCTGTTCACCCTTTGTTTTCAAAAAGGACCAATCATGGGTGATGTCTTGACTTTTGGGGAATTGGATTTAAGTGAGTCATTGTTGCACAAAAATAAGCAAAGCTGAGAACACCAGGCTGAGAAAACTTCAGGTCAGGCCACTGTCTTCTACCTATGATTCCCTCTGCACCAAGGGTAGGTGCCAGAAAAATGGTGAAAGGGAGGGAAAAGGCAGCATCGCAAAACCCTAAGATCAGTTGCAAGATCTGGAGAAGACAAGAATTAACGAGGACAGGAAGGCTGTCTTCAATTATTGGAAGACCAGGTTTTGGAAGAGAGATCTCCAGATTTGTTTTACTTGGCCCCGGGGGGCAGAACTGGAAACAGGGAGTGGGAAGTGGCAAAATAGCTGATTTAGGCTCAACTTGAGGAAAACTCCCTGACAACTGGAGCTGTACAAAATTGAGCTGTGATTGAGGAACTAATGAGTGACCCTTTACTGGAAGTCTTCAAGTAAAAGCAATCTCTGAGATCCAGAGTAAAATGAGTTTAAGGCTTGGTCTTTGAGAAAGAAATCTAGCCAGTAAGCCCCAAATTAGCTTGGTAGTTTTTGACCATCAAAAATTTCCCTTCCTTTGGGCAGAACACCCTCAGGAGGAGAAAGGGAGGCTGAGGACTTGGCACAGTCCTCCCTCTTTCAAATCAAAGTTGATTGCAAGTCATGTCATGCACCTCCCTGATGTCATGGTCCTCTTCAAGAACGAAGGACAAACCACACAACCACAAGATGAACACTTATCAGGAATGTTGTAAAGGGCATTTCTTTTCAGAGGGTAGGTTTTTGTTGTTCAGTTGTTTTCAGTCATGTCCGACTCTTCAAGACCCCATTGGAAGATTAGAGTGGTTTGCCATTTCTTTCCCCAGCTTATTTTATTGATGAGTAAACTGAGGCAAACAGCTTTAAGTCACACAGCTAGTAAGTGCCTAAGCCAGATTTGAACTACGTCTTCCTGATTCGAGGTCCAGGCCTCTATTCACTGGACCCTAGGTAACCTCTGAAGTACTTTCCAACTCTCAGGTCCCATGATAATACTGAGGATTAAACATAGACACCTAAAACAGAGTAATCCTTTCCCCAAATCCACAGATACTCTGATTCTATGAGAGGGTGAAGAGGAAAGTTGGTTTAGAAAAAGGAAGTACTCTCTGCTGAATTCAGACAGATGTTTGAATTACATCCAGGTGTAGGTGACCCCCAGGACGAGTAATAAAGGCAGCTAAGAAAACTCTGAGTGTACACATCTGGCAGAGAATAAAGGGTAAGATGAGCCAGCTTTAGGCATAGCTTGTTTGTGTGGGGTGATTTGAAGGGAGCTGGAAAGGTATCACCCCACCCCAGCCATTAGCTTCTGGGTAGCTTAAAATTCCACTTTTAGAGCTTTATTTCTCCGGGTTAAGGCATCATCCCATTGAAATGCAAATGCCCTTGGGAAGGCTTATAGCCCATTATCCACCATTAGCACCACTGTGTGAATGGCTTATTGAGTCTTTCCCTTAGAGTAAGAGCTAACTGAGAGCAAGATTTGATAGCCAGCCCGGAGGAGGTGGAAGTAGTTGCCCAGCCAGAGTCCAGGCCTGAGGAGAGAGGGGCTAGAAGTAGTCTGGGGATCAGTGAGTGGGATGCCAGAGCCAGCTGGGTTTTGGGGAGGGCCTACAAAATGCCCAGAAGGGAGAATTAGGAAAAGCAGGTTTAGAGACCATAGATCCAAAGCTGGAAGGTACCTTAGGGCTCATCTAATACTACACATGTAGAAACTGAGGGTCAAATGGAATTAGGAGTTTACCCAAGGTAACATTGTGAGCGTGGCAATAGTAATGTAACTTCTGTACCCTCTCCGGGACACCAGCCTCACAATTATGTCCAGCAAGTAGCAAAACAAAGGGCCAAAGGGAATTAGAGGAGAAAGCCCAGTTTAGGTCTCACAAGGGAGTCACTAGCCCCTTCCCAGGCCCCAACAGTGGGAAGGGGTAGGAGAAGCTGGAGAGAGAGGCTACAAGCTGCTTCACAGTAGGGGGTCTTCCCATGGCTGAGCACACAGAACCTTGTCAATAGTGAGGCTCCTGCTGTGTTAATTAATGAGTTACTCCGGTTGACCCTTGACCCACAAAGCAAATAAAGGGGATTTGTTTGGTTTCTATTAACTCCTCTGTTTTTTCAGCTGGGGACTGGAGAGTTGGGTGGCTTGATTTATTTCCCCTTTTCTTCCCTAGTATCCTCAGGGTCTTTGGAAACCCTTAAATTAAACTCTTCTGCCCCAGACATCCCCAGGGTGGAGAGACAGACTGACATTCAGACAAATGAGAAATAAATGAGATAGATATGGAGAGAAATAGATGGAGGTAATATAGGTAGATATAGCTTTTATTAATTGTTTGCCAAATACTAAAAGCTTGGGTACCAGGTTAGGTGTAGCAACCTAACCAGCTGTAAGAGTTTCAGGATGAGCGTGAGCAGGTTAACAGATTTCAAAGCACACAGACATGATGGAGAGGAGGCTTCAAGCCATCTCGTACATCCTAAGACACACTTTTGCGGAGCTGTGGTCTGGCCCAATTTGGAAGAAACTTGAGACAGACCACCTACCATCTTCTTTCCCTGCCATGGAATCTAACATGTTTGTCTCCAATATAGAGTTTATTCCCAGAAAGCTTTGATTCCTAATGGAGCAGCTGGGTGACAGTGCCCAAGAACCTGAAAGGAATGGATCCTCTGGGCTCAGAAAGATTCTGAAGAAGGAAAAGAAGGCCTTCTCTTGGAGAATTAGTTATTACTGAACACAGTCTATGCTTTCACTGGTGCTGAGAACCCCATCTTATGTAGATCAGTATCTGCTCTGCAATTTATAGTCTTGGAGCAGGAATTCTTAACCAGGGGTCGAGGATTACAGGGATGCATAAACCTGCAAGGGGAAAAAATGACATCCTTATTTTCATTAACCTCTAAGTGAAATTTAGCATTTTCTTCAATCATTTAAAAACATTATTCTAAGAAGACTGTAACTTAGCATCTTCAAAGATTGTCTGGGGGCACTTGCTGAAGGTCGTATAGTCAGTATGAGTTGGAGACACCTCTTTCTGTTCTCCCATCAACTTCACCAGATACCAAAAGGGGCCCATCACACACACAGGTTAAGAACTTCTGTCCTGGAGAGTTACCTGGGACACCAAGACATCAAGTGACTCATCCAGGGTCACATAGCCAGAATGTGTCAGAGGTCTTCCTGACCCTGAGACAGATTCTCATATCAGCTAAGACAGACTACCTCAGAAGTAAACATAGAATAGAAGGAAATGGATATATCTGGTCACCCCTCTCCTCTGCTCCAAAACATTCAGTGCCACCTAACTCAAATTCCTTTCCTGTTTTTCATTCCTCTCCATTATCTGGCATCAGACTATCCTACCATCCTTATCTCACATTATTGACTTCAATGAGCTCTCTGTTGCAATCCTAATGGACTAAAAGTAACTTGTCCAGGGTCACACAGCTAGTAAGTAGATAGGATTTGAACATGTGTTTCTGACTCCAGGGGCAGCATCCTTTCCACTGCCCTTTGGGGAGCCAAGGAAGTTTCCATCCTCCTGAAAATTGTCAGAAAGATAATAGATTACCATGGATGATGGATGGATAAGGAACAAGTTAGCTATTCAGTCATCCAGAGTCAAGGCAAGGGGCCAAAGATTCTCTTCTAGTTCTTGGATTCCAAGGTTTAGCTCTGATCCTTGAAGCTAAGAACTACAGCTCAATACCCTATGTAGATAACCACTCAGAACATATTACCAGCTGTCTTGTCACTGCCCCAATTTTTCCCACCTGGCACAACACCCTCCCCCCCAGAAAAGACCTCTAAAAACTATGTCCCACCCCCTTACTTCATCCCTAATTCCCTTTTCTGGGGAAATTAAATTCACTTAGTTTTGGAATGCCCCCTCTGGGGCAGAACGACCCTGATTGGTGGTTGAGGGAGTGAGTTCAAATTCACCAGGTCCCATTTCTTTACCTGGATACAAACCAGACTAAGCTTCACAATCCAATCCAGTCATTTCCCTGAGCCATCTTACCACATAACCTACCCCTTTTCAATTCTTGCTCGGAGAACAGTAATCATCAAAATTACCATTGCTTCTTCTGGAAAGGGCATGCCAATGCAGTGCCTATGGATCAGCTTGTCATCTCTGTGATTCTCCAGGCCAAAATTTTTTCCTGATCACCACTCCCTTACATGTATAGAATATAAACTCCTTGAGGTGAGGGACTCTTTCCTTCTTGCATTGTGTTCCCAGTGCTTAGCATGATTCCTGGCACAGGGTCAGCACTTAAGAAACGATCTTCTTTCCATCATTCTTCCATCATTTCCACTCAATCTTTGATTCTATTAGCTATAATTCTGCTTTCTATTATCTATCATTTTATTAGCTATGATTCTGTGATCTATAACCTTTATTGTTGGATCTGCCATTCTGTGAATAATGATGTACAATCTGTCAGTTCTGGGATTCAAGACTCCTATTCTTGGATTCTCAGCTATATCACCTCTGGTCTTGTGACACTGGTGCCTGAAAGGGAGGTGGCAGAAAACCTGAGGATTCTTAAGGGAAATATCCAGTGTATCCCCTTTCCACCTCTTTATGGAAGAGCCAGAGGCATCTCCTGCATTAGCACCATGGGGCTGGGCAGTGTCGTTCATCCCTTTCTGTGGCCTTGGTCTGGTGCTTTGTGCCTTTTACTCTTTTTCTAACTGAATGCCCCAAAAGGGAAACACCTTAAATGCAGAAAGAAGGAATGGTGTAGTGTTTGAAAACAAAAGGAGATTTAGGAGCAGGGGAACTCACAAGAATCCCCAGAACAAATTAAACCTTAAAGCTTTAAGACAAAGGGAGGGAGAATTAATTTTTGTACAGATATGAAATGTGCTGGATCAGATAAGTTTCGTCATTAGAAAAGGCACTGAGGAGCCAATGCCTGGGTAAAGGTGCCATCTCCCATCTCCTCCTGCAGTCTCTAAGTACATTAAATCCATAAAACTCAATGAAAGCAGCTGCAGTTTTATAGAAATAAAAGGCTCTCATATTAAAAAGCCTAGAGATTACAAAAGGAAAAGGGAAGAAATATACACATACGTCTGTATTTTTTTTCTCAAAAGTACCACTTAGGAATGCAAACCCCTGGGAAGACCTGATGGAAAACATTCAAAACAACGAGGTTTTGAAACTGACTTCCTCCCATGATGTTCAGGAGGATGTATGCTAATGTGGATGGATGCTGGTTTAGGCTCATTCTCAGTCTTCCAGATGCCTGTGATCGGTCCCAAGAGGGATTGGTCCAAAGAGTGCTTAGAGGCAGTGCATACTTTAGAATCAGAAGACATGGGTTCAAATCCCTGTGCAGCTGTGGTAAAGTTAGTTAGCCTTTCTGAGTCTTGTTTTCTTTATCTGTAGAAGATAAATCATAATACTTGTAAAGGGATGTTGAAAGGAAGAAGTGTTTTGTAAAACTATGAACATGAGCTATTATTGCAAACCAATGAATACAGCCCTTATTCAGGGGTTATTAATACATCAAAAGTCTGTTTTTTGAATCTAGAAAAGTAAATAAATACACTTGGGTTTACCCTTTTAGTCTCCAGGCTAATTGTTGTGCTTTTAAAATAAACTCTGTTGAGGTGATAACAACCCCTAATTAAGCAAAATGTTGAGTTGAAAATAGAAGTGTTGAACACTGGCACAATTTTTGTTAAACTTTGACAGAACTTAGCCTATTCATCATCTTGATCAATCAATTAAATCAGTTCACCAGTTAAATACCTGCCACAGGACATCACAAAAAAAAAATGTATATATGTCTTGTGCCAAAATACCGAATTTTTTAATAAAGCATTTATGGGCCACTATAATAAGAGTTTGATGACATAATTATCATTATTAATAACATATTGATATACTATGCTAATACATACAATATGGAAAGAGTGATATGGTAGAGGCAGCGTCCATAGTCAGTAGTCAGTTATCATGAAAGCCCTAGAGTCAGGAATATCTGTGTTCAATAACTGTCTCTTATATATGTGTAAGTATATATATTTATTTGTTCATATATATGCATATATATCCACTCTGGGGTAGAGACTATGAGAAAAACCACTATTAGGGGACAATTCTGACCCCTCAAAAACTTACCAATCTAGTTGGGATAATAGAACCCCAATGCACAAAACATTTAGAAAGTACAAGACAGCACAGGCAGGATCAGAGGTAAGTGTGGCACACAGCGAGAGTGCTGTAGTAGGAGGTTAGAAAAGAAAATCCCAGAAAGAGCGCCTCTGTTGCCTGGAGTTCTCTGTCTTAAGAGGGATGATCTATGCAAGCTGAGAGGGCGGTGTGCATCATTATGATAGAGCAGAGCTGCTCCAGGTCCCTATGTCTTCTCCCAATAAATCCAGCCTGGCTCTCTCCCCTCTGAAGCAAAGGCCCTTGAGATGCCCGGAGTTGAGAAATTCCCCGTCGTAGCAACGGGTACCTTTCAAGGCAACATTGAGCTGCTTAACGCCTGTTAGGATGCAAAGTGGTGTGATTTGTTTTACCGTTTCTCCGTGGACAAATCTTTTCCAAAGCTGTTTACAGTCATTTTTTGCCTGAGTTACAACTTCAACTTTCCTAATGTGATGGGTTTATCTGGAGGCGAGATGATAGGTTTTTGGCTAGAAAGACAAATGAGTGGATGAGGGGACATGGCAGGGAACAGAGACAAGTTATATGTTTGGTGCTTTTGGGCTGGGTTTTTTTTTTTTTTTTTGGTTTGTTTGATGAAGTGCTCTGTTAATTTAGTTCAAGTCCACAAGTCTTCACTAAGCATGTCTTATGTGCCTAGCACGTGCTAGGTGCTGTGGCAGAGAATCAAAGAATAGGAAAAAGCATCTACTAGACTCAGAGATCAAAGCAACCTCAGAGGCTCCCTCATTTTACAGAGAGGGAAACTGAGGCTGAGAGAAACTAAGTGACTTGCCTAGGCTCGTGCAACATGTAAGCGTACTTGATGAGGGATTAAAAACCCAGATTTTCCATGTCCAGCATGCTATTTCAATTACACCATTGGAACACAAGTCAAGGAGCATAGATTTTGAGCTTTAGGGGACCTCAGAGGTTATTCCAGTTCAATGATCTCATTTTATGAATGAGGAAACTGAGGCGTAGGAAGATTTGCAAAGTGCATCACAAGATGCATTATTCGTCTTATCCTCACAAGAATTCTGGGAAGCCCACTTACCTTGCTAATATTATCTTCAATTTAACAGGTGAGGAAACTGAGGTCTGGAGTAGTTCAGTTATTCCCCCAGGGTCCCTTGTTGAAGAAGTGACCAAGAAGAGGACTGAACCCAGGTCCTCTGACTCCAAAGTCAGTCAGTGCTCCTCCCACTCTACCAGACTTTATCCCCAAGATATCCTCCCCATCCCTCCCTAATTAGGAAGGCAAGATTCAGGATACAGGGGAGATGTAAGATGTAGTGCTGAAGTATGTGCAAGTCTAACAACTAAAGATGTGTGTAAATATAATGTATGTGTATGTATATATAATAGAGATGGATAGGGAGATTCAGGAGAGGCCTCATGGAGGTGGTAGGACTTAGACTCAGCAAAAGCTATAAATAAATTCCTTACCCTGGGGATGATTCCCTATATTGGGGGGAAGATGGGACAAGGAATGGACTGAGTATTTGGAAAGAGTTTCTTTAAGATTTCTTAAACCTTTCTGATTTCACTTGTGTTATTCCCCTAGGAAAACCACTGCTTCTAACCTTCTACCCTCTCAACTCTTTTTTTTTCTTTCCACTCTCTCAACTTTTTTTTCTTTCCAGATCACCTTTGATGTGATAACAGCTCCTAATGGACATTGTTAATTAATCAAAGCATTAAGCTGAAAATAGAAAAGTTCAACATCTAAAACTTTGCTTAGATAGGTTCCTGTCTTTTTGCCTCACACCCTGCTCTGCTTTGGTCTTTCCTTGATCTGCTTCAATCCTGACCAATTCCAATATACTTCCAACCTCAACCACACCTCTAGCCCTGGACTCTACTTTTGTTCTTGTTCAATCATGACCCACTTGAAGTTTTCCTGGCAAAGATTCTGGATTGGTCTGCCATTTCCCTCTCCAGCTCATTTTACTGATAATGAAACTGAGGCCAAGAGAGTTAAGTGACTTGCCCAAGGTCATACAGGTAGTAAGTATCTGAGACTAGATTTGAACTCAGTTTTTCCTTACTCCAAGTCTGACTCTTTATCCACCTACCAAGCAGCCCCCTCCACTCTGTACTTCCCTCTGTAGTTCCTACTGCTTCCTGCGTTTGAGTTCTGCTTGCGCTATGGAGCAGGACAGCGAAGTTGAAAGGGCCCCAGATAAAGTCAGAAAACTTAGGTACATGTCTTAACTCAGCTATATGACTGTGGGCCATCCACAGACTCTCTGGGCCTCAGTTTTACATCTATATAACGGGAAAAATAATATATGTACTACTTCACTGGAGTTTGTAATTAAGATTGAATGAGATAATTATATAAAATGCTTTACAAACCTTTAAAATGATATACAAATGTATGCTGTCACTGTTATCCCAAGTAGATTGCAGGGTCTTTAAGGGAAGGGATTGTGTCCTCTTTCTTGTGCACTTGTCTTAGAACCCTGGTTCCTGCCCCTACCCCAAGATATATCACCTAGCATTGACCTGGGCATTCAATAGACATTCAAGAAAGACCTGTGGGCTTGATTTGAATTTTTACCTCCTTCCTGACCTCCACAGACCTGGCTTCATATGGATTGATTTGAGATTTTATTATAGAAAGTTGATTGAGTGCAAACATTGTGCTGGCAGTTAGGGAGGGCATAGCATTCATCAAGGTCCAGACCCTGGGGTGTTTTTCTCTGAACTGACTGTTTTGGTGAATTAATTCAAGCAGCGGTTATTGAACACCTATTAGGTGGGCTGCATTGTAGGGGGCGTGAAAGTGAAGGAGAACAGGGAAGTGGGAATGGAATAAAAGCCACAGTCCTTGCCGCCAAAACTTACTGTCTATAGAGGGAAGATGGAACACAACCCCACAGGTGAAATAGCCATGAATTTTAAACAAGTCTGTGATGCTATAGTCAAAATCTTCGTGTTGAAATAAAGCCAAACCAGGAGGCTCTCTGAGCAGACTGCACTCAGCCAGGAAAGGTTTACTGGAAGTTCTAGAGGTCATGGAGTGGAAGGTAGGCTGGAAAGGATGAAGAAGGAAGAGAGAAAGAAGCATTTATTAACTACCTACTATTGACCAGAAATTATGCATAATGCTTTACAATTGTATCTCATTTGATCCTCATAACAACCTTGGGAGGTGGGTGGTTATTATTTCCATCGTGCAATTGAGGGAACTAAGGCAGAGTGTTAAGTTAAATGATTTGCCCAGTAAATATCTGAGGCTAACTAACTCCAGGCCCATCGATCTCTGCAGGGTGGCACTACCTAGCTGCTGAGAGTCAAGAGCAGTGGATAGAGTACCAAACCTGGAGTCAGGAAGACCTGAGTTCAAATCTGGTCTCAGACAACTTATTAGCTTTGTGACCCTGGCCAAGTCACTTAACCCTGTTTGCCTCAGTTGCTTCATTTGTAAAATGAGCTAGAGAAGGAAGTGGCAAACCACTTCAGGATCTTTGCCAAGGAAACTCCAAATAGGGTCATGGAGAGTACTGCCTAGGGATCACAGACCTGGTTAGGAATCCACACTCTTGAGTTCTGCAAATATTTTGGTTCCAGGAGGAAATAATTTTGAGTTCCTTCTCCCCCACCCCCCACGCTCCTTTTGTTTGTTTGTTTCTAACAACTTTTAGTTGACTCAACCCCTGAAAAACTTAGGGTTGGGAGAGGGATAGGTACTTCAGCATGTTTCTCTAGCTATACAAAATAGCTTATTTCCCTGAAAAGAGGTGTCTAAAACTAGCTTTTCTTTTGTCATTCACATCCATTAATTTACAGTCTGCTTTCTGAGACCTCTCTTTTCTAGCCTCTCTAGGTCCTTCCTACTCTTTTAGCTTTAAACAATGCTATCCCAGAGTCTATAAACAAATCTATAAACAAAGCTTAAATACACCCTGACAGCCCAGCAGTGAATCTTTTTATCATGGGGAAGGAGACTTTTTTTTAACACCCCCACCCCAACACACACAAGACTCATACCCAGTGTATCTACTTTAGAAGTTCAGATTTCATGAAATTTTCTTCAAGTGGGACTTGCCACTGGCATCTTTTTCCACCACTGTGAAATAGGTCCCAGTTAGATTTTCTCTTTCTTCTGCTCCTTCTCTGGGGCATTAGGGATAGAAAACTGCCTCCTAGGCTTGCTCCAACACCAGTTCTTTCCTGTTTCACTCCCTCCCCTCCAATAGGAGAGGCAGTCAATCAATCCACAAGCGTTTATTAAGCACTCACTAGGTGTCAGAGCCTGGAAAGCAGGCGACCTGAGCGGGAGGCAAAGAGCAAAGGAGATGGGTTGCCAGACCAGGATGCTCAGTGAGTAAGGCTAAATTGTTATCGGAAATTGACTTGGAAATTGGCCTTGGAAACTTCCACCTCCCTGTTCAGTATCTTTCCTTGCTTTATGCCTGGTAACTAAGGTACCCCGAAATGAAAAGACCCTCCTAGGGAATATGGACATAATCATCTTAACCGGGGAGGGCAGGTAGCCTGAAAACCTGTTTCAGGCCCAGGGAGAGGTGAAAGGGGAATATATTTTTGGTGGGGACCCTTCCACCTCATAAGGAGTTGTCTGGTGCCCTGGGCCCACCCCTGCATTTCGGCTGGCATGGAAGGGAGCAGGAACGGAGCGCTAGGAGAGGGCAAGCATTTCAGCCACAGGGAGATCATCAAGGATCGCCATGGCAACAGGGGTGCAATTAAGGCCCGTTTCAGCTGCGAGCAGCTGTGAGCACTTTATCTGCCTTGAATAAGACGGGGGGGGGCGGGTAGAACATGAGGAGGAAAGAGGAGTGGGGGGAGGGAAATGGTAGTCATTTGCAGACCTCTTCCTGTTCAGTATGAGTGAGAAACAAGAGACGGGGAGAGAAAGAGGAAGGCAAGGAGAGAGCAGCCCGCCATGGTTCATAATCAGCCTGGGCTTTCTATAAGAATCGAAGTCCTAAGGAAACAGGTGAAAAGACACACTCTCGCCACACACAGAGCACCTCTAACCTCCTCTTCCCCTACGTCTGCCCAGCACACACACTCGACTCCAGGTAGTCGAAGATCTCCAGGATCCTCTCAGTTCCATATACCATATACCCCCCCATACACACATCCCATTACCGTTAGAATATCTTCTCCCACCCCCTCCTGACCATCTGCCTCCTCAGCCTTCGAATGGTTGTTTTTCAACTCCCAATATCCAATTCTATGTCCCATATTTTTTAAGAAGTCTTCTCTGACCACTCGAACCCACGTGATCTCTCCTATCTAAAACATTTCAACCTCCAAGACACAAAGTGCATCGCTTAAGTACTTATTGTCCTGTACGGTTCTCCGACTCCTCGCGGGTATGCTGGGATCGCCCCCACTACTCCCTCCTTCCATGCTCCCATAGCTCATCACGGTGGGGAGGGAGTGTTGCCTGCTTATGCCAGTTAGATCAGGATGGTGATGATTTCTTGTCTGTCCAGGTGGGAGGCGGGGCCTGTTGAGAAGCCAGCAAGACCATTGCAAGGAAAGCTATAGCCCCAACTCCAAATGGTTTCTTAGTTCCCAAAGAAACAGACAAGTCATGGGGTGGAGGCGGGGGAAGGGAGCTGGAGAGAGGGGAGGAGACTTTGAGATGTTTTGGAAACAAACCAAAAGAGGGAGAAAAGAGGGCATTCTTCAGGCAGGCAGGGCTGGGGACAGCACGCAGAGAGGTCTGGTGGCTGTGTCTATTCCTGGCACTGCCCTTGATGTCGGTCATATTGGCTCACGATTCGGACCTCACTCAGAGCACCCTTCCTGCCTCAGGGATCACTGGAGAATTCTCCCAAGCCTGGCATCCTTCGTCTGGGACTCGAGTAAGAGTCCTAACCCTGTGCTTGTGCTCTGGGGGATACAAGCAAAGATGAAAAAGCAAAGTACAGTCTTGTGAAGGAGATATTTATTCACATTAAATAATTACAAAACAATCTGAGACAGCATGGGATCTAGAGCTAGGCTGGGAAGTTCATATTCTAGTGTTTGAGAGAATAGATGGGTATCGGGCAGGTAGGTGGTACAGTGCATAGAGTTCCGGACCTGGAGTATGGAAGACCCATTTTCCTGAGTTCAAATATGGCCTCAGACACTTATTAGCCAGGTGACCCTGGGCAAGTCACTAGCCTTCTGTTTACCTCAGTTTTCTCAAGTATAAAATGAGGATAATTACAGGTACCTCCTTACAAGGTTTTTGTAAGGATCAAATGAGATATTTGTAGAGCATTTAACACAGCTCCCAGCCAATAGTAGGTGCTTAGAAATGCTTATTCCCTTCTCCCACCTTCCCTTCTTGACAAAGACCCAGGAGCCACCAATAATAACACCAAAGGTGTACAGGTTTAGGTTTAGGAGGCTACTTATGTAGTCAATTTTCACCAGGTTGAATGCAGAGGAGATGTATTAAAGATAATCCAAAACCAGGCTGTAATAAAAAATAAATTTATATTAGACCTGGGGATATTTTAGCAGAATAATTCACCATTTTAATTATGGCTTAGGCTAATTTTACAATGAGAAATAAGTGCTTATTGGACCCTGCTCCTAGTGTCATGACAGAAGCTATGAGAGTGACAAAAAAAGAGAATCGAGCCCTTTTTTCTTGGGAAGACAATGCATATAAGATGAGAAACGACCAAAGATAATCAAAGGAGGTTAGCACAGTGAAATGGATAGGGTATAAATCAGCTTTGAAGTCAAGATCTGGGTTCAAGTGTTATCTCTGACACATACCAGCTGTGTGACCATGGGCTTTTCAGGGACCCAGGAAGCTCTCTAAAATGACAATTTACAAACGATAAATTGTAGAAGAGTGGATGATCTGCATTGGTGAAGGAGTTTCCACACTGGGAAATCCCCATGCCAATTGAAACCACAGGTCCAGACTTTAAAGGAAGAAAAGAATACTTCTGTTTCATCTGAAGTAAAATACTGTGTGCTAGGCGATTTGTGCCACCAGTTTCAGTAAGGACTGATATCAGAAGAGCTAACATTTTATATGCTGTAAGGTTTACACAGGAGCAACTAGGTGTTCCAGCGGATGGAATTCCAGGCCTTAGAGTTAGGAAGACCTGAGTTCATATCTGACTTCAGACACTTATTAGTTGTGTGACCCTGGACAAGTCACTTAACCTTGTTTGCTTCAGTTTCCTTATTTGAAAAATGAGCTGGAAAAGGAAATAGCATACCTTCCTGTATCTTTGCCAAGAAAACCTAAAATGGGGTCCCAGAGAGTCGGACATGACTGGACAACCATACCAACAAGGTTTACAGAGCACTTCACTTGCAATATCTCATTTGAGCCTCGAACAATACTATAAGATTATTCACATTTTACACCATGTACCTTTGAAGCTCATGCAGGAGAAGTGAATTACCATATCCACATGGTAAGACTGGAACCTGACTTTCTCATGACTCCAGCGCCCTTGCCACTAAACCTTGCTTATGTGCCTTACCCCTCAGCAAGAGATACTGGTAAAGGTTTCCTGGTCCGTGACTTGTAAAGAAATGGTAGGAAGAAACAGCTCGCCCTCCATCCATCTTAGGCAGGAGACAAGCCTTTTTTATGGTTCTCAGGACAATTAATATATGTTGTCATGCCACATGAATTCTGCCTCCCCTAGACATTAAGTTCCATGTAGGCAGGGACTGATTTTTTTCTTCATCTTTTTATCCCCCTTCCATGGAATAATATTCCCTGCTCATTGATGGCACTGATGATGTTCTCTGTTTGTTTCAAGTGGGTTCTCCTCTCTCTCACAGGGCAGGGTTAAGCATATAGTAAGTATTGGACGACTAACTGTCAAATAATTAATGCTTCCCTTAGGGTGGGGCACAGTGGAAGGGAAACAGAACTACCAAACCATTTTATGGATGATCTGCAAAGCAGCTGCTATAGAGTGGGAAATCAAAAGTTGACTGCCTTTCCCAGTTTCACAGGCTCTTCCCCCCCATCCCCAATTTAATTTCCAGCATCTATTATGGGCTCTTATCCCTCATAGGCTTCTCTCCTTAGCTTAAGCCTCTGCACCCTCCTTCAACTGAGCTGGCAGAAGTCCATTTCTGTCCCTTGGGAGGGCAGGGCCCCTGTGTTCCAGCCACTATCAGCATCTCGCCAGAGGGCTGTCTTCAGCCAGCAGCTTCCTCTGGACCCCCCACAACCTGGGATTGTCAGCAGGGGCTGATTTATAGGCAGACCACCCCATTTATTCCCTTGTCTGCACCCCCCCTCAGCTGTTGTGCTAATGTGCTTCCCTTTTTCCCTCTTCCCCTACCTCCTTGGCAGACTCAGGGCTGTACATCAGAGAAGATGTTTGTTTCCTCCCAGCCTGGGCACTTGGCTAATTAGAATAACAAAACCCAGAGCAAATCTTCAGGCAACGACCTGATGGGGCATCAATTAAAGCCATTGGAAAGGGGCACATCGTCTTTCTCTGTCTCACTGTCACCTTCCCCAGGTCTGCCTCTCTTTTGTGTTTTTTTTTTCAACAAATATTTAATGGCTGCCCGCTATACACTGTATACACATATATACAGGTGCTTCACTGGGCAGTGAGAGAGAGGGGAAACAAAATAAGTAGGATATAGTCTGTGCCCCCTGACCATCAGGCTAGCCCTTTTTCATCTTCTCCCTCTCAGGTCTTTATATACATCAATCTCCTCCTGTTTTTCTGTGTCTGTATTGCTTTCCCTCTCTCTGTTTCGCTGTCTCTTTCTGTGTCTTTGAATCTGCTCCATTTTTTTCCATCTCTGTAATCTCTCCATCTCTCTCCTTGGCTTTTCTTTACACTGTCTCTTCTTTGCTTAGTCATTCTATCTTCATAACTCAGCCCCTTTGCAGAAACTTACCCATAGGGAGGATGTTAGGGACTTCAGTTAGACACTGCCACCCCCACCCCTGCAAAAAACATCTTCTCTGAAATTCTCCCATTGTGTCTTCATCCTTTTTTGTTAAGCATGGCCCTTTTCTGGGGTCCTTGGTAGACCTCCTCTCCCCAACCCTCTCCAAGGAAGAACACACTCAAATCTTTACACTGAGTGTGAGTGAGTTTATCTATTACTTTTCTCCCATAAAGGATCTGGGCACCTGGTGGGAGACTGAGTATTTTTAGGGGAGGCTGGGAGTGATGGCAAAGGCAAACTTCACAATTTTGCTGAGGGCACAAATCTGTCCTGCCCACCTCATTTACATGATTCCCCCAACCCTATACTGACCTATATACAGTCCCAGCTACTCACACAGAGCCCTACACACACACACACACACACACACACACACACACACACACACACCCTACTAGATTCTGTGAAGGCCTGAGACCCATTCCTTATTTTCTCAGTTTCTTTCACTATCCATTCCTCCCTCACAATTTCCACTTCCATTTACATTGCTTAAGGCAAGCTTCTAAAAGTCTATATGATCCAGGTGAGAACCCCTAGACTGGGAATCAAAAGGCATCAATTCAGTCCAGTGCTATCATTAATTTTCTGAGTGACTTTTGGGCATCTCACTTCACTTTTTTCTTAGTCAAATGCAGATAATAATACCTACTTTGAGAAAGAACTCTGAAAAGTAAAAAACAAAAAAGCTTCATCCCAATATTGGTAGAGGCAGGTATCAATATACTATTGCTATTGGTGTATTATTGATATAGGTAGATAAATAGGTGAACCAAGGATCTCTGTCTCTCTCTGTCTCTGTCTCTCTGTGTCTATCCCTGTCTCTCCCCCTCTGTCCCTCTCTCCCCCCACCCCCTTTCCCAAGTCCAGAGGAAATGAGACATGGAAACATAAGGTAATAATGAGGAGACAGAAAAAGCAGGGAGATATGGACCTCCAAAGTTTTTGATGCTCTGAGGCCCGAAGGACTATGGGTAGAAGACAAAAGAACATTAAGTAGTGAAGCTCCCAGGACCAGCATATCCTAGACTTGAGTATCTACTTTCTCCCTTCCCAAGTCAATTTCCTGGGTCCTTCCATATCTAGGCTCTAACCATAAGCAATTGTTTGGAAGAGGCTGTCATCATATACCCTACATCCTCACAGGATGGACCCCCAACTTAGGATTCTGTCCTTTGGGGATATCACTAAACCTTTCCTATCTATCAACTGATCAATCAACAAGCTTTAATTAAGCACCTACTGGTGCAGAGCAGGCCCTGGGCTGAATGCTAGATATAGAAAGACAAAGCAAAACAATCTTTGCCCTCAAAGACCTTGCATTCTAATGGAGAAACATGCACATATATAGATATATTCAAAAACACATGTATAGGCATATATAAAACAGCCACACTAGACAACCTGGGTTTGGAGCAGGGGGAGATACTAGCATCTGGGGAACCAGGGAGTTCCTCACACAGAAGGTGACCCTTGATCTGAGCCTTGAAGGAAGCCAGGGATTTCAAGAGTCAGGGGTGAAGAGAGATTCTGCATTCTAGATATGGAGGACCAGCAGTCCTTTCCTGATGTCATAAAACCCTCTTTCCATACATCTTGAACACCTTTAATCCTTTAACAAGTGTGCACACAGATACAACATACACACACATGCATTTCATACTTGCATATGCATACACACATGCATGTGTGTACAAAGGCACATACCAAGAGCACCCTCTCCTGGACACTGGCACCAAGTCCCAGTCCAGCATTTAAAGTCCAACTAGGGTCACTCTTCTTTTTATTTAATATTTCTCAAAATCCTCCTCAAGACTCAGAAAGGCAAATTGGGAAAGGGATGGGGTAGGAAACAGTGAGAAGTGGAAGTACCATCTGGAAGGCTCTTTTCCAAGAGTTTTTCAAGGCCTTGGGCTGAACCCAGTGCATAGAGATGATTTGGAGAAGGTTCCCCTAAGCAGCCAGATGTGTGGAAGCTGATTTAGGCCTCCCCTTCCTCCTTTCCTTCCCCTTCCCTGCTCTGTCTTCTCTTCCTCTGGAAAGCTTTTTCTTCTGGTCCCTGGGTTGTTACTGGGGGAAGGTTGAATATATTTGGGTGGGAGGGAGAGAGAGAGAGAGAGAGAGAGAGAGAGAGAGAGAGAGAGAGAGAGTGAGAGTGAGAGAGTCTTCTGGAGAAGGTTAGTTTTGTTTATTACAAGTGTAACCTTGGCTTATGGGGAGGGGCAGGACAGTGGGAATCGCTGGAGCCTGGAGGTATAAGATTTAATATTCATAAATGACCTTGCCAGGAACTACTTCAGCGCCTGGCCCCCTCTCACCCCTCCCGTCTCTCTACCTCAAGACACGCAGATGGAGCTCTCCTCATTGCTTCCCATAGAATCAGAGACTTTTACCATTTTACATAGAATTTTAAAACCTCTAGCTCTTATCCAGACTACTCAGTACTTTCTCCCAGAAAGCCAATCATATTCTCTCCTATTATTGTTGGAACCATGCTAGGGTCATGGATCCTCCCAGCTATGGGTCTACAGAGTCAATATGGGAATAAATATTTCCATAGGTCTGTGTGTACTCCCAACTGGGTAGATTTGTGTGCATGTGTCCATGGCATTTTAGCATGCATTGCCCTGTATTCACTTATGCCTATGGATATGGAAATTTCAGTGCATTTATTGGGAGGATCTCCCACCCCTGGCACTAGTCTGGGCACAGAGTAGTAGGTGCTCAAAGTAGTTTTATTGGACTCAAAAAGAATTAAGAGTATAAGTAGACAAGCAGCAGGAAGAGTCCCTATTCTAATTCCAACCTGCCTCTCACTACTTGGAGGCATTAAGCAAGTCCCTTAATCTCCTTGAGCCTTGCAACTAAGAAATCTTTCTTTCTTCATCTCTAAAATAGTGATAATAATACTTGTTCATAGGAGTGTTTTGAGGAAAACGAAAAATAAAGCACCAAAGGAGTGTGAGCTGCTATCAAGTAAAGTACAAAGTTATAAGATCTAAAACACTAAAGTCCTGGTACTATTATGTGAAAAAAGAAAATTTGGAATCTTTAAGTTGAAAGGAAGTCATCTACTCATTACTGCCCCCCCAAACCTCCTCTCTTCCAAAATTCTGTATATCTATGGAAGACAGCATTCTCTCTCCAATTTCCTAAGATGGCAGCCTTGGCTTTATCTTTGACTTCCCAGTCTCCCTCAATTCACATGTCCAGTCAGATGCCAAATCTTGCCATCCCTATCTTGGCGACATCTCTCACATCTGATTCCCTACAAGCTCTTCACTCAGGTACCACCTCTCACCTAGAATATTGCAACCGTTTCCTATTTCCTTTTCCTGCCTCAACATCTCTTCCCACTCCAGTCCATTCAACATATGCTGCCAAAGTAATTTTCCTTAAACACAGATCTGACCACATGATTCTTCTACCCTATCAACTCCACTGGCTCCTGATTACCTCTAGTCTGGGATAAAATATTAGCTTTTAAGTCCCTTCACAACGTTGCCCTAACCCATCTTTCCAGACTCATTGAACATTACTCCTTCTCCTACACAGTGGAGTCCGATCAGAACATTTGGCTCTGTTCCTCTAGCACAACACTCCGTTGCCTTGCATTACCTATCCCATATAGCTGGAATGACTCTACCTTCCACCTCTGCCTCATGGAATCCTTCTCTTCCTTCATTTTATATTTATTCACTACATATTTATATGTGTCCTTGTTGTTTCCATTAGAACAAAAGATCCTTTGGAGATGGTTCCATTCTTTGCATCTGTACCCCTAAGACACTGCATACAGTAAGCATATCTGTTGATTGGCTGATAGATCTATTCCAATTCTCCATCTCTAAATAAATTGGTTGAATATACAAACTGTCCAAAATAGATAATCAAGTGTTCTTTTTTTCTTGAAGGTGTCCAAAGATAGACTTTAAGGCCTCCTTTTGTCAACCTCTTTCACTCTTTAATTCCCCAAAGTTCAGGAAGCTATCTCTTATGTCTAACCAGGATCCCTCCTGCTTTAATTTCAGGCAGTCCTTGGCAGACTAAGGTGACCTCTACAAGCTGCCAAGTGCTTCTCCCAAGAACTATAGGCAGGTTCTGACAAAAATACAAGAAATCTTTTCTGTCCAGTATACAGCCTTAGCTGCTAGGGACTTTACATTGACTTTAAAGAGGAAAGACATAGATCACTTGACATCTACTCCCAAAATGTGCCTCCATGTGGCAAAAACAGTATATTATATAATAAAATTAAAAAGCTTTCATGGGTGCTATTGACTTTTTTTTCCTTCCAAATTTGTAAGCCAAGAAAAAAATGAAATAAAAATCAATGCAGGTGAAGAAACAGGGGACACTGTTTTTGTGGAACTGAGGTCACTGGTCAGAGAGCAGCTTTCACAGGTCTTGGCCCAAGTCAGCAAGCACTTTCAATTCAACTTGACAGTATGAATAAACAAAGACCTACTATGTGCCAGGCACTTAATAGGGGAAAGCTACTGGGATATAAAGACAAAAACCAAATAGTCCCAGTCAAAAGAATCTTACATTTATTTTACTGGGGGAAACAAGTAAATATAAAATAAATCAAAATAATTTGCGGTGGAAGGAAAGCACTAACTTGGGGAATGAGGCTTTTTGTTCTACAGAAGGCATTTGAAGTCAGCTAAAAGTTCCAAAAGGCAGAGGTGAGGAGGGAGGCATTGGACACAGTCTATGCAAACATAGAGATGGGAAATGGAAGACCAGTATAGAGACCACGTATAGAAGATCATGCACATAGTGTATGTTGCATTTGCCTTTGTTTTGAGTGAGGGAGGGATGTGCTAGTCATCAGCCTCACTTCTCCTCCAGAGCCATCTGAATCCAGTGATCAGGATGACTGGATATGACTCAGGATGAGGCAATTAGGGTTAAGTGACTTGCCCAATGTCACACAGCTAGTGAGTGTCAAGTGTCTGAGGTAAGATTTGAACTCAGGTCCTTCTGACTCCTGCACTGGTATTCTATCCACTCCACCACCTAGCTACCCCACATGCCCATGGTATTGCTTGTCTGGAACGTAAAATTCATGAAGTGAAATAATGTGTAAGCATCCTAAAAAGACTATGAAAGGCTTTACATGTCATGTATTATGACCTGAAGGCAATAGGAAATTGATAAATCTCCTTGAGTAGAGGAGTAATGTAGTCACTTCTAGAATGCCCCTTGGGTGCCCAGTCTTGTGCTGATATTTGAGAAGATGTGTGTAGGAAGAGATTACTCTTCTGGGTTTGGGAAACTAGATTCACACGTATTAACAATAAAGTATATGTGATCATAGCAAATATTTCATTGTACTTGTATGCTCAACACCTAGCACAGTAACTGGCAAATAACAGGCACTTAATAAATGTTCATTGATTTACTGATTGATCCACTGTCTAAATGCACAAATAACTGCAAGAGTTATGAGGGGGTCGAGGAGAGAGCTCATTATAAGCAGGAGTAATCAGGTAAGGCTTCCTGGAGGAGAAAGTACTGACCTGGAGTGAAAGGTTGAAAATGGAATGCCGTTAGCTCCCCCTGGTTTCACACTCCTAGGGCAGTTTTATGGTGAAACTTGATCCAAGGTTGTCCAGGTGAGGTCAGGGAGCCCCTGACCTTTCCATCTTCAGAAACATAGGCTATACAGAGTCATCCCAGAAAAGCCATTGTGACTCACTCTCTACCCTGATTTCCTAATTACCCTATTAGTGTAAATGATCTCCAGCCAAACAATTAGTTTCCTCATTTTTTTGAGCTACCTTTTTTTAGTCTCAACCTTCACACCCATGAAGTCCATAACTGGCTGAATGTCAGTGTTTCTCTGCAAAGTTGGTGGCATCGGCTTACTTATTCTCTCTGCCCATCTTTCCTACGTCTCTC